>PYAF01000012.1:1045994-1088788 GCA_007407185.1 Glycine tomentella
GTCAATCTTTTATTTATTTTCTTTAATGACTTTTGTACTTTTTTCATTCTGCTTCTCATTTAAGACTCTTATTTTAGATTACTGCCGCACACATCTGCTATTTAGTTGCTGAAGCAAACTTCGAGTCATACTCAGATAGCGCAAGACTCTGTCTAATTGGAGCAGATCACTGGAAATGTCCTCGAACTTATGCTAGTCCTGAGGCTATCCAGGTAATTTGAAGTCTCTAGTGCTTAAATTTCTTCTGCCACAAAATTTGAATTTTCTGTTGAATGTACATGTGTTGAGTCCTTTTTCTCACAAAATATTGTGGATGCTGTGCTGTGTTCATCTGCCAAAAGTTCTCTCGGACTCAGATTAGGCTGTTTCATATTCCATACTATATTTGTTATTTTGTCTATATGCTTAAAAGATGGCATTTGCCTTTTTCTAGTTCTCTCTTTATTTCTAGGTCTATCGTCAAATGAAATGAAATGATTTATTTATTTTTTTCTTATCCTTTTGTTTTGTAAGCTTTCTAAATAACTCTTCTGCGTGTTATACTTGTGCCACATCAGGATCTTTTGCTTTCTAGAAACATGTTCAGTATGATTCAGCATGTTGCATGATGTGTTTATTAAATAACTCAAACATATCTTACCTGATTGGTATTTGGACAGAGAACCGAGTTATATGAATATTCAAAGGTGGTTGGAAACTCTCAGTTTACTTTGCATCCATTTCAGCCATATAAGCTTATATATGCATTTATGCTAGCTGAAGTGGGGAAGGTTTCAGACTCACTGAAGTAAGTTCATGTAACCTTATTTCAATTGCGATATTACTTTTTATAAGATCTCTTATTGTTATTTGATTTCAGGTACTGCCAAGCACTACTGAAATCCTTGAAAACTGGCCGTGCTCCAGAAGTAGAGTCATGGAAGCAGTTAGCACTATCTCTTGAGGAGAGAATTAGAATTCACCAACAGGTACTTCCTTGTCCCTTATTAAATCTTCATTATTTTGATAGTCTTGATAGTTGATATTTATAATCGTTTTGTTGATTAATATTCAGGGTGGATATGCTGCAAATTTGGCTCCTGTAAAATTAGTTGGCAAATTGCTCAACTTTTTTGATAGCACTGCACATCGAGTTGTTGGTAGTTTACCACCTCCTGCTCCTTCGTCATCACAAGGAACTGTTCATGGAAGTGAACAACAGTTCCAAAATATGGCACCCAGAGTATCCTCTAGCCAATCAACAATGTCTTTGGCTCCATCTGCTTCAATGGAACCCATTAGTGAGTGGCCAGCTGACAATAATAGAATGGCAAAGCCTAATAGAAGTGTTTCTGAGCCAGATTTTGGTAGAACCCCAAGACAGGTGTGTGAGTACTATGAAAGGTGTACTGTGAAGATTTTCATGTTGCTCTGCATGTCTTTGGTTACTTGAATGTTTTGATGGAAAAGTTATGTATCACAGGAAATGACATCTCCTGATGCACAAGGAAAAGCACAGGCATCAGGGGGTACATCTCGCTTTTCCCGCTTTGGTTTTGGCTCACAACTTTTGCAAAAGACAGTAGGGCTAGTCTTGAAACCTCGCTCTGGTAGACAGGTATAATTAATTGTTTTATTTTCTTTTTATTCACCACAGTGCTTCTGACTGTGCCTGGTCAAATGGTTCTTTATTCTACTCTATATGTAGGCTAAATTGGGTGAGAAAAATAAGTTCTATTATGATGAGAAGCTGAAGAGATGGGTGGAAGAAGGTGCTGAACTTCCAGCTGAAGAAGCTGCTGCTCTGCCACCGCCTCCAACAACTGCTGCTTTCCAGAATGGTTCAACTGAATACAACTTGAGATCTGCATTGAAGACTGAAAGTTCACCTCCTATTGAGGGCTCTAACATAAGAACTTCTAGCCCTGAACTTAGTCCAGGGATGCCACCGATACCACCCAGCGCAAATCAATTCTCAGCCCGAGGTTGTTTGGGTGTTCGATCAAGGTAACAGCTTTTTTTATTTTTTTTTATTTTTTTATTTTGTCTATAGATTATTTATGTTATAATTGCACGTAGGGGTCAACTTTATTTTTAGGCATACTTGTTAGCTGTTAACCATTGTAAAGTGGACCTCCCATTGGTTTCCCTATTAGATTATAAAGTTTGAAATTGAAGACCTTTAAAGAACTGTAAGAATTGTAGCACCTAGAAAAAGGCCGAGCTACCATAGTAGTTGAATCTTAAAATGTAATATATCTTTTCTTTTGTTTGGATGAGCAGCCATATGGTTGATTGTTTTGTAGGCCTAACTAAATTTGTCTTAAAAATACTACATATGAAAAGAAAAGAAATGAGGAAGAACCTGTGGGTTCTGGATATTCTATGCAGCTAGCTCAGTTTCCAGAAACGAGGAAAAATTTCTTATCATTAGTCTCTCAGTCATAAACAAAATTTGAAAGGCATAATATTGATGAAAATGTTTTATGGACTATACAGGTATGTTGACACCTTTAACCAAGGTGGTGGAACCTCTGCAAACTTGTTTCAGTTCCCTTCTGTTCCATCTGTGAAACCAGCTGTTGCTGCCAATGCGAAGTTTTTCGTTCCTACTCCCGCACCATCAAATGAGCAGACAATGGAGGCTATAGCAGAAAGCAAGCAAGAAGATAGTTCAACAAATGAAGATCCTTCTACGTCTACCACAAATGAGTGTTCATACCAATCCCCTAAATCATCAACGACCATACAAAGGTTTCCAAGTTTGGGTAACATCTCAAATCAGGGAGCACCAGATGGAAATAACTCTCATTTACCTCATTCACGCCGAACAGCTTCATGGAGTGGGAGTTTTAATGATTCATTTACCCCTCAAAAAATGGGCAATATTAAGCCTTTAGGGGAATCTTTGGGCATGCCCCCGTCAAGATTTATGCCTGATGAATCTTTAATGCGTACACATGTGAAAAGTAGCAGTTATGGAGGAGATCTTCAAGAGGTTGAACTTTGAGCAGATGCTCAAGCTGTAAATATGAAATTTTGTTTATCTTCAGAATAGTTGGGACGTCCCTGCTTCTGCAGCATTTCTCTGGATGTACGGAACAGTGGTTCACATCAGATGGAGTTCACACAAACAGAGAATAACAACAGATATATATCCCCCTCCTCCCTTCCCTTCCCATCCTCTTTTCAGTATTTTTTAAAGTGCCCAAAATCCCAACCTTGTGCTGTATGTTTTTTTTTTTTTTTTCTCCTTAAATGCTAAGGGAGTTGACAGTGGACACCATCTCCGGATTATGGAACTGGTGTGGTACAACAAAGGACAAGACCACCTGCTTAGCTGAGTAGTACAACTCATTTGTTCATTTTATTAAAACACGAATACCCCCCACGTGGAGAGATGACCTCAACAGATCAAGGACAAAAGCACAGTGTATGCAATTGTGAAATATAATTTTTTTCCTTCTGTTTTTGTTTCAGTTATTAGTTATTAATGATATTAAATTTTCTAATCATGCTCTTCGGCCTCAATTGGATTGTATATGATGAGATGATGGGTTAAAGGGATGAGGCGAGGTGAATTTGCTCGCCAGCGATTATTTTGCAAATGTATTTTGAATAGCATTAAGTCTACAATGGTACATAATGGATAAAATGTAGATGCAATTTCTTACGAACTTTTAGTATTCTTTTTCGATCAGTAATTTTTTTTTGTTAATCTTTAAAAATTTAATGCAATTTTTTATTTTGCAGATTATTAAGGTAGGATTTTAGTTCTAATCGAAAAACAATATAATTTTTTTGACAAATATTGTCTAAATTTTGTTTTTAATTAATTTAATTTACTCCGATGTTCATTACAAGGGACTGTATGTTAAATAATTTGTACGAGATTAATTTTTTTTAGTTTCTAAAATTTGGGATAAATTCATTTTTCTTCTCAAATTAAAAAATATAAACCATTTCAGTCCTTATGATTTTAAAAAATTGATTTTTAATCCTTAAAAATACATAATGTAAACAAAAATTGTTTTTTTTTACCCAAGGGTTTTTTTTTATTTTTATTTACCAAATGGGGTTAGGGACAAAAAAAATTACCATTTGGAGGTAAGTCGTGTCACATGATAGGACTCCTATATTTTTTAAAAAATGAAAATTGGTCGCTAAAATATTGATTGTTATTTCAGTCGTTAACACTTTTTTGACAAAATATTGTTGGTTTTTTTGTGTAGTTATGTTTGCGATCACAATATTCTGTCGCAAAAAGTGTTAGAGACTAAAATAATGACCCAATTTTTAGCGACTGATTTTTTTATAAAAAAAAATAAGAATCCTGCCACATGACATGACTTACCCTCAAATGGTAATTTTTTCCCCCTACCCCCATTTGGTAACTAAAAAAAACCCTTAATGGAAAAAAGACCCAAAAATGATAAAAAAATTATAATATAACACTTAGAAATTAGAAGTGTACACATGATAGATCCTGTTGGCCTCACATCATTACTTTTTATCACTTTGCCATATAAGATTTAAAAACTCAAATTTTCAATATAATGTAAGAATCTTTGAGAAATTAAAATGGTGCCACAATGAAACCCACTTCTTAATTTTTTTTATTAGTTGTGAGAAATAAAACAATTTTTTAATTTTATAAAAACCCAATTTTCTTATAATAACTAGTTATACACTTGACAGGTATATTAGTTGTCTCTAATGATAAATACTCATAAAAAAATACAAGTAAAATATTTTTTTAATGTTAAGACTCAATTCTTATACAAGTATCCAATTATTCCCTAAGAACCAGTTCTCCACTTCACACTCACGTCAATAATCAGAGATGGCATTGCAGCCTTACACTATCTTATTTGTTAATTTATTAAAATTTAATGATATAAAAAAAAAGGTTAAATTATAATTTCGATCCCTTTTCATTATTCAAGATTTTAGATTTTTTTTACAATTTTAATTCTCAGATTTTAAAAAATTCATAATTTTGATCTAGTCCTCATTTTCATACATTTAAGTTAATTACACTATTTCTTGATCATATCCTATACAAATATGATAGGTTTAGAGTTTAATCAGAATAAAATAAAATAAATAAATCGTATCCAAAATTGAGAATTCAAATAAAATTACATTTTTTTAAAAAATTGGGATTAAAGTCGTAAAAAATAATGAAAATCACAAATCAGTAATTAAAAGAAAAACCAAAACTGCACTTTAGAAAGAAAAGATTACTATTAAATAATGTTCATATATTTGATTCCTAAACAAATTTATTATTATATATTTAAAATATCAAATGAAGTTATTAAATTAAAAATAATTTAGTTTCATTAATATAAAATATTTTTTTCACCTCTAAAAATGGTCTTAACATGGAGAGGAAAGTAAAAATTAAGTGCGAAATAATTTTAGCTTCCTCCCTTTTTTTTTTTCCTCCTCTCAAGTTACTGGTTTTATACATGAGTTGGACCAATAAAAGAAGTAAAGGCCAAGGCCTGCCCATTTACTTTGGATATATCTAAGCCCGCAACCCTTACCGTAAAACCCTAGCAATACTAATAGTAGAACTCATTCGCGATCTTGTTCTGTACGTGCAGCCGCAGCAACTGATCGAAGCGAAAAGAGAGAAATTCATCGTCGCAGTAATCATGGGTAAGTTGATTGAAAATTAGGTATTATAGTGATTCCCTTTCTTGCGCACGACGAATAACAACATATAGAACGCAATTCGCAGGTAAGGTTCACGGATCACTTGCACGTGCCGGTAAGGTTAGAGGGCAAACCCCGAAGGTGGCCAAGCAGGATAAGAAGAAGAAGCCACGTGGCCGCGCCCACAAGAGGATGCAGTACAATCGCCGATTCGTCACCGCCGGTATTCCTCTCAACCCTAATTTTGGCTTCGATTGAATAATTGTATTCTGTTTGAAAATGTAGATAATTGTGCGGTCTTTGATGAGGGGTTTTGGTTTGTGTTGTTGTAGTGGTGGGTTTCGGCAAGAAGAGGGGACCCAACTCGTCTGAGAAGTGAGGTTGAGGCTTGAGAAATATGTTGCTACTCTATATTTGATTTATCTTTCTTGTTTTTTTTTTTTTTAATTTGTATGTCTTGATTGTGTTCTGTGAAAGGTTTTTGTTAGCTTTATATCAAACCAGAAATTTTGCATACAATATCTAAGTTCATTGCTCAGTGCAACTGGGAAAGGATTTGGTATTTCTATGTTGGTTTTAAGAATCTATCTATCATATTGATGCTCTCTTCAAACAAAGCCTTTTGTGTAGACAGGGCAATGTTATCTTAGCTACATGATTTTACCAATCAAGAGTCTGAATCTGGTTTAGCGACTTAGCGTAGTGCACATAACATTCTACCTGACATTTATTCCAACACAGTATCTCCTGTTGGTTGAAATTTATTTGAGTTTTGCTGGTTTGGTAACGGATTTCTCACTCAAGGGGGAATTAGATTCTCACTTAGTAGATCTATGTAAATGTCATTCATTAGAAATATGTGATGGAAAGAAAGTGATAAAATGTGCCGTCAATATTTCTCAACTTGGTTTTAGAGGATGGTAGATCCTCTCTATAGTAGAATGGTGCGGTATTTGCTAAAGTAACAACATTATGGGCTCATACAATAGTTGAACTGTAGAACCAATCCTCGCTTAATACATTCTTTATTCACATCCATTTTATTTCCATTTCATTTAAGTAAAACAACTCTAAATTTATCTCAATTTTTGTATTATAAATTTAAATTTTATTATATTATAATTTATATTCCCTTTTTATTGTAATAGTAGTCATTATTTTTATTTTACAGCATGTAAATATAATTTTGTATTCAACCTTCAGAGGAGTGCTTATCCTTGGACATATTATTGTCGAAAAAACATCAATACTGACATATATTATTTTACCTTGATATTAAGTTAATAAAATGAAATGCCAACTGGCTTATAATAAGTTTTTTTTTTTTTTTATTTATAGGAAAATTGCTTGTATTGATTAGAAAGTTCTTGACCAACTTTATAAAAAAAAAAATCCTGATCAACGTTGAGCAAGTTTAGAAAGATGGACTCTATTAATATTATGTGTTTAAATAAAGTCTAAATGGTTTTTGTTATAGATGAAAAATAAGTTCAAGTATATTCGATTTATCCGAAACCTTATCAAGCAAGATATTAAAAGAGTTTCCAATAGAAATATCTTATCCTAATTCACCTTAAAATATCAGCCGTTATTCCAATCTCTACAATTGGTGAAATTTTCTACTTTAATACTGAATTTATATATAGGAAATGTTACTCAAATCCGTCGCCTTAACAATTTGATATTCTAATTTGTGCTTCGTCACAAACATTAGGCGCATTCCCTAAAAATATACATGTAATATTTTGTCCATGCAATTAAAATGGCAGTCTGATATTTAAAAAATCCTCTCTGCCGCTTCTTTTTTCAAGTGAAGAAGTTATGAAGGATATAGGGAAGGGGTCTTATGAACTTTCGAAGTGTTGTCATGTTCTTGTTGCACACATTTTTTACACAACACTTGTTTGTCAATTTTTATTATGTGTCTGATTTAAGTTCTTGTTTGACACATTTTTTACACAACACTTATCATTTTTTATTTGATGTCAGATTTAAGTTCTTGTTTGACACATTTTTGACATACACTGGTTTGACATATTTTATTACATGTCTAATTTAAAATTACTTTGTATTGGCTTGAATACGTAAGTGTCACTTTTACATGATTAAATACATTTTGAAAAAACAGAGAAGTTTGGTTTAAAATTATCAATATACCATCTGTTTAGATATTTTATATGTTTTTCATATTTTATTTAATTAGAATATCTTTGTATGTATTCAGTGTATTGTATTTTATATTTTAGACATTAGTCGTGTTAAAGTGTTAATATTTAGTGTTCATGTCAGAGTTTACACATGATATTAGGGCACTGATTTATGTCATGGATACTTCAGAAAATACATGGTAACATGTAACATTACTTCATATCCATATGATATTAAATTTAAAAATGATGGATTTATACATTTGGAGGTGATAAAAGAATATTCAATAAAAAAAATCTTGGAAAGTGTTCCGGCCATTCTACAAAGAGGGAATAAAATAATTCCTATATTGACAAAAACAAATTAATGAATGAATGAAGGATGCAACAATGGTTTTGGAATTTGAATGTAAATTGTTTTGTTCACTTGTATAAAGGGTGAGTGAGTTAACAAAGACGTTATGACTAATTAAGCATCAGATGGCGCGATCCAGTGTCTCCCATTGACGAAACTCTTCTTGATAAATGGATGGGCAGCTTCGAAATCTAAGTCTCGGGCCCATGAGACCCCACGTACAGCCTCTGCTCCTGGTCCCCAACACTTGTACACTCCGAAGAACACAGTCCTAAAGGATCACAAAAACACCACTGTAATAACATATCTTCACCAAAGCAATCATATAATGATCAATGTTCAGTTTCAGGGAATTTAGATTCGCTACAAATCTAAGTAAGAAGAAAACCGAGCATGACAAATTCCTTCACGTTCTTCGTAGGGGATTTTGCTTCTGTTCTCATCTTCAATTTTTTGGATTAGTAAATTTTGCTTATACTGTATTTAAAATTCTACCAAGAATTACTCCATTTTAAAAGATTTTTCCTAATAAATTGGAACTTGAACTAAAGATTCCACAGATTTTCACGCCGCAATTAATTGACAATGTTGCATCTATTGTTCCCCAAAACGAGAACATTCAACAGTGCCCTTTCATGATTGGCGTTTTTGGGGACAATTGTTTATTGGTTGTTTGGTTTGACTATAGTATTTCGTAGAGGCCATGATTGCATGCATTACGATGCAATTATTTGTGCACTTTTCCCAATCCTCACGTCATGTACAATATGTAAGCAAGTCGAAAGAGATTGAGAACCCTATAGAGAGATGAACAAATTTTCAAACCACCCCAACTTGTTTACCCTTCGTTTTTTTAATAGACCTCTTCCAGTATTCGGAAAACTAATTAGATAAGCAATAGAAAGGAGTATGTTTAGAAAAAATGTGAGGTGTGAAATTCCCTTTTCAAACTAATAGTTGCCGTTGCCCCGAAAGCCGATGCATATTCCATCTTTAGTCAAACTAATTTTTGTATTTTGAAATGGACTTTTCATAATAATGCAATGAGAAAAGTGTATGAAACAATAATAGAAATGCAGGAAGCAACAACCTATACTTGGTTTTATTTTTTTCATTTAACTCTATATTCATGTGTGATCCTATAACTTTACTCACATGATATATAACTAGTGCACCTACAAAATTGAACTAATTGAGAGGAAAGGAATGAATGGTTTATCTGTCTCAACGTTGAATTGGATAGAGGTTGGTTACTTGTTCTTATTGTCAGCATGGTCCCAATCATCCCAACCGCCATGTGCAACGATATCATCGAAAAATGTGTAGGAGTAGACAATTCTGGAATACTGTCCCATTGCTCGTCCCACATATAGCGGACCCGTTCCTGTCACCTTGCATCCTACGAATGCGAACCCTGTCTTCTCTTCTGCCTGTTTCCTATCGTGGGCCGCTATGGAACCGAACCTCGTTGCTATTGAGTGCAGCTCGCAATCCTGCACCAATCAATTTTCTCACTCATTCAGCAATAAAGGTAGGAATGACTAAGGAGTTGGACTGGGAAAATACTACTCCTGATTATCACTCATTCATTATATAATTAAAAATAATTATTTTTATATAAATTAAGTTAGTTAAAATAATTTAATTTTATTAATTTTAAATCAAAAAATAAGATTATTTTTAAAATATTTTTTTTATTGAAATTTGATATTTTAAATAAAATAGATTTATTAAAAATAAATTTGTTATAAAATGAAGGATGTTTTAAAAATAATATTATTAAATAAAAAGTAAAATTAATTAAATTTACTTGTATTTAAGTTAAAGTAAACTTTTTTACTTTTACGTGAGTCCTAAGTTTGATCACACAAAGGTTAAATATGTTTTCCTTTTTCTAGCAACACTAATACCCTGACCCAAACCACGCACGAATATAAAAATATATCCATAAATATTTTTGGGCATCCAAAGTGGCTATTTAATAATTACAGTGACAGATAAGAGAGAGAGAGAGAGAGAGAAGTTTAGGTATGATAAATAACGATAAATAAAAAGAGAGAGAGAAAAATGTTGATTAAGTATTTGAAAAATGAAAATGTTCAAATTTTGTTCCTCAAATACATTTTACAACAGAAAAACAGTATTCTTATCCCATGTCAATACTCAATAATACCATTAAAAAATCACTTACTTTATGTTTCTTTCTGTGTCCTTTTCATTACTACATACATTACTTTTATCAATTTTCAATGTAGCTAGGTTTACGTACCTTGTACATGGACCTCCCATTCCCAAAAATGAAATCGATGGATCCTTCAATGTAGCATTCCTTGAAGTAATGTCTGCCTGCATCGTCGCAAAGGGTGTCTTGTGCACCGTAGAAACCGCAGCCGGAGAAGTATGCTTTGTCGCCGGATATGCGAAACGCCACCGCTTGCCATCCCTGCATTCCCGGCATTGGTGCAGGTGCTGTGTTCTGCATGTCCAGTCAGTATTAATTGTAATTTAATATAAACCCATTCCCTCATTTGAGATGCCTTATGCATTGTAAAGCTATACTTTCTAATTAAAAAGTTAAATTAAATGTGTAGGAAATAGAGACGTAGGTAGAAAGACAAAATTAAGAAAACCAAGAGAAATACGCATAGTATAAAATTAAATCATAAAAAAGTTGGCTTTACGGATAATATATATTGATTATAACTACACAAAGTTAAAAAAAGTTGAAACACTTTACTCAGATGTATGGACCCCAGTTGTATATATCTTGAACTTTGGGTTAACCAAGGCAATTTGTTTTTGACTTCTTTTTAATGAATTATGCTAGTTACTGTAATGAATTTGATTTTTTTCTTCTGATTATAATTTCATTAGAATTCCAAGTATAAAAAGTAAAATATAAAAACCTAAATGGCCCAAGATACTAGTAATAGTAAACCACATTATTAAAAATATTTATATTCGCCGTGTCATGAAACAATACATAGAGATATATATACAGGCCATCATAGTTGCTTCGTCCCTCCCATTCGTGCTTCGAAGTTACCACCCATGCCAGTTAAAATATTTACTGCAAGTTGTATGAAGTAAAGATAAAAATAAGACAAATGTTAATAAGAAGCGTTCTTGGCAGACAAAAAATTACATTGTCTGGGACTTGTTTTACTTCTTTAAAATTTTTGTAATAAATATTTTTTAAAACTCCTTAATCAAATTCTAAAGGTACTAATTAGTAAAATCCTTTGAATAATAATATACTATAGTACGTACCTTGAAGCTGATGTTCCTGGCAGAAAAATAGCTGGCAAAAACAGTAACAGAAGCGGTTCTGTAAGTACGCAATTGCTGTCCGCTGGGACCAGGGTCACTCGCTCGATCATGCCATTCTATCACCGTCACTTCTTTACCCGCGCCCTCAAAAGTTATGTACGGCTTCGTCACGGGCACAACTACCTTTTCTCTGCACCAAACACCAATGTCAATCCCAAACAAACAATAATAAAATATGTATTAGCTATCCAACATCACGTATATATTACTATTACGACGTTAGAAACAATTAACTAACGGCATTTTCCGAGCTCTGCAAAAAGAAGTTATAATCGTAATTAATGAACTTTATATGACAATATTTATATACTTGTAGCACCCGGCGTTGATTTGAATAAGGACATTCCTTCGGTTGTTGTCGGGGACAGCATTGACGGCGTCTTGGACGGACCGGTAGTGGCCACCGCCGCTAATGTCAACGGTGATTTTACGGTGACCAATGGGTCCGATCCAATGGTGGCTACTCTTTGAGGAGTTGCTCGTAGAAGAGAATATTTTTAAGGTACGGTCGCGGTGGTGGGGTTTACATGTCACTGTTGCTGCATGGAATATGCAAGCGAAAAACGCAAACGCTACGTGCAGTGATACCAAGAGTGAAGAAGAAGCCATTAGATAGCATCGAACGCGGAGAGAACAAATGTTGAAGAAATAGCGGAGACACACACTGTGCTTATTTTTGTATGGGAATTCTTTAAGTATTGGAGGAATGTGCAACGTGCAAGCCAAAAAGCGATAAGATTGAGAGAGGCACTTGGTGGAGCATTTTATAGTAAGAGACTATTTGTGTCTAGCGGTTATAAGGTTGTGTTTTTTTTTTTCTATATTTTTAATAAATAAAAAATAGGTGGTCTTTCCAACGGTCATTTTTACTGCTTTTGGAGACTAAAAATTGTTCGTGTATAGCCTTTTGGAAATTTGATTGGTTGGCATTGTGGTAATTAATGCACACAAAATCTCTTCCTTTTGGCTTGGTATATCTAAGAAAGATACCACCTAGGTACTAGCATGTCTCTCAACTCCAATAATTATAGATGATGATTAATGTTAATCACGTCTAGTTTTCTCTCCAATCATCGTATTAATAGAGGTATATACTACTATTGTTCTCGTACACTTGTAAAAGGAAAATTTTCTTTTAAGTGGTTACTACTGTTTTAATCTAATTTAGCATTCGCTTTTTAGTATATATGTGAGCTAGTCACTTTTCATTTTTCTGTAGTTATTCCTTTACTCTTTACATGCTCTACTCAATTGCGTTTCAAAGTCAAAGGTGGGATGCGTACCAATGATGCTATAAATTAAAGCGCATGTGATAATTACAACAACAATTGTAGCTTCCATTTTGTTTATTCGGTTCATTAATTACGGACCCTCACGGGCCAATTTTTTCTAACAAGGATTACTCACTCATAAATATAGGATTACTCACGGGCCAATTGTAAACTAGAATAATGTACATAGATATATCTATCTTTCAAATGTGAGAACCACAATTGACAATATAATCCATCTCCTAATAAGATGGTGAATGTTTCGAATATTTTTATTATGCTCGATATAATGGGGTCCATTCAGAGATTCAGTCGTCCCTTTCAACTACCAATTTTCTTAATAGATAGTCTTATCTTGCTGTCCATGTCTACTGATTCACCACCATGGATAGCATCTACGTCGTGTTTCAAACGGTCATTTGGGTGGGGGTAATATGTAATGTGACCATGACACATGATGGTCCTGGCATGGATAAATTAATTTTTTGTTTTTGCATTTTGGCCCAACGCCTACGTTTTTTTTACCTTTGCAGTCCCAGACAAGTGGGCCCCACCCTTCGTTTGCGAGCCCACAATATTTTTGAACGTTGGGGCCCGAACCCCGTCTTCTCTCTTTCAATTTACGTCATAATTAAGATGAGACAACATTTTCCCAAACTTGCAAAAAAGTTACTCATAATGATTATGGCGGAAAAATAGAAAAATCAATGGTGATTGGAATTTTACGGTGGTGGTGTCGTGGTTCTTTCTAACTTCTGCAACTGCAAAGACGTTGGCCACACTAGTGCTCTGTTATCGTTGGGACCTCTGCATAGACGAGTGGTCTGCATTTCTTATCACATAAGGCATTGTTACTTCTATACCAGGAATGTTAATTATTTCAACATTTTATGTAACAAATTTTTATAATAAATTTAAACATTTATATATTTTTTAAGAGTTTAATCTGCACAAAAAAAGTAAAAAGAAAAATATTATTAACCAATTAAAAATCATGAAAAGTATAATTTGTAAGTAGTTGTCTTATTATAAAAATTCTTTTACAGTAAATGCATTTACTATTTACTCATTTTTTAAAATTATTTAACTTATCTAATACAATTTTATCTTTTCCTTCCTTATCTCACTCTTTTATGTAAAAAAAAAATTATAAAAACAATATTACTCTTCTCACAGTTTGATATGAAGTCTACCAAATACTATTTATCTATTTTTTTAGTAGAAACTAAAAATAGTTTGTTAAGTATTAAAATGATAAAGCATTTCATAATTAACGAAATGAAAATTTTGAGTGGATAAGTGAGTAGTTATATTCATGAGAAGTTTTGATAGACCAATTTATGAAAGAGATTTTCCTATATATGTTCACAAATATTGAGATTCAATTCTTTTTTCACAGATATCGCCAAAATGTCCCCTTTTTGTTCAACTTCCTTTTTTCTGTTTGGATAATAGTCTGTAGATTAAGTATAACTCTGTATCTTCCTCTACATAGGTTTTGGCAACATCACAAAGAGAGAGAAAAACTCTCGTCCTTGGATCTCCTCTAGCCATCATGAACATGAGAGGTAAAGGATTTATATGTTATTATGTACCAATGTTGCTCCTTGTGGAGGAAGAGCGCGAAGATTTCAACTACAACAAAAGACTAGGGAAAGAATAATTATTAATTCTTCAACTATTTTTTATACTTCCAAGATAATAGATATTTTTATTTTTCATTCAATATTTACTATAAAAGGTAATAGGAGAATTTGTAGGAAGATGTAGTGAGAGGATTTAACATTACTTCCTGCGAAATGATCTTTCAAAGTATAGGAATATCTAAAAACATCTCAGAAATCAAGATTGAATGTTAAGAGCGTTCGAGGATGATTTTTAAGTTTAGCCAATTTGACAGTTAATATTAAGGTTGACTTTAACAACACTTCTAACGTTTGTTTTTATAGAAAATATGTACTTTTTTTTTTTTTTTTTGTAAGATCGTGGGTTATATATTTGTTGAATGATCTTTTGATATATTGTTGAGCAAATTTTTATTCTAGACCCAATACTTATCAATTTACTCCAAAGAGTTTTAAACATGCTTAGTTATTCGATTCTATTTGCAATGGAAAATATAATGGTTTTAGGGGAAAATATATAAAAATCACTTCATATATTATGTTATAATACATATGTCGCATAATTGTTGTTGTTGTTGGAGGAGCTTTAGTAAGGTAAAGGTGGAGTCCCAAAGTTGGGCCTTCAGCAAATAGGAAAATTGAATCCCTCTTAGCATAGAGGGATGAAACTATGTTGAGGGATTTTTGCATTTTATTTTTCAATACCATACTCATTTTTTCACCATCCATAGCTGCTGATTGAGCTTGCTCGGAAGTGTATTGATATCTTTTTTGGATGGTCAATAAAAATATAAAAGGAAGTACGGGAAAATATTTAAAATTTATTTATTTTCCTATTATTTGATCAAAGAGAAAGTTGAGAGGGGAGAAAATTCTTTGAAATAAAAAAAAAAATTAAATACTTTCCCCTTATTTTCTTTCATCTTATGCAAGAAAAGGAAAAGGAGGATCAATTAGAAGAATAATCAACCACTTCCCCAGTTGGTACAAAAGCAATTGATATATGTTTTCATCGCACTTGGTGTTATGTAGGCATGATAATTATATTTAAATTAGTGAGTATTTATCTAATCTTGATTCAATTTTAACGGGGAAGCTCAATTGATTGAATTCAATTTCAAACTCAATTGATTTAAATTAGTGAGTAATTATATTTAAATTAATTTAATTTAAAAATTAATAATATAAATCCAACATAAGTAAAAAACTACACATTATTTAGTGTAATATTTTATGTGATTTTTTTTTCATATCACACATTCATATATCAATCAAACCAATCTAACTATACATGATTCAAGATCAGCCCATTTGTTTAATGAGCTGGATTTTTTACTCAAATTCAATTCATTTAATTCCTGAACCAACTCCAATAAATTAACCTGTCAAGTCTTAAACTAATTTTGAGTTGATTGGATTCATTGTGAAGCCTTACTGGCATGTTTGGTATTTAAGGTATCATGCTCCCTTCTATTTGTTGCTGAGCTTCCCAGCCTTGTATTGTGCCCAACGGACAACTCAATATAACTTGTTAAACCATGAATTTGGCGAAGATTCTCCCAATCTTGCTGGCAGAAAAGCTTCCCTTTCTAGAGATAACTGAAGACCTTGAACTATCCTCAACATAGAGGCCCACAAAAATGGTGCAGAACAGAAGGCATAAGCAAAGACAAACAGAGCTCTTACTACCCCATCAGGATACCAAGGAAATGCCATGACCATAAGTGCCCCAATAATTCCAAGCCATGGTACCAAAACTGGTAACATTGGTAGCATAAAGACATTGATTGCAATTGAGCAAAGTGCAAAGGTACCAAGCAAATACAGGATCCAACCCAAAAGAGGGTGAACCGTGTGAGGAATGGTAAAGAATGGTGTTACGTAAGCAGCAAGGATGCACCACAAAGCTACTAATTTGAGGCTGTTATGCACAAGGTTGATGCTCTTATCAGAGCGCCTATAACATAGCTTTGAGAAGCTTGGCCTTGTCAAACGCGTCATTGCTATAACTCCCAGATATATTGCAGATTGGATAAGTATCACAGCCATCTCAGCACCATACCTGCACCAATGATAGGTCAATTTTACAACAGCTTTCATAATGCAATAAAAAGTTGATTAAAAAAAATGCACATAATGTTGCATGGATAATCTATCACTTTAAGATATTTTCTGAAATCCTGTTTTTCAGGTACTGACCCCCTTAATGGTTTTTTGTTAGAAACTCTTAATAAAATTAGAGAACACCAAAACTGATTAACCCCCTTTGAACTTACGCTAAAGTTTGACGGCGTTGTTCATGCCACTGGAGGCCTAATGGCAGGACAGGCCATGACCACCAATACCATGGCTTCAACCATGGTGCCCCTGGGAATGTGATCACACTATTTGATCCACAGGGTACGCTCCAGCGAAGTTTAAGATCTGTAGTCAAGAAGGATATTAGTACAAACTTAGATTTCACCATTCAAAAGCTTATTTTATAATATATATATGTATATATATTCAAAGAACTTACAGTAGTAAGAAGCATCCATTTGATAACCTAAAGGAAGTCTATATGTTCCATCAAGCTTGGTGCCATTTGCAGGTGGATGAAACATTGGCTTATCAAGCAACTCAGGGAAGTAGCTAGCTATAAAACCCTGGTCTGCACCATCTGGACTTTCTCTCCCATTCTGTAATTCATGAACCATGTCTTTGAACACGACCATTGACGGCTGCCCGTATCAAATATTAGAATCCATGTGACACAAGTCAATTATGATGGTCAAAGAATTTAATTTCTATGTATTATCAATATAAATTTCTTTTACAATATCTATCAATTAAAAATCATACTGTAATAAGGTATGGAGTGTATATACAATAGTGTATATAATGAAGTGTATGGAGTTAGTCACATTGCATTTAGAACATTATATACTAGTATATAGTTACCTGCAAGACGAAGAGGCCAGTATGGAAGACGCAAGGATTGATAAAGACCGCACAGAATTGTCCACATTGAAATAACTCATCTGTGTTTTGAAGGAAGAGATTGTCAGCATCCAGCATGACAATCCTGTCATAGTCCACTAAGCTCCATGCATAGAGTTTGTTCAATGATAATTTGAATCTCTTGTCAAAATTATCTTGATGCTTGTAGGGGTTGTCCATGTTTTCCACCCTTACCACTTTTGCACCATCTTCCTCTTCACTGATAAAACCCATAAAAACCAAACAGTGGTATTAATTTCCCCGACTCAATAAATGCTCAATAATGGCAAGTGTACCGACCAAACAACAAAACCTGGAAAGGTATGAGCCCTACTCTCATAAAATTGGCTGGCTGATTGGATGCATCAAAGTGTGCTTCCGTGATTAAACTGGGACATCACAGAACTATAGTTTTGAAAATTAACAATGGAAAAACTATGGGCAGTTCTGGAAATTCGTGACAGTAACATGTAAGAATTGCTTTTACTGGTTGGTGAAAGTGAAAGTAACTTCACTATTTGGCTCCTCTAATTATTCATTTGGCCTGTAAAAAGAAATTAATTTTTCTAATAACAATTTGTTGCTAGTATTCTTATTGAATATAGAAATATTGTATTTTTTATATCTTCTAGATATTAAAAGAATTTAATTTTTTATTTAATATTTCATAGAAATATTAAGAAGATGAACGAGAGAATATTATAAGATGACGATGCAACATTACTCAACAATAAATAAATTAGTGGCAAATTGTTATCATTAATTTTTAATTATCAAATAGAAATATTACACAATTTCATGTTTTCAAGAATATATGAAATGTATTCATCGATTATTTATTTATTTAAATTAATAGTTTGGAAAATTATAAAAAAGGACATTTGAAAGAGATACCAGCTAGATCAACAATCTCGTGGTCGGCCGGAGAAGAAAATTAAAGTAGTAAAATCAATTTCTTCCCGTTGTAAATACTAAATAGAAAACAATATAATAACTAACTTTAGAAAAGATTAGATTAAAAGTTGAGATATGTCAACACCTAGACAGATTTATATATAGCACAGACAATAAACAACTATGTTGTTGATTGTTGATTGACCAGAAGAGAGTTAACAAAAAAAAAAAAAAAAAAAGTTAGAAGCTGAAGGGAAAAAAGTCCAAGTTGAAGTCATGGATGGCCTTTGGATGTAAAATAAATCCAACGGGAACGAAGAAATAAACATTTAGGCGGGAATATCGCTAATAATGGATAATTTAATAGTACTATACTACTATTGATGAGAAAATTAAAAAAACAATAGTCAATAGTAACAAAGAAGTGTATGTGCACGAGAACTGTGTTATAGTAGAATTATGAAATGAAGGTTCACCCTCCCAGCCTTCCCTGTCCCCTGACGTAATGAAAGTGGAGTGATAGGTTGTTTAATGGTAGGCACAGCAGATCAGGTGGTCAACAATAATAATTTACTAATTTAATCATTCCAAGGCTTATTCCCAAAAACTATGTGACTACATTACCGAAGGAAGGCTCTGGCTTCATCCGAAACATAGGAAACAGCTAGACTACTGTAATAAATCCAAAAATATATAAATATTAGCAATTAAGAGGGGGGAAGAAAAAGGAAAAAGGAAGTGTGTTGTTGTGTTGGGGAAGAAAGGTAAGAAAGTGGGAAACAGACTCACAAAGCTTGAATCCATCGGAGAGGGACATCGACGGAAGCAATGACGACGAGATCGGCTTCGACATTAAGTTTGGAGAGCGATTTCAGAAGGACGCGAACGGCGATGTAGAATTCGTAGTCCCTGGGCGTTCCAATGTACATCATGGTCGCGTACGCGTTCCTCCTGTACGATGTCGCTTTGGTGCAGGGTAAATGCCACAGCCCTACTATGCCCAATAACAACAAGAGCATCGTCGTCGACCATCTAAGAAAAGCTGCTGCATTGCGACCCATTTCGCCAAAACGAAAGAATGAAACTTCGAATAAGTGGTAGGGATCGCAGATACGAAACGAAGGGGTTTTATAAGAGAGAGAGAGAGAGAGAGAGAGAGAGAGAGAGAGAGGACTTTTCCATCAACAATCAATGAGGACAAAGCAGAGGGGGCAGACGTAACAGCTTTTAAATGGCAGTAGTTAGCTAGGCCGGTACGCGGTAGCTCACACTCGGAACGAACGAATCAACTAACGAAAAAAAAAAAGCTTTAACACGCGACCAAAATTTACTAAGATACCAATAAATTTATATTTTGGCATCATTATTTAATATTCTTTTTTCTTGTAATCCTCAAGGAGATAAACACAAGTTTAGATACTACTGTACAAAATATAATGTGCTATCAGATATTTGTGTTGTCTCTCGGTAAAAATGTCTATGAATTAATCGTGAAATCACTCTCAATTCACTTTTTATCATTTACGCACGATTAAAATTGGTTACTATATATGTTTTATGTTCTCGTCTGGAGTTTTTCTAGGATTTAGAATTGTCTAACGAGAGTATAAAATGTATTTTGTCTCTACTCTTTATCCTTTCGTATCTTACACAGAGACTCATAATGCAATCTTATCATATCTTATTCTTAAAATTAAGGAAATAATATATGATAACATATATTAGAGATATGATGAGTTTTTACTTGTTATGATTATATAAAACCTTTATATGACCAAATATGACTTAAGTTAGGCATAACTATAGTAAGTGGCTATCCTAGATACGTATAGAAATAGTGATCCTAATGTCTGGTCATTCTCGGTCGGAGGCTGAGCGACATAAAGGATTGGTCTTTTTTGGCCAAAATCAATTGGAGAGTACATACTCAAGGCTTAAGAAGCGAGACTAGGTCGACATGCATTCGACCAGTGAAAGACACTAATCAAATGAATGAGGTTGATAGGAGGGAGATTTGGGGTTTGGGGTGTGATGAAAAATGGGTGGGGGTGTCGTGAGAGAGGATGGTGAGGGAATGAGAGAGAGGTTTGGGGGTGTAGGAAAGGAAGGAGGGTAGTGTGGTAATTTACAATTCTTGAGGGTGAGAATAGAAAATTGAGGGTGAGAATAACACCCCCTGCTTCGGCTCAGGGTGCATAAAGAAACAATATACCTATTATATGGACAATGTACACCGTGTTAATTGGGTTGAAGGAAATTTGAACCAATTATGTGTATGTTTTGGTTTGAAATTCTTCTAATGCAAATTTAATAGAAAAAATAAAATGAAATTAAAAAAACAATTTTAATCCTTTAATAAAAGTACTTTTACATCAAAAAAATAATTTATCTGATTTCTAAACATGCTCTGTATAGGCCAAGCCGTGGGAATTTTGATATTATAAATATTGTGTTTCATTGTTAGTTTGTTACACAAGGTAAAAAATATCTTTACGAATCACTTTCGAATAATTTATAATCCCCAATGATGATTTTTTTTCAACTAGAATTAATTCAATGATCCGATTAATTATTTTTAAATTTTAGATTAATATATCTTAGACTTTGGTTCTTAAAAATTTATTTTCTTCATTATTTTAATATTCTCAAAGCCCGTACAGTTTTATTAAGTGTCATAAAAATAAAACAGTTATTTGTCTTTCAGGTATAAGAGTATGAATAGTGAAATGAGTCGGCAAAAAAAAGTATGAATAGTAAAATGGAACCAAATTTCCATTATTTTATTTTTTTCAATTAAAATTAAAATGTGTCAGTGAGGGGGAAAATCTAACAATTGAAAAAGAGAATCCTACTTTTTAAGATAAAGTTGCCGAAAATACATTGAAAGTTACAACAAAAGTACATAACAACACTTGAATTGAATTTTTTTTAAATAATATTTTTAGTCATTGCCTTGCACTTTTTATTAACATTCTTCGTAATTATTTTAGAAAAATATCCTCATGAGTCATGATACTGACGAAGAACTCGGAAAATTGGACCCTTTAAAGTGTCTTTCTTTGAGTTGGAAAGAATGCATCCATGGACCCTGTCGAATTGAATTCACGCCAAGGTCGAGCAACATATTACCTGGAACACATGCTCTTTTGCCCCATTTCTTTTCTGTCTCAGGACTGCTATTATTCACCAAATAGCATAATAGTTAAATTTCATAAATTTATGGCATTTTCCCCCATAAAATTTAGATAAGTTGAATTTGAGGCTTACCATTGTGAAGATTCAAATGGTTAGATTGAGATATTTGAATTTAAATTTATTTAAATTTATAAATCTGTAATTGATTGAGAAATGTTAGGAAGTTAGTTTTAATTTTTTAAAATTTTGATCTTATCACATGTCAAAATTTATATGTATAAATATTTTTATTTAAGGATGAAATAGAGGTAAACAAAAACACTTCAACTTGACATGGTATCTCGTATTGTTTTTTCCCCTCCTCACCCATCTTTTATTGAAGCTTCCTTCCTATCCTTTTTCCCAAAATCCTAATTCCCTCATCTCCCAAATGAATCCTCCACCCACTCCGATTCTGCCACCACCAATCCTTCCCCAACAAACCCCTCTCTTACCCCAAATATTGTTATTCATCAATCACTAATCTCTTCCCTTACATCTTGGATGATTCCAATTACCCATTGTGGTTGCAACTGATGGATATGCGTATTGGTGCACGCAACAAATCTGGGTTTCATACTAGAAAAACTCTGAAGCCTATTCCTTTTTATCCTTCCTATGATAGACGGGTTACCGACAACAAGAAATTCAAAAGCTGGTTGATTGATTCTATGAACCATGGCCTTATGCAGCGTTTTATTCGCTTGGAAACCACACAAAAAATTTGGGATGCAGCCTCTTGGACATTCTATGATGGGTCCGATGAAACATGCTTATTCGACCTGAACCAACGGTCGTTCTACCTATTATAATGGACTTCTCTCTCTGTTTCAAGAAATCAATCATCGTTTGCAATTCTCCAACACTGTGGATGGTGTCATCCATGGTCGTTCGGCCCTCTCTCGCCTTTGTGTTCACATTTTTTGGCCGGATTGGACTCTACCTTTGATCAAGTTCGTGGAGAAATTCTTCGAAAGGACGCCAAACTTGACCTTGAGAGCACTTATGCCTATATTCGCTGTGATTTCCACCAATGCCAGACCATGTGTGCTCCTAAACCTACTTCTGATGGCACAACATTCCTTTCTCATTAGGCCTGGGTTTCTAATCACCCTCACAATGACGAACCTTCTGGTAAATCCTCTTCACTTGTTTGCACTCATTGTGGTAATTCAAGTCACTCCAAGCAACGCTGCTATGAACTGATTGGATATCCTGATTGGTGAGATTTTATAAAACGTTCCCGTAAGAAACTTCCAGACAGAACATTAACCTCCTCCTATGACACTGCCCCTTCTCCTCCCCAAACAAATGTCATGCACGCAGGAATATTGAGTAAACATTTTGTTTTTTCTGCACAAAGTAGGAATTCTACTTGGATTATTGATACATGAGCCTCAAATCATATGGTTTGAAACTCCTCCTTGTTGCATGATTTTCAATCTTGTTCCCACTCCTTTATATCTACTACTTATGGGGGCACATCCTGTATTACTGGTCAAAGATCTTTAACTTTGGCCCCTGATTTCACCCTTCACTCAGCTCTTTGTGTTCCCACTTTGGAATTTAATCTCTTATTTGTTAGTCAGTTGACTCCTGACCATAATTGCTCTGTTGTTTTTTGGACTACCTTATGTTCTTTTTCGGACATCCACCAAAGGAAGATGCTTGGTTATGGTGTTAGACATGGGGATCTCTATTATTTGGAACTTGGGAGACATCTTTCATCTTTAGTGACTTAGGCGTGTACCATGTTTAATAAATCATAAATCACAAGCTTCTGCTGATATTTGGTTATAGCATCATAGATTAGGTCATTTGTCTTTTGGGTACTTAAAAAATTGTTTCCTAAGTTGTTTACAACTTTGAGTCTTTCTGATTTCCATTGTTCTGTTTGTAAATTGGCTAAAAGTCACTGTGTTTCTTACTTTCCCAGTTTGAATAAAAGTAGTTTTCCTTTTCAAGTTATACATTCAGACGTCTGGGGTCCTGCCAAGGTTCCTTCACTATCCCGTGCTTATTACTATGTCACTTTTATGGATGAATGTACTTGTATGTTTTGGATTTCCCTTTTAAAACATAAGAGTGAGGTGTTTGATGTTTTTAAAAAGTTTTGTAACATGGTCAAAAATCAGTTTCAAATTTCTGTCTAGATATTCCAATCTGACAATGGCATGAAATATCTTGGTACTTCCTTTCATGAGTATCTTGACTCCCACGGTATCAAACACCAAACTTCTTGTGCATATACACTCCAACAAAATGGGTTGCCTGAACGAAAAAATCAACAATTATTAGAGGTTGTTCATGCTTCTTTGTTTGGCATATATGTTCCTCGTTGTTTTTGAGGTGAGACTTTTATTTCCGCTGCATACCTCATTAATAGGACTCCCTCAAGTGTCCTAGGTTTTCAAACTCCTTTTGCAAAACTTCAATCATTTTTTTCCATCACTTAAATATATAATCTTGAACCTAGGGTTTTCGGTTGCATTGCCTTTGTTCATATCCCTAAGATTCTTCGTAACAAACTTGATCCTTGTGCTTGTAAGTGTATCTTTGTTAGCTACTTTGATCTTCAGAAAGGTTACCGTTGCTATGACCATGTTCTTCGAAAAACCTATATTACTCTTGATGTTTCTTTCAGGGAAACTGAAGCATATTATTCAGGGCGAGTGTCCCACCCTTCTTCTCAGGGGGAGACTGGAATATCCGTTGGAGAAGAAGTGTCAATGGACTGCCAGACCTTCATCCTTTCGGTAGGTCACTCTAATGTCCCAATTCCTACTCCACATGATATTACACCAACTGTCAGTCTTAATATTACTACACCTACTCTTGAAATCACAGATTTAACACCTAGAACTATTGCATCTCCTTTGGATGATCCAGAACTTCCCAACTCTATTGAGGTACATTTTGACCCTTTACCACCATCTGCTTGAAAACACTATTTTTATGTCTAATATAGAAATCTAACACTTACCAGACCTACCAAAGGCATTCCACGTCAGTTGTATCACCCAGATCCTAATGCTAATACTAAATATCCAATTGGAAATTATGTTTCAACAAAAAAGACTCTCTGAACCTTATGCTTTAGCTACTAATCAATTGTCTAGTATCTATATCCCTACTAATGTGCATGATGCAATTGCTAATCCAAAATGGAACGAAGCCATGAATGTGGAAATGGAGGCACTACAAAAAAATTCAACTTGAGAAATAATTCCTCTTCCTAAAGGGAAACATACAATTGGTTGCAAGTGAATATTTACTTTAAAACTCAAAGTAGATGGCAGTTTAGACAGATATAAGGCCAAACTTGTAGCCAAAGGATATACACAAAGATTTGGCATTGACTATCAAGAAATTTTTGCACCAGTAGCCAAGCTTAACAACATCCGAATTTTAATTTCCATTACAGCAACAAGAAATTGGCATTTGAAGCAGTTTGATGTTAAAAATTATTTCCTTAATGGTGATTTGGAAGAAGACGTTTATATGGATATCCCACCAGGTGTCAAAAGAGCAGCAGGAAATCAAGTGTGTAGATTAAAAAAGGCCCTATATGGGTTAAAGCGCCCAAGGGCTTGGTTAGACAGGTTCTCTTGCAATGAAGAAATTCAGTTACAAACAAAGCAACTCAAACCATACTCTGTTCACAAAACACAAGGATGAAAAGGTAACTATCTTGATTGTTTATGTGGATGATATTGTAGTAAATGGAGATGATGATTGTGAAAGAAAACTGTTAGAAAAATATCTAGCAACTGAATTTGAAATGAAGGATATGGGACACTTAAAGTATTTCCTTGGCATTGAAGTGGCAAGGTCAAATCAAGAAATCTGTCTATCAAAGAGAAAATACGTATTACAAGACAATAACCTCAGGTTATTTTACACTGATAAGGTGATTTAAATTCACGATCTTTGAGGTATAAGCTTGGTCCTATTTAGATGCCCAGCTACATGGATATAAATCAAAAATGCATAACAGTGTTTGCATTTAACCAAGAATTAATACCGGTAATGTTTCCAAATATCATCAACTACGATGACATGAAAACAGAATGTGTGAAACGGACAAGTTGAGATCCAGACCACAGATTATAGGATAACGAACAAATAACAAAATCCATGAATTCATTTTAGTAATATATAGAACACAAATGATATGAGTACTGCAACCTCTGCTAACTAGTAACATTTATTAATCCAACAAAACAAGGGGAAAAAATAAGAAGAAAGAAAGCGACTATAGTGTGAGAGTTAAAAGAGTATTGAAGGTGTCCTGGTTGAGCTGTTCTTCTTGCTGTGTTGTTGGAGCAGTGATGGTGGGAGTAAATGTTTGTAGCATCAGTCGGAAAGCTCGTTGCAACCTTGTACCATTCCTGTTGAAGACAATCTGACCCAATCGAAAGAAGAAGAACCTCGTTGAGTAAAGTGCTTCTTCCCGGAACACCCTCAGACTCAGTAAGAGCTTGAAGGCTATAGGACAAACGGTCCAAGCCACCACAGGGCCTACACTGTGTCTGGCAACATGCAAGTGGAACTTCGCCACAGCCACCATGTGCAACCCCATTTTCCGTTACTTACCACTGCGCAGCTTCAAATTAACCAATATAATAATGAAGATAAATTTAAGGGGAAGATGATGAGAATTCCATTTCCATTTTGGTGATGTTTTCTGATGTTCGATTCTCCTTCAGGCCCAGCTTCTTTCCAAAGAGCATATCATAACCTTAGCATGTGGGTAAAGGCTGGTTTGGCTTAGAGAGATTTTTTCAGTGTCCCAGAGTTGTTATAAATAATCATAGAACTTTGCATTTGGGTGTGGAAAAAAGAAAAATATGTACGTATATATGCCTTCACCAAAAAATGAAGTACGTATATATGTAAAGGTTTGGTGTATCGACAATTTTTTATTTATTTTTTCGTACAGGAAAAGTGTATAATTAAATTGATTTTTATACATCAACGGAAAAAATGTTTATATTATAGAATTGTCTATATAAAAAAAGATACTTATGGAAAACCCAAAAAAAAACTTCATTATTTTCACAAAACTTATTTATCCGAAAGCATCCATTCTGATAATTCTTTTAGTGTTATGTTTTGATACATTTAATATTTAATTCACAAGCAAACACGTGATGTCAAATAATATTATAGATGTTAGTATGTTACATCAAAATTGTCGAGTTCTATGGACGTTAATTTAATTTTGATAAACACAATTGAATTCAAAGGCACCTTCGTATATAATTTGTAACTTAAAAATTATAAAGTATTAGGATTTTCTGCTTGGGTTTGTGTTCTTTTGCTTAATGATAAATTTATCTTATAATTCACATTTAAAAAAAAAATAGAAGCTTGGCGTAGTTAAAAGAACACGTGGAATAATCTATGCTTTTTAATGAGATATTATGTTTCATTGACTCCAATAATCTGTTTTACATTATACTACAAGGGGACCAAGTTTTTTATTAAACAACTAAAAAAAATGGAATGAAAATTTTGAGCAGAAATTTTGAATTTAACGGATTTTGCAATTTAAAATAGATATTTAATCTATCCCCAAAAGAAGAATTGGCGTATAAAGGTTTACAGGTTTTGGTGTGATATCTGGTATATTGAGAAGGAGAAATTTTGTCCGACTGGGCCATTGCAGAAATTTCCTCGAACTTTCCTTCGAGTGTAAAGACGAAATTTTGTTGCTTTGTTGTTACAAATAACATCGCGCCAAGTCGTCATGGAAAGAACCAGAGGAAACTCCTATTTCATTTTCCTAAAAATAAAACCGTTATTAATATTTTTTAATTTAAAATTATTTATTTATTCATAAAAGTGATCTTACTTCAATTTCATTCGGTTAAAGTATTATTCAGTCCATTAAACTTTTGTAATATTCTCATTTTGGTATTTTATATTTTATGATGTTTTTTGATAGTTCATGTTTTGACCATTCAAAATACTAAAAATTACTTATTTGAAGCATTTAATATGTATTCAACAATTGAATGATCTCCGGTGATGCTCTTATATATGGTGATTGAGAATTTGTGTTTAATTTTATCATTTTTGAAGTTATTTTATGATATTACTTTACTCAGTTCTAGTTCAACTGATGTGATTGACACTGTGTATGATTTGAGGCCTTTGAAACTGGAAGGAAAATCAAGCGAATGTTTACTTTTAGAAATGTGAATATAAGTGTGAGAATTATGAAGAATTATGACTGAGATAATGAAGGAGAAATATGATAAGTATTGGGACCATCTTAAAAGTCTAAACATGCTATTGCTTTTTTATTGAGAAATATTAATGATTAGTATGTTAGATTTTGTAAGAATGTCTAAACATACTATCTGATATACAAATTATAATTACAAATTGGTTGATTGCTTAGAGTTTTGATAGTGAGTGACATATAAGTTGAAAGATAGAGCGAAATCTAACCGGACATCATTTTTTTAGGAGTATAATGGTGGCATAAATGAGTTTGAAGTTAACTCACAGAGGCTTGACCTGAGAGTTGCAGAGTTAATTTAGTCTTGACAATTTACCTTCAAATAATGGGTACGGTCCTAGTTAGAGCTAGCACTGTAGAATTTCTAGCAAGAAAAAGTTATTTTTAACCCCGATGGATGAGCATCTAGTGTAAATATTGATCTTGCGTTTTTTTTTTTTTTTTTAAAAACTTATTTTTCACCCGATGGATGTGCAGGATGAGACCTTTATGTTTTTTATTATCCGAGGATGAGACCTTTATGTTGTTAAACACTTTTAAATTTTAATTAAATCAATTAGTTTATAAACTTTCAATTAATTTTTAATTTTTTAACTCTTATCTTATAACTTATAAGTTAGTTTTACTAAACATAACACAATTTGACTTTAAAAAATCAATTTGAAATCGTTTCAATTCTTATACCAGTTTGAAATCAGAATAATTCAGAATCAATTTATAAAAAAACAATTTGATTTCAAATCAGTTTGCTAAAACTATTTGGATTAATGACCGAACCTATGAAAACGTTCGGTTCATTTTTTCAAAGAAGTAAATTTTGCACACCCTTATGTTGTAATCAAACAATTATACATTTTATTATAATTTTTTTATTAAATTTAAATTTTACTATATTAGTATATTATAAATATTCGATCTTATGATATTATATTATGTTATTCAATGTAGTAAAATGCTTTATATTAATTATATTGATCATATTATTAATATTTTAAATTTTATGTTGTTATATGTGTTATTTTATATTTTTATATAAAATAAAAAATACAAATTATTATTTTTAAATAATAATTATAACATATAATTTATTAATTTTATAAATTTAAATTATTTTCTTAATTAATTACCTGATATGCTAATTTTTTTACTTTATTAATAATACTCTTAATCCTTTTGTTTTTTTATACAATTGTCTGCTACCAGATTAAAATAATTTTTAACAAATAATTATTTTTTATGCATAAGATTAGGAACTAAAATTTAATAAAAACTAAAAATAAATAATACATGTAAATGACAATTTAAAACCTTTTTACATTCATACTGTTTTTCAATTATAATTTATCATAGCATATAATAAGTTTATTAAAGCACCTTAAAAATCACTCCAATAATAATTTCTTATTATTGGACCATGTAAGTTATTTTATGCTAACATTCCAAACATGTTAAACTAAAAAATTGAACAGATATTAAGTAATTACTCCTTGGTATTTTTTTTTTTGGTACAACTAGTAATGGACATCTCATTCCTCATGTTATAAAAATGCCCTTTTTCCAGAAAATAAAACCAAAAACACTCTTGGGCTGAAGGTTCCTGGGCCCTAAAATCCAGCACATGCATATGCAGGCTCAACATTATTCTTCTTATTTCTTACCTTTCCTACACTACACTGCAAGAAAAATACACAAGATTCTAAGAGTATCTTCAATGAAAAATCATTCCCAAGTGCTTAACTATAAGAGATTATTTCTTAAAAGAAACCCCTATTGGAGCGTACGCATGTGAATTCATTCACCATAAATTAGGATTTCTAATATAAGAAATTGCTTTTCTAAATTAAAAAATTATTTCAAACACCATCAACTGAAAATAGAAGCTCATCTAAACACAAGCATCAACAACATAATTGCAAGCAAAATGAAAAAGAAGAATGAACAAAATCAAAACAATAAGGACAAAATCAAATCAACCATTGCGAAATCCCAAAATTCACTCTGAAATTTCAATCTAAATCAAATTAACCATTGTAAAATCCCAACATGCAATACAAAGGAGGAAAGTGAGAAGGAAGCACATGTTGTCGCTACCTCCGCGATAATCGTCCATGACCAATGCAACAAAGACGTGTGAGGGAGATCGACCATGCAAGAGAAAACGAGAGAGAAAGGGGCTTTGGCTCAGCGATGATCGACTGATGCTAGTGTGGTGCGAGGGGAGATTGAAGAAAGGTGATGGGTGTTGACTGTTGTGTGAGAGGAGATTAAGAAATGTTTGTTGTTGAGTGTGGTGGAGATCGAAGAAAGATGAAGGGTTTGTTGGGTTCGCTTATATAGGGAGACTAAAGAAAACAAGGCTCTAAATGGGTCTCGAAAGAGTATGGAGTATTAGATACAAGGAAACAACATTTATAACTTTTGCCTATCAATATGAAAATATGATTGTTTCAAATCTTAAAAAAATGTACATTTTATAACCGTTGTGACCATAATTTTTTTGTTACCGTTATGGATCCCAATCAGTATAAATATGAGTCAATTCTTATAATTTCTAACTCTTAATTCTATTTTTCTTACTCTTATAAAGTCTCAATCTTACTTATTCTATCTGAAATGAATCCCAATCAGTTTATTATCAGTTGTGTTGCTATTATATACTAAACCAATCACCCATAACAGTGAAAATTCTCAAAATCCACATTATGTATCTACTTCTCCTAACCAACCCAAACATGTGTTATAGGCATTTATTTTAATCCAATGTTAAGACCCCTAACAATGAAGTTCAATCACCAATCGATCTATAAAATATTCCACTAACTAAAGGAGAAGAAAATTCAAGTTAGCAAAATAACCCTAAAACATTCTCTTTGAAAGAGAATGTGATTCTTATTCGATCGTGGCTCAATGTGTCAAAGGATTCAATTACAAGAGTCAATCAATCATTAATCCAATTTGGGCAAGAATCAAGGAAGCATACAACAGTGACGAAGACCACAAAGGAGTTTATGGAATAGTCACTCAATTGAAATCTCAATGAAATTGAATACACCGTCTAGTTCAAAAGTTTAATGATTGCTACAAACAAGCAAATACTCACAAGAGAAGTGGAAGTTCAGAGAAAGACTTAATGGTTAATGTACATATGATTTATTCGTAGGATACAGGTAAATTTTTTTTGAAGTTGAGCTTGTCTGATGGTTATTGTTGAAAGATGAATCAAAATTCGATGCAAGATTTATGGAAAAGTCTTAAAAGAGAACTAAAGTTTATGCTTGAGGTGGTTGTTCATTGTCTTCTAACCTAGGGATACCCGTTGAAGTTGAAGAATATGACACAACATCACCAATGTTTAGCTTAATAGATCCAAAAGCAATAAAAAGGAAAAGGAGATGTAAGCGCTTCTAACAATCTCCATCTGTCGGACATAGAAAGTGTAATGAACGACAAAAATGGCAACACCACAAAACTTATAATGTTAAAGGAGTCACAAGAAAGGCGTTTGCAAAAACATGAAAAATATTTGGAGTATGAAAATCTCATAAAGGATACATCTGACATGTCTAAAAAGCAACTCTAAAACCACAAAAAGTATTATGACTATATTAGACATAAATAAGAATTTTGAATGAATAGATTAATGCCGTGTTTGTTATTTAATTTTAGTTATTTAGGTCATTGTTGTATTTTTTTTCATGTAATATTTGTCATTGACTTTAGTCTCATTGTTTTTAAATTAAATATTATTATGTATTATATATTTTTTGTTATTTTTAACTTATTATAAAAAAATGAATATGACAAATTTTCATCAATAATTAATATTTAATATTTTATATGTAATAATTGAAAATTAATTTAATTAGTTTATTTGAATATAATTAAGTAAAAATAAAAAATAAAAAAATATGAATTTTTTAAATTTTTTGATTATTGACATAAAATTATGTATAAGTCTTTTAAGAATGACATAACACCACACTAACCATAAAATTTCTCAAAAATTGTGAAAAAAAACTACACAAATAAACTTTTATAGGAGATGGCCTAATTATTTTCCAGTCACTTTATTTTCTAACACGTTGACGTCGGCCAAGGAAGAGAGAGTAAAAGTTTGGAATATGGAGATTTGTGGCCTGCGTTAGTATGCGACTCGCAGAGACTAATTATACAGTTAGCGATTGATGTTTGATTTGGACCACCATTGGGTGACGTAAGCGAAAAACCCCTCCAACGTTAAACCCTTTCCTTTCCAAACACTGCAAAACCCTAACTTTCGGGGTTCCAAAATTTCCACGGCGAGGCACCGCAATGGACGAACCGAACGAAGCACAATACAACAGAGAACTCTACGCGCTCTTGAATTTGTCTCCAGAAGCTTCCGATGAAGAAATTCGCAGAGCGTATCGTCAATGGGCGCAAGCCTATCATCCCGATAAATACCAAGCTCCTCACGTATTCCTCTTTCTCTGCCTCTGTGCTAATTTGGTAATTCATTTTCGTTTGCAATTTCTTCATTCGTTTTACTTTCTTCTATTATCAGATGAAGGATATTGCTACGGAGAACTTTCAGCGAATATGCGAAGCGTATGAGATTCTTTCAGATCCAAATAAAAGGCAAATATATGATATCTACGGCATGGAGGGGTTGACTTCTGGTTTGGAACTTGGTCCAAAGCTTAATGGAGCTGAAGAGATCAAGGCAGAGCTCGAGAGATTGAAGAGGATGAAGGAACGCGAGAAAATGGCAGCGCATTTTCAATCCTCCGGTACAATTCTGGCCAATATGTCTTTGCCACGCTATCTAGATGGAAATGGCCTGCTCAGAGGGTATTGCTCCGTTCGTCGTAGTTTTTGCTTATTTATATCAATATGAATGTGGTTGTTGAACAACTCTAGAGTTAACCGCTCAATTTGGAAAATTAAATGCTTATTTTATTTTTTAATCATATATTGCCAAAGCCTACCACAGAATACCTTGTTATAGTAATGGCTTTATTGATGTTAATGTAAGCAATGGTGGACAGAAACTGGAATGTACTGGAGTTGTTTTCTTAACTTTTTTATACAAACACTCTCCCGAGTCCTGACAGTGAAATATTAGTTGCATGATCCTGACAGTGAAATATTAGTTGCATGATGCAATTTATGTGTTTAGCTTTTCTTCTTGGTTTTCTTGTCTGATTGTTTGTGTATTTTATTACGTTTATGAGTATCAGCATGGCTATGACAAGTGAAATCCAGTCTCAGTTATCAAAGCGTAATGCTGTTACGATTGGTGGTAATTTAGCAGTGAATGGAGAGGAAGGCGGTGGAGCTGCTACTGCTGTATTTAGGCATCAACTTTCAGAAGTTTCGTCAGTAGAGGTTGTGGCCTCAGCTGGTCTGCGTGCACTAATCGGGGTGCAAACAACTCGGTGGGTAATTTGTATTCTGTAAATCAAATTGAACATGCTCTTTTGACTGTTTTAGTGATCCTTTTAATGTTTCTTGTGCTTCATATTCCAGTAATCTATCATCACACTCAGCTGCGACAATGGGCATAGCATTGTCTCTGAAAGATGGTTCATTGAATCTTTCAAATTTATGGACCCGCCAACTGTCAGAAACAGCAAGTGGACATGTATGCCACACTCTGTAGTCTCTACCTCAATTTTTTCTTTCTTTTCAATAACATGATAACTAGTTCACATGGATGCGAACTTGGGATGGAGTAGACAATATGACAGGGAATTGAGATGAATGGTTGTACATATATGGATCAGCTAGTCAAATATTAAAATAAGATTTTCATAATGTCAACTTTGAAATCACTTACTTTTTATTAGGTGAGAGATTTGTTGATATCAAAATAGTTGGCTACTGTGTCTTACATTCTTTTAGAAAAGAAAGATCTATGTCGTATAAGCAACTAATCTATCATCATTTGATTTTGCAAAACCCAAGGGAACAAAGGAATGGTTTGTTATTGGTGGGACATATGGCATATCTTTTGAACTTGTAGTAGAGATTCATCAACAAGCTGTGTATTTGGTATTTATAGATATCCAAATCCCTAATGGAGTGTTGTCCTAGAATTTAGCTGTAATTAACCAAATCACATGGGCAATCTAAACAGGGACCATTTTACAGCTCAGAATTGGTGAATTGGGCTTTTTGTTATCTTGAGATTTATGAAACAGTTTTGGAAGATCTTCAATGTTCGATCTCTCCCTTTTCATCTGTGTTACAGATAGAGCTTACTTTGGGACCACATTCATCTGTAACTGTTGGGTGGCAAAAGAAAGATCAGAGAAGGTCTGCCTCTGGAGAAGTGAAGGTACTTCTATATTTTCTGCATAAAAATATTTTCCGCTCTCTATTATCCATCTTTCTAAACCCAAAAAATTAGTAAAAATATAATAGATCTTGTACTTCTGCCTTTCAAATAATTTCTTAGATATTGCAATTTTTTATAGGACAATAAAGATTCATCTTTTCCTACACTGAATTAACTCTTTCTCAACTCCTTTAGTTTGGCACAGGTTCTTTTGAGACATCAGTTCATTATACTCATCGTTTTTCTCCTAAATCTCTTGGCTGCATTGTGGGAAGAGTTGGGAGGTACACAAAATCTTATTAGATGTAAATTTAGTTTGGGCGTTATTTTTCAGTTTCTGGCTTTGTTTTTGGTTGCTAAATGTTCACAATGTCACATGATATTCTTGGCAAAGGTTTTGTAGGTTCAAAACTTGACTCAAAACCCAACTCTTTGTATTATTATTTCCATTGTTTGTTTCTTCACTGTCTTAATAAATGTCTTCCCATAAAAAAAAAAAAATTGCCATAGCTTGCTATGAATTATTTGAGAATTTATTATAGCTTGTAGCTTATATTGTATCCTTTCTTGCAGACTTATTCCATCCATATCGTATCCTTTCTTGCTTGAGTATAAATTTTATTGATTGGAAGAGAAAAAGTGTTAGTTGTAGTTACATTTCAGATGTGACTAAGAATTGTAAAGCTTTGTTATGGACTCATTTCTGTGTGCCACTGCTAAATGAGAATTTAGTTTGCTAAATTCTTACTTTAGTTTGTAACTAACACAGATTGTTCTGATTGTACGATTATATAACTTAGTAATATTATGTTGTGGTGGATTATATAACTTATTGATGCTATTAAAACTAGAAGAGTAGAGGAAGACCAAAGAAAACTTTAGGAGAAACCATCAAAATGATCTTAATTAAATATGTGTGTTGAATTTTTGGATTATGATAGACCTCAATGATGTTGGTTGATCCATCATGCCAACCCCACCTTGTAGGAAAAGGCTTGGTTGTTCTACTGATGCTATATTGTGTCTTTTTCTTACTTGTTCAAAATTGACTTGGGAATCAGTTCTGATTTCTGAGTAGATGCTTGTTTCAGTTCCCTTTAGCACTGGATAACAAATGAAGTTGCTCAGCCTTATAGTAATAGCATCTCTTATATTGTTTTCTGTGTTTGGGATCTATTTTCTTGTCAGGCAATGGCATCCCATATCTGTGGTCAAAGAAGAATTTTTTATTGTGATTGGAATCTAATTGTAAGTGGAAAAAGATTAGGACCAAGTTAGAGCTGTTATGGTTGGGATATTTGAAGCAAGGGCAGTATTAATATAGATTTTTATTATTTGATTCCCAATTACTTCATGTAAAATTGAATATCAATTTACCTTTTGTACGTATTAAATGGTGAGTAAAATCTCTTTTAATGCTATTTTTAACTGATACTATAATATTTAATGACCGCAAATGCTGATTATGCATCACTAGCATAATTATTAGCCATATATTTTAGTTACCCATTGCTAGTCAATGTTTTAATTTGTCTGTGTGCTATCTGTTTTGACATTAAACCATTTGTTCTTGTAGTTCTTCCCTTGAGGTTGAAGTCGGTGGTGGGAGGAAGTTATCCAAATTCAGCTCGGTACGCTGGTTGTATATAATAGGAATTCAGGTAATGTAGTTAACAATTTCTTATTTGTATTCATGTTTATATCTTGTATCTTTTTCTCCCCCCTTTTCCTATGATTAGATCAAATACTGCAGTTTAGGCTTAGGATGAAAGCTTGTATTAACTACTACTATATAAAATCAATTTGGTATTTGACATGAACCAATTACCCCAAAAGATTTTGCAGTTGGTGAAGGTAAACGAGTAATTTTATTTTAACACATACCTTTTACACACACCTTCTGCAACATCCTTCTAGGTTTGAAGCGTGGACAGTGGACACGGATCTACTTGTGCTTATGTTCAAGTTTTTTCTTTTTATTAGAAGAATGGGTATGGCAAGGATAGAAATTTCAACCACTTAGGCAATAGTACCATCATACACCAACTATCCCAAAACTTAAAGCTATTTACTGAAAGTACACGAATATCTCCTCATAGTACTGATAGTAGTTAATAGAGGAACTAGGCCATCCCCAAAAACGGGATAGCGGAATGACAAATATTTTGATCCTAAGTAGTTTTGTATTACACAATTTTTGTGTGTACATAAAAAAAAACCTAAATGTAAAAACATATTCATAATCAATGATTAAAACTTTATGCTTCATAACCAAAACAGAAAACACATGTCTGAGTGCATCACACAAAAAATTGCACCATACAATTTGATTGCAGCAACTTCCAAATGAAAACCCTTGGAGAAAATCCAATGCGAAATGTAATTTAAAACCAAAAGTTTTGGGTATATGAAGATGGAAATTTTTAAAAAAATCAAAAGATTCAGGTGGTAATACATATCAACGGTTTTTTGTCGTACAGTTTTACTAATGAATATAACTGTTTTTGAAGATTCCATTGTGTAATCCTCCCTTCCTGACTTAAAATTTTTCCTTGTACCTGAAGTTCAATGCCAGGTGATTTTTTTTTACCCTGCTTGTTCATTATCTGTTGTATAAGCTTTTTGACATTCTTTTTTAACCATTTCAGGGTATTTCCTGGAAATTTGAACTCTATCGTGGGGGTCAGAAGTTAATTATTCCTGTAAGGACACTCTTGGTTCTTTACATGTCTGATAGATATTAGATAAAATTTCGGGCTTTGACCTTTATTTAGATATACTATGTAAGATGATTCATTTATGTTCTCGATTGTGAAGATGCTCGGAAGATCTATGTATATAGAAGTATGTACTTGCCTTATTAGACTTAATAAGCGACAAACATGCATTTAATGCATTCATCCTATGTGCCTATGGGCGCTGTAGACAACCCCTTTTATTAATTAACATCGATATAAGTTTATTTTGTTAAAATGTCATTTTTTTTATATTGGTTCTATTACTTGGCTTTGATCTTTATTTTTTCTTTGTTTTAGACTTTAAATGCCTTTGTGATATTTGGTATGGTAATTAACTTGAGAAAGCATGTACTCGCTGAGCAAACTATTTAGATATTATATCTATTATTAAAAACAAGTAATATTGCAATTTAACTTTGTTTGACTTACTTCTTTTGTAACATAAATTAGCTTTTACTTGCAGATTTTGCTGACAAGACATCTGAACCCCGTGTTTGCTACTGGAGCATTTGTCGTTCCTGCATCTCTTTACTTTTTTCTACAGGTGAATTCAAATAAACTTTACATCGATAACCAAATTCTTTTTATCTAAGTGCTCTCTGCCAGCTTATATTTGTGAAGACTGAAGACTTATAACCATATATATCTACACTTAGTTTATTGTTAGTATGCCAATTAAGAGGAAAACATTTTGTTGTGGTAATTTGCTATCCTCTGAATAATGCTATAGCTCATTTGGATTCCTTAGTTTCCCCTTGTGCTGAAGTGAGTATGATTTCAAATGAGCCATCATTATACAGTAGGAGTGATAAGTGCAAATTCTACTTAGTTTTGGAATGAACATTTGGTTTCGAATGTTTTTGTTTTTTTACCTAACTGGTTTCAAACCGTTTTTAACTGGTTCAGTTTTATATCCAAATAGTCGAACTGGTTTAGAAAACCAATTCCGAACCACACTGGTTTTTAAAAACCAGTTCTAAGAGGCGAACCGGTTTTTGAACTGTTTTTTCTATTGTTTTTTTTTATTCAAGTGAAAACCTGTTCGGTTAACTGAACCGGTTTTGTAGAAACAATTTGGTTAACTGAATTACTTTTGTAAAACAGTGCAGTTATTTTTTTTTTTTTCAAACCAGTCCGGGTTAATACCGGTTCGGTTTCAGTTTGGTTGCAATTCGGTTCAGTCTGAACCGGTTTTTTGCACACCCCTACTGCAGAGCATGTGGATAGGCAGGACAAAATTTATTGAAAATAAATAAAAAATACTTTCTAAAACTTTTCATTTGTGAATTCACTCGTGTAAGTTGTAGCATTAGTTACAAGACTTTGATCTTCACTTACCACTTTTTATTACCAAATTTTCTGATGCAGAAAAACTATAGGACAGAATTAAGATAGTCATTTATCTTTCAGCTAAATGTGACAGAGGTGGTTGTTTTGTTTATTGAACAGTTTGATGATATTTTCCTCATCATTTCTTGAAATATTTGTGTTGTTTGTTTGCAGAAACTTTTTATTAAACCTTATTACCTTAGAAGGAATAAGCAGAAGGCTCTGGAGGAGATGGAGAAAACTTCTGCTCAGGTAATGGTGATTAATGTGCCCAAAGCAGTGGCATTGACCTCTATTATTCCTGCAAATTGTTGTTGTTTCTTGTTTGCAAACTGTTACCCTCCTCATGTCAAACTTCTTATAATTTATTCACTTTTGATAGGTATGATCACAATTGAAGATATGCTTCTTGTCAATGTGTGACACACTTTTGTTTGATTGTATGAGGGCTCCACAACCCCACTTCCTCCCAAATAGTTTCAGCCAATGGTTCAACTTGAAACTGTTCATTGTGATGTCTGAAGATTGTTTTGTTTAACCATTGATTTTGAATGTGTTGAGAATTCTTATGATATTATCAATTTTGATTGTTATGCGGATTCATAGATGGTTGTAACTTCCAATTATCATCCACTCCTTTGTGAGAAGTGCATCAGCTATTAATTTTTAGGCAGTGTTTGGCATGACATTGTCATTTAAGATTCCTAGAAATCCTGCATTTCTCTATTGTCCCTTGCCTGCCATATTACTAGGGATCTAACATCATGGCTGTGTTAAATTTCCAAGTATGCTCTGAATAAGGCGTCTATAGTTGGATAACGAATATATTTACTATTGATCATTAGTTTATGCATTTTTTAGATCTGGAAATCTTTAGTATTTTTCAATTGTCATATAAACATCAGGGCCTTGAGTTCCATATATTCCATAGTTCATACCCAAATATCTCGCACTTGTCCAAAATACTTGGGGAATTAGGATTCTATTTCCGCCTAGTGCCTCCTTTTAGTTCTCAGTAGTGATTTTCAAATATCAGACACACAAATCAGTTTGTTTCATGACACGATCTCCCTCATTTCTGCCCATACTTAATATAATTCCAATTCTTAGAACGAGATTGTCTAGGGAGGGACATATCTATATTTCTAATCTTTTGAAGTCCGTTGAGTATCCTGGTTAATCTCTCCTCCCCTGGGGAAAAATATTTGTGCAGGTTAAGGAAGCACGGGCTGCAGCAGAGAAAGCTCAGAAATTACAACAAAATGTGGCTAATAGGAAAAGAAACAAGCAATTAGAAACAGGTGGACTGGTTATTATGAGAGCACTATATGGAAATCAGAGAATTTTGAACAACTTAAAGTCATCAAGTGAAACAAGTTTTGAATCAACTTCAGAAGTCATTGATGTTACAATACCTTTGAATTTTCTAGTTAATGATTCTGGCCAACTCAAGGTATGCCTCTTTTCTCATTTTCTCACAAAATTATTCTAGTTAGCTACACAGTCTAATAACTACATTTTTTTTTTTTTTGTTTCTGCCTACTTATCCAGATGAATAAAAAATTGCAGTAAATATGGGATAATGATAAAATGCAGCATGCTTCTTTGGTCAGACAGGAAGAGAAACTAATAGATAGGGTGATATTTTTCTGTTTAATGGGATTTAAACCAAATTTCTGAACCTTGAATTTTACATCAATGAGACTCAGGGTTCAAGGATGATAGGTTCTTAGAGAGATCAACACAGAGAATTAAGAGAGACGAGGGAGAAGAAAATCAGAGAGAAAATTCTATTATTCTGCCCTGCCAAGTTAAAACCCCTTCTCCAACTATGAAACCAGTTTATTACAATCCCAAAGAATAGTATTCAGTATATAATGGTATTTATAACTCCCTATCCTCTTTACTCCCAAACCGTCAAACAGACCTCTCTAGCCACCTGCTTTACTAACCGGGTATCCCTGTAATGAAGAGTTTGTTGGAAAGAATTTGTTTCTAGCATTTCTCCTTTGAAATGTGCATGGTTTATATGTCGGGACGGTTCATTTTTTTAATTAGATGACGAATGTCGTATTTGTTGATGCAGCTTCATGAAGGTGTAAAAAAATCAGGCATCATGGGTTTCTGTGATCCATGTCCCGGAAGTCCTAAAGAGTTGTATGTAGAGTATGTCTATGCTGGCAATCAATACAAGGTATTACCAGTTGCTTGTTATGATTCAAAATTGTTACAAACCTCTCGCATCTGGTTTATCCAAGGGCTAATTAAAATGTTGAAGCAGGTTTGGGCTGGTGATTATGAAGAATTACAGATCCCTCGGGGCAGCCACAGGATATAAAGGATTATTATTAACAAATCAATATACCATTGTAACCTCTTGCAGTTTTGCCTGATTTATATACGCTTGAGGTACTACATTTTATCCTGTCAGATGGAATTAGAGGAGGTACCTTCTACGATTTTTGGGTCAGTGGTACCGTCACTTATTTTTTAAATCTTTTATTTTTCTCATAATTTATTACACCCCCAAAATATATGAAATAAGGACATTTTAGGAGGCGATTGTAGTAGTATTTTGTCAAGTTTGGTTAGTCATACTCCTCTTATTGTTGATTCGTTGCCCATTCACATAAATTCTTTCTCGAGGCAACAGCCAACAGCTGTAAGAGGTTTGATTTGATGTTTGTATTATCAAGTTTTCATTTGGGTTTGTACTTAAAAGATGATACACTATTTATGACAATAACATCGGGGAATAAAATTGAGCGCCGAAACATGTTTATGTTTACGTGTACCCGCGGTTCTGCGAAAGTGCTGATTATCTTTCTGTAGAACAGGTTGACAAGTGGAAAATAATATAAAGAATATATTTATGATTTTATATAATGTTTTATTTTACAAAAATAAGTTTTTAGGTTATTTTTTTTTGATTTTATATTTAATTTTGAATTCTTTTTTTAATTACAAAATTTAATACTCCCTTCATCCCTAGTTATTAATATTAAATTTGTTTATAATTATAATATTTTTCTAAAATTTGTTGAAAACATTAATCTTCAATTTTAATAGGAGAGAAAAAGATATAATTTTGGTTATTTTGGTGAAAAAATAATTAATTCATAAGGCAATTGAAAAGAAGTCTAATAAAAATATACAATTAATAAAAATAAAAGGAGTATTTTTATTTGAAAGTCAATGTTTTATATATTCAATTTTGAATTCTTATTTTTTTATTACAAAATTTTAAATATCTTTGTTTCAAAGTCAATTATTTTACAAGTTTATAAACAAGAATATAAATAGTGTAATAAATAAAATAGATAACGAGATATTAAGGAAAAATTAAAATAAGAAATTTTTATTTAAGTATTATTGGTGAAAATGAACTAAAGATATAGACTGAAATGTAAAATGGTAATTCTCCTCCAATAGTAAGTTTATCACGTAATTTACCAGTTTCGTTCTTGGCTTCTTGCCCAAATCCGATTATAAGTTTATATTTTTTCAACGTCAACAGCCTTTCATGTAATCACCATTTTCAAAGGTTACAACTAGAATTGCAAACTTCCGGCTACTATCTCTTGGATCTTACAATTTTCAAAGCAAACGATTAGTTGGGATATTTTAAACTAAATTTACTGTATATTTTTATTAATTTGTATACTTTTTTAAGTTTTTCGTAAACATAAATTTCGGATTAGAAATACCACAAAAATTTAGAATCGAAAAGTTTTGTTATGTCATATTAGAATCGGAAAGTATAGACAAATTTTTTTATTGATTAATAATAAATAAAATTGCTAATTTTTTTATTTTATTTATTATTTAATCGGTAAAACATATTCTTTGCTTATACAAGAGTCAAAACTCAAATGTCAAATCCAAACACAGCATAGAAATGGAACTTTTTTTCCACTGTGGGCACGCGACACGTGGCGACAGCAAAGAAATCCGGAGCCATTGGAATTCGGAAGTTGCACCCAATGCGATGCGATTGGTAGTGTTAGTGTTAGGGCAAAATAATGGCGGGAGCTACTCCGTCGTGTGTTTTCTGTGCGATTGCCGCCAAATCCACCTCTAACAATAATCTTCTTCATTCTGTTCGTCTCTCTCTCTCTCTCTCTCTCTCTCTTCATTTTTGAGTTTTTGTTTCGTTTCTGATTCAATTTCGGGATCTGAAATTGCAGGACGATAAGGTTGTTGCTTTTCAGGACATTAATCCATCCGCTTTCAGGTACTTACTTACAATTCATCATTTGAATCTTAATTTGCAAATTTAACTGGTGGAATGCACAATTTCAGTTTGCTAATTTCACGATTGACTAATTTTTCAATTGTTTTTATATATTTTGACATTTAACTGAGGTGACCAATTTGAACCTGTAAACTTTTAGGCACTACTTGGTTGTTCCTGTGGCGCACATTCCTACTGTTAAAGATCTTCAGAGGAAAACTGATGACCATTCTTTGGGTAAAGAAACTGATAGCTGTGGCCACTTTACAGATTTTAAGATTTATGTATGCATGTGTTCAAATTTCTACTGTTTCAATCTATTTCATGATTTCCTATTTTGTACAGTGAGTCACATGTTAGAGGTGGGGAAAACGTTATTACATAGAGATGCACCTCAGTCCCAGCAGTACAGGTATTAGGTTGTTTACAACTTACAAGGGCAATGCTTATTACTTTTGTTTGTCGAGTTTCTTGTGAAATTAGATTATTGACCCATGATGCTGGTT
>PYAF01000012.1:1088888-1132208 GCA_007407185.1 Glycine tomentella
TTTTTTTTTTTTTTTTTTTTTTTTTTTTTTTTTTTTTTTTTTTTTTTTTTTTTTTTTTTTAAATCTAGCAGGAGTGTTTTCTATTTTTTAGAATTACTGGCACGCACCGCTTATATGGACGCACTTTTGTATGCTGCAATACAATATTTTGACTGTGGTTATCTTTGTGCATGAAACATGGTAACCTGTAGATATATTTTCGCTCGTGCATAAATATTTGGGGAGTAATTTCTTGATGTTGGTTGGATATGCTGTCTGGTGTTATATGTTCTATTTAACATTGTAGGTAACTATGGAGAGAATTTGACTTGAAAAATAAAGGGTTGTATAGATATTTGATCGGAGATTGAATTTCCTTATTCTTTTGTTGGACTTTACCTTTATGGGTCAATCACATTGAGATTTTTTTAATCAGATTTTGAGCTTTGAACATGATAATTAGACCTGGATTACTAACAATAAACAAACTGTCAACTTTTTGAACATGAATTGGATATTATGACCAGAAAAACAAGAATGGAAACAGAATATAGAGAACTATTAAATTGGGTTAAAGGCGGAGGTTGATTTGATCTGGCGATAATTGTAGTACTTAAGCAAAACATGACAATGTGATTCTTTCTATCACATTTTCGACAGATTTGGCTTTCATCAGCCTCCACTGAACTCTGTTAACCACCTACACCTTCATTGTTTGGCACTACCATATACACCCAGGTACCTACCTATTCATTGTCATGGTTACTGTATACTTAGGCTTGTTTTGTATGCCGCATAAACTTGCTACTTCATGAGCTTTAAGCAGGTGGAGATCTATAAAATACTTGTCTCTTGGACCATTTGGCTTCATTGAAGCAGAGAAGTTTCTGGAAAAGATAAAGCCGTTTTCAGTTCAATCAAAAGTATAAGAGTTTTTTTGATTTCCAGTTACCCCAACGTGATATTGCTTTCCGATTGAACATCAATGGTCCAGATTAATTAACTCGGAAATAACTAGACACCACCAGCGGATGTTCTCCCACAGCAACATTTTTGGCTGCTCACGAAACATGGTTTGCAGTTAAAACAATCAGAGCCTAGTTAAATTGAAGTTACTGTTTATAGAATTGTAGCTATATTTAGCTTTTCATCCTTCCAGAAAGATGCTAGATAGATTGGATCACATTCAAACTTACCTTTGTTTGGTTTGATGACAAGGAAAGTTTGTGTTACAGTTTTGGATTTGGATGTGTTGATCATGATGCCTGATATGATATCTTGACCTTATATGAATATCAATAATACTGGTAACTGCTATACATTGTAACACAAGCGCCACTGACGGATATTTAGCATAACTGCCTGTGTCGGAACTCCAGGATACTGTGGTGGTGAGTTTGATAAATTACCATCTTATGATAACACTAACATAAGCAAATTTCTTTGTCTTTCTTAAAGGATCTGGGAAAACTTGAGATAGCAAGCCACATCTTAATCCTTTACTTACTAGCATTTCTTTATTCTTTTCCACCTACCTAGAAGTAACGGATTGAAAACTTGGGTTTAACGTTTGTGTGATTCAGAATCGCATGCTTAGTAATACACAGATTAATGGAATTTGAGAAATGGGGATTTCCAGTATGGGTAGCAATATTATACTGAGTACACGGAACTTCCACATTTGAGAAAGAAAAAATGATTAAGCTTAATAATTTTACATAGTATATCTGCGCTGGTATGAAAACTTTTGGACACAGGTGCATCGAGACAGTCTACTGGTATTGTTCGGTGTCATTTAAAATTTACTCTCATTTATTATATACCAGTACTAATCATTTAGTTTTATCCAAAATAAAATATAATATGTGTGCTTTTCATTTAATATATTTTTATTATTTTATACCTCTTTCATCCCTAAATATAAGACACTTTTTATTTATTTATTAATTTGCCCTTATTACATTTTTTTGTTAATTAAGATAATTTATTAATGGAGAGACTCAACATTTTTATCTATCCATGTAGAAAATGCTACCACAGTATTCATTTAATGTGGTGACATTTTTTAATAAATAATTAGAAGACCAATACTACTTCTAGACCATAACTATTGATATTTAAGATTAATATATACAATTTAAAAAATATTTATTACTACTCACAAACTGAATATAGTCTAAAATATTCTTATTTAATATTTATAATGGGAGTAGTTGTGAAATACTATCGTAATTGTTACAGTGATATATGAAAGCAAATAATTAGCCAGACTTAAAATCTGTAAAGCATGAGTGATTTTGGAAAAAAATAAAAAGCTAAAACATTACTGTAATAGTTTTGGTCTGAAGATATTAAATATTTCACAGAACTTGATTTTATACTCGTGATCTTCAAGGTCGTTTATTATCTTAAATTTAAGCACCCATCTTCTAGATAAGCAGCAGTATTTAGACAAAAAATAAAAAATCATAAAAATCACACAATCTGCAACAGATTTCAATATCCTACAGTGAAGTTTTTAACTGCGCACACCGTAACCCTTAAAAGTGTTTCCTTTTGTATTAAAGCGATAAAAGAGCTTTCAAAATTACTTAGCATTGGATGGATAACTACATTCTATGTGCAGTTCAATCTTGAACTGTAGAGGCTCTGATTCCATCTGTGACACTGATGTAGTAATGACATTATTACAACTACAATGTGTAAGTTGTTAAAATCAGTACTTTGAAGTTTGAACACCAAATAGATCCAGCTATGCAACCTCGCTTCACCATGAGGTTAAGAGGGGCAAAATATAAAAAGTTTGGTTCTTGTATTGCATGACTTCATAGCAAAAGAGCTGAAATACAACCACCAATAATACTAACCAAAATAGTACATAGAAAGTTAAAAAAAATAAAAAAATACAAGGGCTATATTAGATGATAAATTTTATGCTCCGTGAACTTTTTCAAAGATATCACAAAAGATATCTACTATCATAGATGATGGTAGTTATGGCCGCTGTATTGTTGGACAGTACAAGCTTTTGTACGTATCTTCTCACTTTTTTGGCTGAGAAGGAAAGAATTGAAATAGAGATAGAAAACTTATAAGAAGATTTTTTTTTGTCTATTTTTAAGATGTTTACACCAATGATGTAAAGTACAAGAAGTAAATGTCAAACTCAATAACATACGAGTATGTCAAAGAAAACTTTATCACAAGAGGATAAGGTGTTTTTGACCCAAATAACATAGGGATAGAATGTAATTTATCTAGAATTTTAAAAATTGTATTTGGAGCCAGACTTTGTTGTTTTTTATTTAAAAAATTGTAAAATCTCGTATCACTTTAAAAAGTAGGCAATTTTTAATCGAGGATAAAGAAAAAAGAAGTATTCCACTTTCCTTACTAGACAACCACACAACCAGAAGAGTAGATTCATCAATCAGTCGTGTCTGAAGCCTTAGATCATTAAAATATGTCAGGCCAATTACATTATTTATGTTTGTTAAACAGTTTTTATTGGATTATTCAGGTGATAAATGTCCACAGGTTCAAATTTTAAGGGGAAAAAATAGTTACTGACAATTATTCATTACTTTCGAAACCAGTCTATAAGTAGAAATAGAATTGTAGAAGTAGAAGTACTTAACAAGAAAAATATAAATTTATGAAAGTATTATTATTAGTTGCGTAAAAGGCAGAGTCTAGTTCAAAAAAAGGGATACCGAACTTCCTTTGTTTGGTTTTCGCGGTTTCTTGGAACACACATCATTCCAATTCGATCCTTCCCCAGCGAGCCATTGCTTTGTACATCAAACACAACTCTCTTCCTCGTAAGTGCTGCTTTTGTTACATGCATTAATTACATCATATCCTATTTGTACTGTTTCGCAATTCCTTCCTTCTGTTCTGCCTTGTTCGCACTTAGAATCAGAACCAAAATTGCACATTATTGTCCTTCTGATTCCAATTTTCACTCGGAATTTAACTTCTTTTACACTCACTTTTTTGCTCCCGCATCCTGACACACGGTTCGTATAAAATTAATTAGGATTAATTTTGATCTTCGTATATAATGTCGTTTTGTCCAACCTAAAGTAGTGGTGAAAATTCTATTGTTAAAAAATGGCCATCAATTATGATTTTCATTTGTGAGAGGTATAGGATTTTAAACGTATATATGTTGATGCTACAATTCCGATTTTATTGTGACACAATTAATTTCTGCTAACAGTTTAATTTGAAGGCATGCAAGGTGTCTATATTGAATAGATTTGTATATATGAATGCACGTTTTCAGTTACAAATGGCGGAGCCAGGAGACAGGGACGTGATTATAGGAAGAGGTGATGGAGAACAAGAGTCATGTTCTGGTTTTCAGGGATTGAGGTTTGATATTGGTGGTGGTAGTAGTAGTGGTAAAAGTAGAACAAAAAGTTTTCATCCTCCGATTGAAACGCACTGGGATCTGAATTCAGCAGCAGGGAAAAAGACTTCGTCCCCTATCAAATCATTATTGTCTTACCCGCTCATGAAATTTAGGAAGACTAAAAGCCTTATAATGATTCTAGAAGGAGCTCGTGATCCTAAGGATAAACAAATTGTTGAGTCTTTTCGCGAAATGCTTTTACGAGAAGGTCTCTTGCCACCCAAACACGATGATTATCATACTCTTCTAAGGTACGTACGTATGTCTCTTGCTGTTATTCTATGACAAGTTTAATTGCAGAGTTGATTTTCTAACCGCATCGCCTTTGATGTGAGGTTTCTGCGCATGAGGGATTTCGACATGTTAAAATCCAAAGAGATGTTTCAAAATTATCTCAAATGGCGCAAGGATTTTCGAGTGGACGTGCTTTCGAAGGTGAACAACTTGAAATTTATGTTTCGTTCAATGTTGGATTATCCAGAATCGTATATGCTGATTATAGTTATAGTCATAATATAAAGCTCTTCTGAAGTCTATCAATCGTATTGAGGTGTACTTAGTTCTTCATCTGTTGACTTAAAAAAACAGGATTGAGATGTACTAGTTAATTTTAACTTGTGATATGTTTGATCTATTTTATTTCATAATTTTTAATCCTACATATACTCATTTAAAATTTTATCAATGAATTTAGATGTTCTTCACCTCTTCATATTAATATAAAATCACCAAGGTCTTTACCTTTGTGCATTCATGCTAGCTACCATTCAGTTCAATAATGATGCTACCAACACTGTTGAGTCTGATTTATATATGGGCTTCACACTTTGGCACATATTCAGGAATTCAATTTCACGGAGTACGATGAAGTGAAGAAATGCTATCCTCATGGATACCACGGAGTTGATAGATACGGCAGACCCGTGTATATTGAGAGAATTGGGATGGTAGACCTTAACAAACTGGGGCAAGTAACCACATTTGAAAGGTTTATTAAACATCATGTGTCAGAGCAAGAAAAAACTCTCAAATTAAGATTCCCTGCATGTTCACTAGCTGCTAAAAGGCACATAGCATCCACTACAAGTATCTTGGATGTCAACGGAGTAGTAAGCACATTTTTCTATATATTTTCCTTTTTATTAGAACTTAATTGCTTGCCATTTTCCTGTCCAACCGGCTAGTTGCTACATTTACAAGAGGAAAATAGCTCTTTTATAAAAACTATCCAAAATGAAACCTTTTTATGGTCTATCTAGGTTCCCTTCACTTTAGAGCGGTCCATATGTATATATATTATAAGGTATCTAAATACTGAAATGATTATTTGGTTAATTGGTTGTATTATTCCAGGGAATGTCTAATTTCTCAAAGCCTGCAAGATACCTCTTTATTGAAATTCAGAAAATCGATAGCTGTTACTATCCGGAGGTATTTTCTTAGATTGTAGCTCATATGCAGATGATTTGGATATGATATGCTTGTGAGGTGTGAAAATGGAGGTCACTTATCTCATGATAAGACAAGTTTGCTAAGATTTTGTACTCAAAACAGTTTGCTAAGATTTTTTAATCTTGCAAGATGGAGAAGAGCTTCATAAATGTTGAGTTTATCCGTGCGCAATTAATTAACATTGATCATTTTTGTTCTTTTAGACTCTAAATCAGCTCTTTATTATTAATGCCGGATCTGGGTTTAGGATGCTGTGGAAAGCAGTAAAGACATTCCTAGATGTACGCACAGTGGCAAAAATTCATGTACGAATCATTGAAACTACATATTATTTCATTATCAGATACAATGAAGTTGCACATACTATATTGACATATTCGGCTTATATTGAACCTGTAAGATTGATGTTTCAGGTGTTAGGTTCCAATTATCTCAGTGTCCTGCTTGAGGCTATTGATCCAAGGTAACGTGACTTCTGCATCCTTTAGCCATGATTCTATTTTCCCTTTTTTATAGTATCAACCTGCATGAATACAAGTAGGGTACTCAGTTACTCAGGAACGGGCCAAGATTCCCTGCATTTAAAAAGCAACTACATGGTCCAGTCACCATCCAGTACTCTAAATTTTTAGTTATATTTTATTTAGTTATTTAATTTATATAATTTAATTTTAATTTTAATTTCTAGGATTTCGTGCAGTCCCTTTTGTGATTGCAGAAAACCCACACGTGTGCAGAATATGATAAATTTCAGAAATTAAAGTACACATGATAATACAATTTTTAAATAATATAAATAGATTATAAAATATATGAATATTATTATGAGAATATCTATAATGAAAGAAATTAATAATTTTTCATAAGATGAATGAGTTTAATTAAATAGAGAAACAGACAGGGAAAAAATTGAAAGATTGGCGAAAATTACCTAAATTTAGATAGAAACTGTCACTTTTTGAAAGGAAAATGGTTTAGTTAGGACCTGTGTCATACCTAACTATGTCCCCAAGTGTACTTAATGTGTACCGGTACTAAGTGTCTAGTAGGAATGTGTTTGACAAGTAAATGTGTTTGTAACATTCTACACTTAGTGAAACTCTTAGATTTGATTGTCTGATTTTACAGTAATTTGCCAACTTTTCTGGGTGGTAATTGCACATGTTCTGATTATGGAGGTTGTCTGATGAGTGATCGAGGGCCCTGGAAAAATCCAGAAGTGTTAGAAATGATTCAGGTTTGACGTACATTATCGTGAACAAAATTTCTTAGTTTTTCAACACTCTGAATTTTAATTGTCAATTTATCATCTAGAAATGTCTGTTTAGAGGAGCATGTCTCATTGACAATGTAGGTTGTTAATTTGAGAGAAGAGATTGATGGTAAAAGAGAAGATGGTGATGTGGATATAGAAGATTCCTCGATGCCCAAAAAGGTGATGAATTAATGAATTATTTATCCAATTTTGTTCTACCAATGATATGGACACTGTTGCTTAAAAATAAATAATGAAATGCAGGTTGACATGCAAAACAAAGATGGCAATTCTCTGAGTCTACTTGAGGAAGCAGCATGTGCGGGATCAGACTCGGCATGTTCTTGTAGATTAGCATTGCAAAAAATTGATTGCCTTGAAGCTAGTCTTGGAGACATCAAGAATGTGAGTTTTCACATAATTAATGATTAATTCCTTGTTAAAGTTAAACCAAGGAAATCCAAAATGCTTAGGAATTTTTGCTAATACTACTTATACATGTAGCAGAAAATCAAGACACTGGAAGATGCACTTCAGGACACCAAGATGGTGAGATAAAAAACACACTGATGAATGTTTCCTCGAGGCTCTAGCAATGTTAAATGAACATGTGTTTTACACAGTTTCTTCTCTTCTTTCAGGCCTTGAAAGAACATGCACAACATGCGGAACGACCAAAAATATAAAAGTGACTACTGTTAACACTGTTGCAGTGAGTTAATTGATTTTTTTTCCCAATTTCCCTTTTATTATTAGATTAAAGTTCAGCAGACTCTGCTATATCAAAATATCCTAACATGGTTGTTGTACAAAACTCTACCAAAAAATTGTTGTCGTACAAAAAGAAGAAATAAAATAAATTTAAATGCAGGAATACATTTCTTGGTGACAAACACGAATACAGTACGATTGAGGATATTGGTGTAAAAAATTGTAAAACAAGAGAAAAAGAAAATACTGTTTATTAAATATGCTTGTTTGTATTCACTACGTGTATAAAAAAAGTCTTTATCAAGAGAAACAAAATCAACCTCAATGATTTTTATTTCTAAAAAAATATGAATCTTGAACTAGGTTAGACATAATAGACGAAAATAAAAATAAAATAAAAAGAATAGATATATTTTAAGATAGTAAACACAAACTACAATAATAATGATGATAATAATAAATAACAATGATGATGTTAAGATGATAACAATGATATTAATAATAATGATTATAATCATAATGAAAAATGGTTGTAATAAAATTAATAATAACAATGTCGTCACCTGATGGTGAAAGTAAAAATGATAAAATAGTGAAAAAATTTGTAGTAACAATAGTAATTATAGTAATGAAAATAAATGTTACGGGGGAGATAATCATATTAATAATAAGAGTAATAGTAATAATGGTTGTTGAGATAGTATTTGGGTGATGAAAATGTTAGTGTGGTTGAGGTGAAATTAAGACGAGTATAACAATAATAATGATAACATAGGTAATAAGAAAAAGTAAATTATATTGACCTCGTATTGAAGACTTGTTAAACTTCGTATCCTTTCAATTAAAATGCATTTTATTTGCCTCTCCGAATCACAATCAATAACGGTGTTAAATTTGTAGCGAAATATCCAAAAAGTCCTCCCATTTAACCCTCAGAGTCTACTTCATCTTCATTTGTCTCCTCTTCATCTTCCTTTCTCCACCCTTCACCCTCACCACCGCACCCCTCCACAATAACCATCACCATCCTTCGCCGCCCCTCAACCGTGGAGTATGACACCTCCACCGCCAGATCTGACCTCGCATGATTGTGCTTAGGGTCCGCCGCAAAAGATCTGACCTCCTCACCTGCTTCAACTCCATCACATCGTCGCCGCTGCACAAGATCCGGTTTTAAATCGAATTGCAGGAAACCCAGTTATAAATTGATGTCCATACTCCATAGAAATCTCATTTCATGTGTAGAGGGATTCGAAGGAGGCCATGGGGCAAGTTTGCAACAGAAAATTGTGACCCTACAAGGAAAGAGCTCGGAACCTTTGATACCATGGAACAAGCTGCACGCTGATGATATTTTTGCTTTTCATTTTCGTGAAGCTATTGTGGAATATCCCTTTTTTAGTAAAAGTTCTTTTCAAAAAGTAACAGATTCATTTTCCAAACTGATCATCTCAATTCTCAAACAACCATAATAATACAAACAAGAAAAAGAAAAGAAAATAAAAGGTTGAGAAAAAAATAAATATTTTGGGTTGGTATGTTGCGGTAACTTCTAGCATTTAAAGGAAGGATAAATATGTAAAGCGTTGATAAATTTGTTTCTGAAAAATAAAAAATTCAAATTTTTATCTTTAAAGTGAAAAAAGTGTGACAAATTTATCCCTCTATTAACTTTCGTCTATTACCATTAATATGAAGGACGAATTTGTCAGCTCTTTACCCAAAATATAATTTAATCTTCGTATTCTCCATTTTCTAATTATTGAAAACATAAAATTATAATAAATATTTAAAAATTAGGAAAGTAAGCATAAGTTAAAACAAACGGTATAATATTGATTAATAAGCATAGTTTGTATGTTGTTCTAAAATTTATATTGTAACAGCATTAGATAATGACAAAATCAAATTGAGTCTCAATTTTTTTGTAAGAATTAATTTAATGATTGTGCATTTTTGTTTGGATATCATATTTTGGGTAGGTATTGTCACATTAGAAGTTTATTGATTAATAAACATAATTTATATGTTGCTCTAAAATTTATATTATAACAATATTAAATAATGATAAAATCAAGTTGGGTCTTTTTTTTGTAAGGATTAATTTAATAATTATGTATTTGAATTTGTTTGAGCCTCATATTTTGAGTAAATATTATCTCATATTTTTGCTTTAAAATTTCTAATGTGACGGTACCTTATCCAAAATATGAGACCCAAACAAAAATGTATAGTCATCAAGTTAATTCTTACCAAAAAAATGAGATCTAACTTGATATTGTCATTACCTAATGTTGTTATAATAGAAATTTAACAATAAACAAATTATGTTTATTGATCAATATTATGCTTATTATTATGTTTGTTTTAAATTATGCTTATTTTTCTAATTTTTTAAGTATTTATTTTAATGTTATGCTTGTAATGATTAAAAAAGAGAGAATATAAAGATTAAATTATATTTTAGGTAGAGAACTGACAAATCCTTCCCTGAATGTGTAATGCGTTGACAAATTCGTCCCTAATATTAACAGTAACGGATGAAAGTTAACGGAGGGATAAATTTGTCACACTTTTTTCACTTTCAGGGACAAAAATTTGAATTTTCATCTTTCAGGGACAAATTTGTCAGCACTTTACACAATCAGAAACGAAAATGACTATTTACCCTTTAAAGGAACTTTCAATCATGACAATTTGTGTTGAAATGTTATTATGTTTTTTTACTGTTTGAAGTTAAACCAATTGAGTATTTGAAGTTAAACTCAAGGTTCACCATTTGAGGTGCTGAGGAAGATGAGGGCATTTTTGTCCCAAGATTTCATTAAACAATCATCTGCGTGCCTCACATGTGATCTATTTCTGTTAACGGAAGTAACACTGTTAGGGTGCAGGGGTGCGTGTGTAAAGAAGTTGTAAAAGTTAGAATATTTCGTGTTAGGATTAAAATAAAGAGTGTGCAAGTGCATTAAGTCTTAAACTTGAGAAAGATGAGGGTAATTTGCTCTAATAATAATGATACATATTGATTGAGTTGTGACGGAAATAATGCTATTGATTGAAACTAATAAGCATAATAATGATAGTGATTAAAATAATCATTGTGAATCTCTTAACAAATAAGAGAAATTGAATATTTTATTTTTATATCTACAAAGCACGAATGAAAATTACTTTCTAATTTTAAATTTAAACTAAAATTAATTTAAAATTGAATTAGAATCTAATTGAATTTAATTTTAACTAAATATATACTATCCAAAAATTATATTTAAAAATTAAAAACTCACTACCAACATGAACAAATTCTTAAATTAGGGAAGACCAATAGTTGTTTGTGTTTAATAATAATAATAATAGTTTGAACTTTGAAGGCATATTAATATGGCCACATTCTCCACCACAAAGAAAATAGAAAAGAAAAAGAAGTTGAATGACAATCCTCCTCTTAGCGTGTCGTAATCGATCACATTAACATTTGAATTCTCTTTCTTTCCTTTTCTTGATCTCTCCGTCCATCGTCATCGTCAGACCCAGACAAATTCTCTACGCAGATCGAATCAAAGCGCCGAGATGACCACTGGCGACCTTCTCAGCATCGAACCTCTCGAACTTAAGTTCTTATGTTCGTTCTTTTACGCTATTCTTTTTCCTCCACCCTTTTTTTTAATCTTCGATCTTCTAAGGTTTCATTTTCATTCCATTTCCCCTCTTTCAGTTGAGCTCAAGAAGCAGATATCATGTTCTCTTATATTGTCAAACAAGACCGGTAGCAATATAGCTTTCAAGGTAATTAACCAACCTTTCATCTCAACTCGCTTTCTTATTTGATTTTGTTTGAAGTACCATTTCATTGTGATTTTGCAAAACATTATTGTGATTTCTTTTTTTTCACAGGTGAAAACAACCAATCCCAAGAAGTATTGTGTTCGTCCAAACACCGGAGTAGTCATGCCACAATCTACATGTGATGTTATTGGTACTAATGCCAAATACAATACTCTGCATTGATATATATATATATATATATATATATATATATATATATATCCATTTATTTGTTTAATAGTAATTTATTATTTTACCAACTCATATTCCCGTTGCCGGTGTGAGTGAGGACATGATTGGTGGGTAATCTTTAAGTATCTTTGTAATCGTTCTTTGAGCTTGAGGTCTACTTCAGTCATACCCAACACACCTAAACTTTTGTGCCAGCAAAAAAAAAAAGTAATTTATTATTTTTAATCAATGGCTTGGTGATTTACAGTTACCATGCAAGCGCAAAAGGATGCTCCGGCTGATATGCAATGCAAGGACAAGTTTCTTCTTCAAAGCGTAAAAGTAGATGATGGAACCACCGCAAAGGATATCACAGCAGAAATGGTTTAACAATTCATCATGATATTGCTAACTGTTGCAATTTCATTTGATTGTTAAATTTTTTTACATTGGGTGAAATGATGAGACATGTGTTTATTCTTTGTAGTTCAAGAAGGAAGTAGGGCACGTGGTTGAGGAGTGCAAATTGAGAGTGGTGTATGTCTCTCCTACTCAACCTCCGTCTCCAGTCCCAGAAGGTTCTGAGGAAGGGTCATCACTTCGAGGTTCTGTTTCTGATAATGGAAATGCTAGTGGTGCTGATTCTGCAGCGGTGAGTTATTGATTTGTTCTTGAGTGAACCTTTCTTGTTTCGCAATAGAAGATCTATTAATATTATTTGGGATACCTTTCTCTTTGGGTATTGCAGGTAGCAAGAGCATTTGTTGAACGACATGAAGGTCCAGAAAAATCTGCAGAGGTAAAGCAAAGCAATCTTTTTTTAGTGTATATGTTGTTTGCCAACTTGCATTTTGATTTGTAAATAGTTGCTTTCTTAATTAACTAACATTAGTTGTCAACTTGTTGCCTGCAAGCATTGATATTTATTTATTTTTTAAGAAAGAATGCAAAGGAGAACCGAGCTTTCTTGTTTGAACATGTGTCACTTGTTCAGCTTGCATTGTTTTGCGACTTTGTTATTTGGGTATAAAGTTTAAGTTCTGGGTTGTGTCATTCACTGTGTTAAACTGGTGATGTAGATATACCATTGAGTACTTAAGGTAGAATCTTATACCCTTATTTTCTTGTAGCAATATTGATTGAAAGAAAATTTCCTAGCTTGGTGCTCAAGTGTTTGATTATCAACATTTGAACAATAATAGTTTTAACAAAAGTAATCATCAATTATGTTGATTTCAAGGTGGAATTTCTTGCTCTGTCATTGTTAAATGATTGTTTTGATTTCTTTTTTCACATTCCCCCTTTTGAAGGCATTAACTACTTTTGTTGTAGTATTCTCCAAATAACTCATACATAGTTTAAGAATGACATCTAACCATATGAATCATTTAAGTCTCGGAATAATGCAGATTATTTGGACTTAAAAGTGACGTACTTTGTTGATTCCAGAGTCACTTCATTTAACTTTAGGATGTGTGCAAATTTTGTTGGATGTTATTTCCTCATACTCTAAAGAACAATATTAAATGATTTTAATCAAAATTTCCTTTAGGTCTAATGATTTCATATTTATTGTAATATTTAATCTAAGGGAGAGGTTCATATTTTCAAGTACCAACATGTCATGTTGTATGACTTATCAATCTCGAATTAACAGTACAGAAGAAATAATTCTTTTTTTAGGTTCCAGGCTGTAATTTTTTTAACGTATAACTATTTCAATTTTTTTTATGTGTAGCAACTTTATTTTGATTATAGTAATTTTTTTGCAGGCAAAAGCTCTTATCTCAAGGCTAGCTGAAGAAAAGAATAATGCAATTCGACAAAATAACAAGCTTCGGCAGGAATTGGTGAGGGTTTACAAAATATATACCGATAACTTTTATCTCCCCATCTGACTGACCTGTATTTCTCTTCTTTTTCTTGATTGGAGAGGGGAAATGATAATTAAAATATGATATATGAACCCCTTTTACCAAAAGTTACACTATTACCCATCCTTAAATGGGAGGTACAATTCTAAAACTGAAGGAAAACACTAAAAATTATAGGAAAATAATAGTCATAATTTTTTTGAAGGATTGACCACTACTTCATAATTGGACTTGGTGGATGTGTTGATTTTCTTTTGAAGGATTTACTTTTGTATTTTTTTATACTGGATTTACGTATTTCCCTTTCTTAAGATGATAAACTCTCGTATAATCTAATTGGATGAGAAAGGTTCTGTTTCTGGTTTTATTATCTCCCCTTATCCTTTGATTTTTTCTTACATTGGTTATCTTATTACTTGCAGGACCTACTGAGACGAGAAAGGAACGAAAGTCGTGGGGGTGTGTCGATGGTCATTGTCATATTAATTGGTTTACTTGGCATAATAATGGGATATCTCATGAAGAAAACCTAAGTATTTTCGAGATTCAATCCTTCACCACGTGTTTGATCTTAAGAGTTTTTCTGTTGTTCCTGACTATTAAAGAAATGAGGACGAAAAGCAACATAGGTTAATTCAACAGGTGTTGGTCTTTTTTGGGGTTTGATAACAATATAGACGTAGAAACATTAGTTGAAAGTGTGGGTCAATGGTTTCTTAAAGAGAAAATTAGTGTGAATTGACTCATGGAAATGTCAATGACCACTAGTAGAGTGCATATTAACTAAGAATATAAAATATTTTGTTTATTTTTCATGAGAAATATTTTTTTGGTACACTATTTTCACGAGAATAATACTACTTTGTAGTTGTTAGAAATCCAAAAGGCGGATAAAAGCTCATTTTTGGGCCTAGGTCATCAGTTGCACATGTTGGTTTGGATTGTTACTGAGGAAATAATTGCTTTTATTTTTTTCAAAATCCCTTTAGAAGTGAGCAAAAGCTAGCTATTATTTATCTAAAACACGGTAAACACAATGAGACGGAACAACATTGTTGTATTTTATTAAGAATTATAATTGGAAATTCAAGTGATAGCGCAAATTAAAAGTGCTAATTTACAAGGAATTAAAATTAGAGAAGACGTAATTAAAGTGTCAAAATTAGTTTTCTATTAACACAGGAAAGAGAAGCAGGCGACAAGCGCGCACGAGTAACAAAAGAAAAATAAAGAAAGAAAGTGGAGGAGAGGACTAAGAATCAATGATCATGATCATTTTTCTTGTTTGTTGGCTTCCTGAAAGTGTGTTCAATTTGGTTGGCCATGGAAAGAGTGGTGGAAGCAATTGTCTTAATGTCGGGAACTTTATAGTTTTGAGCAACATACACTCCCAAAGCCGTGCCCATCATGAACGAAAAGCTGCTTTTGATTATCTCCATTATCACAAGAGAGAGACTTTAGGATCTAAACACAAAATTGTAGTATGGGGTGACTTGACTTCTTTATTTATTTATACTCCTTCATAACCCCTTCCCCAAGCAATTTTTCTTTTCAAACAAACTACAAACCCCTTCATCAAGCACTAGCATCTTCCTGGACCAAGTGGCACCCATATATTCCCTTAGTAAAACTTAAGTTATATTACAAAGGATATATATATGACTTTTCTTCCTACACCATTCAAAATTCCAATACATCCTACAAAAAGAGTGAAAAACCAAAATTGCCCTTCACTTAAAACCTCAAACATACTAATTGCACAGCACATTTCAGCTTCATGCACAATTCACCTTCCTCGCACAGCCTCTTCATTACACCGTGCAAAGTCTTCTCCTCCTCTTTGTTTCGATCCTTCGGTGTTTGTTCTTGCACCCATTGGCAATCCTCCGCGGTATTGTGCTTCGTCATTTCGTTGTCACCGTTGTGAGTACTATTGTCGCCGTGTTACCTGTGTTTTTTTTTTTTTTTACCGTACAGATTGACAATCCATATGTCTCGACGAATTGTCAATCGGCATACGTACAATTCGTGATATATTAGAATGGAGCCCAACTTTTTTTTTTTAATAGACCAGCCCTGGTTTCATTCGGCCTGCTGTTAAGTGCACTTTTTCTCTGGAGGAGAGGGCCGAAGCCCGAAGGGAATGGCCAACCAACAAGGATGTTCATAAGATGACCCCATTTAATGCAACTAAAAAAAAGTATATTAAAAACTGAAAATGAAAAGTTATTTAAATTAAATTGAAATCAAATTTACAAGTACATATATGAAGTTTTATTTCTGAATTAATCAAAAAGTAAAAAATTGAGAGATAAGTGAAGAAAAATGTAAAATTAGATAGAAATAAACTGTAAAGATCTGATTTCTAATCGTTTGAAAAGAAAGCGTTTAGAATTTCCAATTTATTAATTAACAACGCTGTCATTTTATTTTCTTCCTTTTTACGCACCAATCAAATATGCTAATAGTGTCTCAGTATTATCGTTCAATTAGCATATCCCTTAGTGGCGATGATTAGGTATTGCCGTTGTTGTAAAATATTTATACATTATCATCAAATTATCTGATCACGTTATTAGAATAGGACCTTATCTTATTTATTAATGTACTGGATATGTGTGTATTCTCACGTTTTCTCTCTTTAAAGATTAAATGTGTTTGGTTTAATTTATTTTAAAATATAATTGTTTATTTATCAATTTCTTTTAAAAAATATATTTAGATTGATACTGAGCTTATTAATTACAAAATATAAATGGAAAGTATTTAATATTAAAATAATTTAATTATCATATATTATTATTTTATATTATTAATTAATAGGAAATATATTTCAACATAGTTTTTAAAATATTAATTTAAACTCAATATTTTTTTTTGTATGAGATGATTAGAAAGTAACATATTAGTATATTCTAAATTTCTAATTAAATCCATGATATAAGTCTTTTTTAATCCATATCTACGTGTTTTGTTTTTGGAACCTTAAAAAGTTGATCGAAGTTATTTCCAAATATATAAATAGTTGGTTTTGTTGAAGACACCATTTTGTTATCTTGAAGTAATCCACTCACGGGTTTATTGGAGTTGTGATCAACTACGTTACTCCTCTCTTCATTTTCTTCATCTTCACCTTCACTGGTTTACTTCCTTCGATAGTTAACTTTGTCAAAATCAAACTTTGATGTTCTTGCTTGTCTTAATTACTTCTCTGTCGTTTGACGAATAGTATTACACTATTATCGGGGAATTTTGTTCTTTTCCTCTTTTCTGAATTCCGTTTCTCTGAAAAGAAGTTTACCATAAACACGGTAGGTAGAAGATGATCATCGCACTTATTAGGGTACCCCTTTTCACTTTCATATAAGATTTTGTTTTCCGATGATTTTTCCCCATCCGCTTCTTGTTTATGTCTAATTATTTGCTGGCTTCGTGTTGCTCAAGTTTAGGTTTTGTCGTTTTATGTATTAGTTTTTTAGATAAAATGATTGATTACCGATTTTTATTTTTTGAGTGATTGGTGAATTATCTTTTCTTTGTCTGACAATGGATATTTTATTTTTCATTTTAATTGAATTTTTTTAATCATACCTTCAGTTGGAATGGCAAGGAGCTACTTCAAACAAGAACATGATCTTGGTATGTACCTTTTGCCTTTTACCCCCACAATTACTTTTAACTTTTGTTGTGTACGTGGACAGCTAAGTATTATACAAATTAATAATTTTGTATGCAGAGAAGAGAAGAGCTGAGGCTGCTAGGATTAGGGAGAAATACCCAGACAGGATTCCGGTGAGAACTTGCAATTGTTTTTTCCTTTGCTATAGTGATGCAATTTGTGGTGATGGGTGAAGTATACATTTATGGCAGAAGCAGACTTCTTCTTTTATCTGTTTTTTTTTTCTTTCCTGGTCGAGGAGCCTATGTTTTTCAATATTTGGGGTGGTAAAAGCTTGTTTGCTATCAAATATTCAAATGTATTATTCCTTTTTTGAATTCTTTGTTTTGTCTATTGTCTCCTTCATGTCATGATGTGGCAGCTTAATATATAACTGACTTGCACTTGACTTTTGTGTAAATTCGTTATAGGAGACGTGGTCCTTGATCTTCATTAACAATTTTTCTTAAACAGAAATTTCTTTCACAATGATCAATGCATTTGGATTCCTTCTACTTTGATTTTCATATTTTAGCCCTGTTCACTGCGTTCTGTTTGATGAAAGTCATTTAATTTGGCATTTTTCTGTTCTTTTAGTGGTCTTTTCATCATACGTGTGTGTTGTTCCTGTTAGTGTCGTTGTTCCCCTTAAAAATTACGTACTCCATTGTTCAGAGGCTCCTCGTTATGCGAAGGTAAGAGGGAGAGATATTGTACGTAGTCTTACCTTTGCATATGCAAAGAGACTGTTTCCGGATTCGAACTCATGACCAACAAGTCACTAAGGCACAACTTTACCGATGTGTCAGGGCTTGTTCTCTTAAAAACTACGTATCCCATTGTCCAGAGGCTCCTCGCTATACAAAGGTAAGGGGGAGGGATATTGTACGTAGTCTTACCCTTGCATATGCAAAGAGACTGTTTCCGGATTCGAACTCATAACCAACAAGTCACCAAGAAACAACTTTACCGCTGTGTCATTGTTCCCCTTACCTTGTTTTAAATTGTTTCCAGGTGTTCCTATTCCTACCTTTCCCTTGGTGGAGTATAATATTCTGTAAACATAGTTATGTTCTTCATGAGAATGGTCCGTAATTCTGTTGCATGCAAAATTTTATTGTGTTTTTAGATTTTTTTATAAGAAAAACAGATTTGGATTGCAATTGTGTACAAGTGACTAATTTGGAACTATTCTATCTTGGAGGTTTAGTGATTGATTATAGAGTCCACTGAATTATACCATGAATTCAAACTTAAGAGAGATTGTTGGATGACTTTTATTTTTGACCTATAGATTTGTGGACTTTCTCAGAGGATGGATCCTGTGAAAGAAGCATCCTATGTTCCTATTATGTATTAATGTTTGCTGCTTTGTACTAGTTATTCTGAGTTATGATGATACAATACCAAGGAGTCTGTGCTCTCTTATTTTATTTTAAATGTTAATAGCATAGTCATACATCTAGGTTCTATTTGTTTAGACAGTAATATTCATTTAGAGATAGATCAATTTTTATTTTCCAGGTAGAAACATGTTATATTATATCAGTCAAGGCATGGCGTTTTAACTAATGCATTTTGCCTACCTCAGCTTTGATACTCAGAAGTGCATGCCATTGATAAATCTCTATTTTTTTGCTAAATTATCTCTGGATATGCCTGAAGGTAATTGTGGAAAAGGCCGAAAGAAGTGACATCCCAAGTATTGACAAGAAGAAGTAAGATGTTGCCTATATCCTCTTTCTAATGTGGAAAATACCATATTAATTAGGCAAATGCTAACCAGTGCCCTAAGGAATCAATTCCCTTAGGGCATTGGTTAGTGAGACCCTATTTATTATTTCCATTCCAATGTATGCAATTCAAAATTAAGCTTATAAAAATGAACAAGTTTTTATTATTATTGTATAATAAATGTGTATATCATGCCCAGTTGAAATTGTTTCATATTTCATTTGGTTGTATTAGAATTCATGCAGAACATACTTTTCAAGCAATAGATATTCAAATTTTTAATTACTTTCTTATGTTTGTTTAACTATTCTAAAGCACGGCATAAATGTGATACACAGTCATATGGTCATATGGCCAGATTGATCAAAATCACCTTGTATAGTCACTGTATGGATTATCAGATGGTGTACTGAATTGATCAAAATGATTTACAAATTTGGCTTGATTGACTATTAGCAATGCTGCAATTGTTAAGAGAATTGCTGATTTCAGTAGCTTCAATTAATAAAAGGACCTTAATTTTATCTTTGGGTAAACGGCATTTTGAATTGGTTTTTTGTTTCTGAAAGCTTGGTTAAAATGGCTGTTATTTGCTATTCTTAGTTAATAAATACTAGATTTTAAGGTGTAACAAATACATCATTGCCAATTGTCTTATACAGTTGATATATTATATAGTTGGCAACCGTATATACTGTCTTATGCTATGAAACTGAATGACTTGCATTGCAGGTACCTTGTCCCTGCTGACTTGACTGTAGGACAGTTTGTCTACGTTATCCGCAAAAGGATTAAATTAAGAGCAGAAAAGGCAATCTTTATATTTGTGGACAATGTCCTTCCTCCTACAGGTATCATCATATGCTCGTTCACTCATTTTCAGTATATGATTCTCTAGATTTGTAATGTAGAATAGCCTTATCCTATCACCTGACTTGATAATTCACTTTTTCCAGGAGCAATTATGTCTGCCATATATGATGAGAAGAAGGACGAGGATGGATTTCTCTATGTTACATACAGTGGCGAGAACACCTTTGGGGATCTGATTTCCATTCAGTAGCCATTGTATAAATTTACACCGTTTGACCTGTGGTCTCAATGATCTGTCTGATAATTTCGTTATAGTACTCATGTCAAGAACCTTACTCTCAATGTTTTGTACAGTTGTATATAAATTCCGTGAACTTGATTAATACTAAAAGTTCCCTCATTTAGTCCTTCTCGGTTTTAATTGTGTGCACATCTGGGAATATTCATTGATATATTATGGTTTAATAGTATAAGAATAAGAATATGATCTAATATCTCCTTTTCTTCAAGAGGGTCTTCTTATGGTCACATGTTTCCCCTTCTATCTGGATGAATGGTTAATGGGAATAGGCAAGAGGCGGGGAATTGAGACGGTATATGGCAGATTGGGGTCTCATTTGTGATGATGTGCTTTATCTTTCAGTAAGCACAAGAAAATGGAAAACAATAATAATTTTACTGCTTTACGATATTACTAGTACATATGGATCCCATTACATTTTACGTTTACAAGTTACAACTACAATCATATTTAATTTGCATACAAGGACAATCATGGATGTAGGAGACAGTAGAATCCGAAGGATGTGTCATTGTCATGTTACATAGAACCTAGAATTAGATATCTGCCCCTTTGGGAAGCAATGGCTATTGTGACAATGCTGATGGCAGATGGTGTACGTTCCATGTGGCATGCTCCTTGGCTGCTGGGAAGACTGTTGAAGGAGACGGTTTAGCCATGCTCCGTTGTCCCTAAAACCCCTCGTCCCCATTTCCCACTCCCCTGTAGGTCCCATGTGTTGCAAGTCTCTTATGGCACTTGAGCTTATTCAGCTTTGAACTAATGCAAGAGAATTAGAACTAGGAAAAAAAAAAAGATATGGTAGACTTAAAGAAAATGTTTTCAAAATTATTTCTCAAATATTTTTTTGAAAATAAAAGAATTTTTATAATATTGATAGAATTTTAAATAATATTTTTCTTAAATTATAGGTGCCCTGAAGAGTCCAAGTTGTTTTTTATTGAGAGCTGGAATAAATAAAATTCAATTAAGCGGAAAATTTGTTCAGTCTCTATTTTTAGACCTTTGGTCAAACGTGATCAAGGTCGTTATTCTTTCATATGATGAATTTGATGTCCAAACTTTAAAAATTACATGAATTTAGTCTGTTTTCTCTAGGAATCATCATTTTTTTTTAAGTTATGAGAGGTTAAATCTATGTATTTAAAGTTTAAGAACCTAATTTATTAATATGAAAGTATAGAAATCTTAAACATGTTGACTGAAAGTATACGACTAAAAACGCATTCTTCTCTTCCATCAACTATAGTTATGGAACACAATTTTGTTGTTTTACTTTCTTTTTCATTAATTTACCACGCTAAAGCATTCCATCCTAGTCTAAAAGTGAGATCTTGTAATCTATTTGGTCATACTCATGCAGCTCGAACAAACAGAAACTACTTGATCTCACTTTCATTAGACCAACCTCGTTTTGTTTTGTCTTGGGCAGTTTTGTGATCGCATCTTTTTTATGCAATGAGAAAATCACCGAACTCCACCAGCCTAATATCCAACATCTATCACCCACATCCCATCTTTCGCGGAAAAGCCTTGTCCAACAAATCTAAGCCATAAGAAGCAAGTAATCAATGAATTTATATGCAATTGCAATTTTGGAAACATACTAGTTCTTCAACATAAATATATGCAATGATATGTCGTTACTCATTAACCTCTGTAGCTTAATTATTTTTATTACAATCTTAATTCACTAGCTAGCCAATACCTAGCTAATAGTTCAGTTAAAATATAGAAATATAAGACCCTTTGTGATAGGGATGGCCGATGAGTGATTAAAAATGATCACAGTAAAGGGGTAAGGGGACAAATGTGGACCCATGATATCTTAAATTTTCGTTTTCAAGGTTCATCTCCCAAACACATGCATGTTCTCTTAAAGAACGTTCTCCATCCCATACAAAACCTGCATTTAATGCACCTGCTATTCTACCATTACATATTCGTGAAAACCTGACCCTATACGTCTACTCATACATAACAAACCTCACTCTTGCTCTGTCTGTAATTAACTTGGAGCCAGCAAACTCATCTCAGCATGACTTATCTATCTCTTGCTATGCTCCTTCTCCTCTGTGTTTCTGTGCATGCATGCACCGCCCGTTCTTTTTCTCTTAGTCTTACTATAAAAGACACCACACATAAGGTTGGCTTCCATATACCAACAATTCGATCCTCTTTTGATCACTTCCTCATTACACTGCTCTAGTTCTCCTCCGCACGGGACACAAGTATATTAACTGGGAAGCATTTTAAATTATCATTTATAGAGACTAAGATTTGTGATTCTCTACAGGAATTAGACAAGCTCAAATTATTGGAGACATTAACTGCAACTGCATCTATTGTGAAGAATTACAAGCTAGAGGCGAATCAACCGCAGCAACAGAAAGTCACAAATAATGAAATAAACACTTGTGCGAGTTGTAGCAGTGTATCAGCCACTTTGAAGGAAACGATAGTAGAGCCAGCTTCAGGTGCTTAATTTTCTTGAATCTTTTTCCTGACTTCCTTCCCCAACTACACACACACACACTCACACACACTGCATGATGATATGTTTTTTTTTCAAGCTTTGAGCAAACCTACATCTCCTTTTTTTTTTTTTGTTAACATGACAATCACGAGCTCAGGCAATAGAGAAATAAACTTCACGGATGGTTGAGAACTTTAATGTTACTTGTCTATTTCCATCACTTAAAGGAATTAGAAACACTATAATGAAATCAAAATGGAGAAATCAAAATGCAATTCACCCCGTACAATATTGATTGTCAAGATCAATGTACTTCCAAAATTATGTCCTTTGCCTTTATTTTCTCAGCCAATAAAATCTGATGTGTGTACCTTATATGTGAGGGTCATGTTGTAGTATATATGGCGCACTAGGTTGTATGCCATTTTATCAACTTCTCTCTCATATTGTAGTTATTTGTGAATTTAATTTTATTTATAAATTTTACCATCTTCCCACTATCAACCAAGCCTTATGCACCATATAATCTCCCTTTGTAGTAAAAATAATACCAAGTGACAGTGGTGAGCATGCAGCTGGGACATCCTTTCAATTGGATTCTCCATCCTTTCTTGCAAGCCAGGTAATAACATACAAATTTGGATAAATTTAGATTTGAATGATAGAATTATTTGCCCCTCTTATTGGGTTAAAGATCAGTTTATTGCATCTTTGAAAATTAATGATATATAAATATAAATATTTTTACGTAAATGTTTACTAGTAGTTATACAGTTCAAACAAACACGTGCATTTGTACGTCAGGCATAACTACAATTTCTTACGACTAGAGAAAGTATCAGCCAAAGTGAGAAGAAGTATCAGTATAGTTTAAGATAATAAATATTTGTTGAAATGTTTTCTGGACATTAGTAAGCGGTGTTGAATAACGTTAAAATTGTATCTTTATTTTAATTCTATATGTGTTGTTGTTTGCGTGTCTCATATCATTGTTGTGAGCAAAGGGGTCTGTTTCACAACAAAACTGTAACTTGCATATAGCATATGGATCGAGTGATATAATTAATATGGTGTCATTTGATTTTGAAAGATATAGAAAGTGATGAGACATATGGTTGTAGGATGAAAGGAGGCATGCCCGGTCAATGCTGGGACCTGCTCAGCACAACGATGAAGAAATAGTGGTTACAAACGCCAGTGATACTGAAGAGGACCTAGTCGAGATGGATTATGCTCAACCACATCGGAAGCCACCCATTCACAACGAAAAGCCTTAATTGACTCCGTGCAGCTTAATTTACAATCTTTATTTTTCTAAAAATGCTTCATGCCATGTAGTTATTTACTTTCAAAACTACTATATAGTACAATTGCACGAAAGTATGATTATGATGTTTGCTATTTTATAAACAGCAACATATATATACATTTTTCCCTATGGTGTTTGGTATAAAACAAGTAATGGATAAATATAATCAATAACAGTCAGATATATATATATATATATATATATATATATATATATATATATATCCTTTCTTGTTATCAGCTATCGTGTCATTTTAGCATTTCCTAGCTATTTACTTTAGTCAAAATTTTCAGGCTAAAGACACCAAGGCACATGCAATGCCTTAGCGAAATGACAGAATACCCTGTTTTCTTTATCCATCAAAAAAATTTGACTCACGTGAAAAGTGTGCAATGAATTTATGAGAAGTGGAATGCGAGACATGGATTGGAATGGAAGAGTTGCCAACTTTTAAGGCATGTATCAGTATAGTTGCTATAACTCTTAAATGCTGGCAGTTAAAGTGTATCCCCACTTTTGGTTGATTGTCCTAAAGTTGGTTGATTATTGCGCCAAAATTGTATGTAAAGGCAATATATGATTTAATAAAGGAAGCAAAATAAAGGCAAATAAATTAATTAAATGCAGGAAGCAAAAAGAATAGTACATCTCACATGTTGTGTAACAGTTCCTCATCGAAACCAATATTATTATAGTACATTAAAAAATCACGCCTCTCGCCTGTTCAGTCCATTACTTCTCTAAGCTTATAAAAACATCATACAAATTGATGCCTTCTAAACTCAAACATCACCATCATCCCCATTTCTGATATTCATCCGTATAGCCTACACCGATACATTTATGAATGAAATGAATCTAAAATCTATAACGATATTGAAAAGTTAAATTTTCAACAAATAATAAATATGAACCCATGATCTTGATTGCACCTTGTATATCTCTAGAAAACGTAATAAGCATATGTTACAAAAGTTTTGATGCGCAAAATAAACTTTTCCAATTTCAATAACAGAAACTCAAAATTCAAATATTTTGAGCGAACTCAAATATTTATTTAAAAGACTCATTTCTCTCAACTCACCAGTCTCATAATTCAAACTTTTTAAATGTAAAATGACAACTCACCGGTCTCCATTTATCCAACAGTATTGTTGAGGCATGTATATTCATTTACCACAACCTAATTCTTCCAAATATATTGCTATAGCTTTTATTTGGTGAATATGCCTTGCTATAGTTGACAATGAACGTGTCGATAAATCTGATTGCTTGACCTGTCCTGATCCCTAGCTACAGATCAACCTTAGCTTTTACCCTACAAAGAAAAGAAAAAAAGACTAGTTAGTATGACAATAGCTTCATTCAAAATCACCTAAATTCAGCCCATGTATATTCAGTTAATTTGGATATACCTTTTAACCAAAAATTATAATAGAAAAAATGAATTGGTGAAAAAGGTAAAATAAATGACACTTCTGGTATAAATTAAGATTATATAGTGTATACTGTGTATTTCAACTTTTCCATAAACTTCCTTATATAACTTAAGTAGAATTCTTGCTTTAGAAAAATCTTGAGTAGTATTTTACAATTGAAAAACCAAAAACTCCTTTAAGTGAGAAGCTGGTTCAATATGGACCCTACTACCTACCAATCAATAAAGAAGGACAAAGAAGGCTTCTCTTCTAGATAAGGCATCAAGCTATCTGACTGGAAAAGAAAATAAAATACGATTTGAAAATTAGGCAACTAAAGAAGATATGATTAATTAATTAATTAGACCTTGAGCTCTCAACCATAGCTCATATAATAAGAGAAAGTGATATGCTTAGGCACGTCTCAAATTTGACCGTTGTCCTGGGACGAAAACATAACTCGGGTAACATATTTTAAGATCTTTCAAACACAAGTGAGAAAACATTAGAACAAGGTTGACAACAAGTTGGCAAATTACTGGAGTTAAGTCTCTTCAAGACTGATAGAACTAAGATAATAAAACTCTTCGCATGAGTATTTAATATAATAAGTTCAAAACTTAAACTCATAGTTAAATTAAAATAATTATGTGTCAGCTGATAAATGTGGTTGGTGATATCTTTAGATGCAACTTATGTATTTGTTAGACAATTTTATTTATTGTCAATTGATTTTAAGATGAAATGTAATATGGAATGCCCATCTCTACCATGTATGGCCTATTCTAGTTCTCCAATCACTTTAGGACTAAATTCTAAACACACCTAAAGTAGAGTCTTGGACCAACCGAACAACTGGAAGAAAGATTAGACACCTTGCCATTTCTTGGACCACTTCCTTTCAGAGCATATACAAATTTTCCATGAGATCCTACATCCTGCACAGGAGACACTCCAAAAGAAAAATGGATCCTTTGCCAAACACCAGAACAACAGTGGCTCTAGCCTAATGAAGACGCTAGACAACTAAAACAAGTTGACTCATGTGCTTGTCCAACATCAAACAAGAAAAGATATATCATCATAAACATCTAATGGCACATGTAAAACACAAACACCACATTATTATTACCATGACCGCGTGTTAGTATAATTTTAATAAAAAGCTTATAAGTAGATAGAAATTGATGGGAATTGATTTCGTGAAGACTTAATATTTTAAAGATTAAAAACGGAAAAAATAACGTGAGTTGTTGTGAAAATTATAATTTTAAAATTGAATCTATACATATATTGAATAAGTTAATTTAAAGAGCTTTCGGTTCTACAAAAGAATATTCTTTGTCGAATGAGCATAAACTTTTTTAAAAATATAACTTTATTGGAAAGACATATTGAGATGACTTTTTTTATCAGATCTAGAAGTTTTTACTTTATGATTGTTCTTCTGTTGGAAGGCCTTAACGTTAATGCTAATACACCCTTGGTATTTACGTAAACTTTAAATTTTAAACTTATTATTATTGCCTGTAGTTATCATAAATTATTAATAAATAGATTAGTTAGATTGTGAGAACGGAAAACTATTGGAAAATATGCTTATATCTTTAGTTTTTTTTTTTTATAGAAGAATAATTTAGTTTATCTTTTAAGAATTGTAATTTTTTTAAATCTTTAGAATATCTTTTAGAATTAAAAAGGATATTATCTTTTTTAGGATATTTTTAGATTTAAAAATATTATCTACGTACATTTAAGATTTGTTTTTTTTTTTTATGATTAAGATTCTAGATATGAGAAAAATTATTCACATGTAGAGAAAGACACCCCACAACCAAAGAGAGGGATAATGTCAATGGATTTGCAAGTTCCACAAAAATTTCTCAGGTATAAAGATGGGTTTGGCAAGTTTTACAAAAACTTGTAATGGAGATGGTGTACAAGGATTTGTAAGTTTTTGTTTCATAAAAACTTGTATCACTATGAATGAAATATGAGAGAAGCTCTTCTATACAATATATCTACAACTCTTCCACACAAATATATCTCTATACACAACACTTAAAAAAAAAAAAAAAAAAAAAAAAAAAAAAAAAAAAAAAAAAAAAAAAAAAAAAAAAAGCTTATCAGAGACGACATTCAGCTTACGAATTACACTCATAAGTCCGAACTATGAGATGCAAGGTTTAATTAATTAACTAACTAAATATTTGAAAAAATCTAGTGTATTCCATTAGTTGCTTTCTTTTTTCTTTTTTTATATGGCGCTACAGACTACAGTTGCTTCATCTGTAAAACGCCAGACGTGTACTGGGCCAAACATCAGGTCCACCAAAATAAGTCAAATGACATTGACATTCTCACCCTCATTTTTGTTAGTTCACTCCCAACTTTTTTAAAATAAAATCTTGTGGACATACACAAGTAAGTGTATTTCGGTGGTGTACTGGACAAATCTTATTGAAATACAATAGAAAAATGTTTTAGAAGGTAATTTTTAAAGAGTAAATTATATTAATATCTCTTGAAGTTTCATTAAATTTCTTTTGAAACACCTCATTTTTTTACACCTACACTAACCTCCTTGATTGCTTGAAGAATGTTATATTCACACCTATCATATATTACATTAATCCCTTTAATTGTTTGAAAAATATTATACTTGCACAGTTGTACACTTGTACCTCTATAAGAAAAAATATTGTAAATGTTAAAAAACAGAATTTATGGGTAATTTCAATAAATTGCAAGGGTGTCAATATAATGCCTTCTTTTGTTTTTTTAAGTAATTTTATATAGAATTAACTACACAAGAAAAACATATTTTGTTGTGTAGTTAGTTCCATATACAAGCTACTTGTTAAAAGTTACCTTTTAATAATACTAAAATAAATTATGATATAAAAAAAATATTTTGTTGTGTAGTTAATTTTATATACAAGTTTTAAAAATTAATTTTTATAATAATAAAATTAATTATGATATAAATTATTTTTAATTTAAATCAAATTAATTAAGATGCAAGTTATGTTTATAATAGTAATCGAATTAGTATTAAAAAGGGTAAATTTTATTGTAATTAAATTTCAATTAAAAAATAATTTGGATTATAATTAATTTAGTTTATTATTAAAAAGTAACATTTTCAAAAAAATTAACTTATATAAATAATTAATTATACAACATAAGTAAGTTTTTATTCACAAAAAAAAAACAGTAAAAACTTGTTTTCGTTATGTTAAATTTTTTCTAAAACTAGAAATAAGTTTTGATAGTGTATAACTTAATAATTAATAAAAAAATCGTTGTATATGATGAACTCACGCCACCCTAATACAACGAAACAAGTTTTGGTCGTGTACTCATCACAACAGAAACTTGTTTTTATGAAGACTATTTTTTTTCAATAAAATATTTTAGAAAACATTAGGAGTGAACTTAACAAGAACGAAAATAACAAAACGCTAAGTCAATTAGTATGAAAAAAATTGAATTGTAAGGAAAAAATTGGATTTACCCTTGGAAGAAGAGTTATTATATATTCACATTGTTATTTGTTCTGATTGCACCTTGATATTTTTTATGAAATTATTATTCATATATAATAGATACGCAATGAAGATTAATTTCCATTTTGTATCTAATAATACAAGATACACAACGGATTTAGTTGTGTATCATGTATTTTTTTTTTTTGTCTAACTAAGATCACTTGTCCCGTGCCTTTGCACGGGCAGTTAATTTTATTTTATTTATAAAACATATAGAATGCAAGAGAGAAACAAGAGTACAGGGTGAAAAGAAAAAGTTGATATAAGTGCTTACACCTGTCTAGTTTATTGGATAGTTACATCTACTGTGCTCACCCAGGAGAGAGAAAAATGAGAAAGAATAAAAGAGAAAAAAAAATGTAGACCCATTTTGCATAATACACAAAAATGGTGGTTGAACAGATTTAATATAAGTATAGATTACATGGTTAGATAAGGTAAAAAAACATAAATGAGTTAAAAAAATCCCCCCCCCCCCGCATAATATATATATATATATATATATATATATATATATAAATAAGGAAAGAATACATGTTTAAATAGGGTAGGTCCAAAGTTGCAATATATTTTTCTTAAAAAAACGAAAGTTTCAAATATCTTGCAGAAACCTTTACATGATGAATTTGTCCCAAAATTTAATTTAAATTTGGTTATTAGCACCTTTATTTTATCAGTAGATTCATATATTGAAATTGATATTAACATTTGAAAAAAGTGCAATATGTGGGAGTCATATATATAATCACTAAAAAAAAACTTAACAATAATGACAAAATAATTTACATATAATTTTTAAAAGCAGAAAATTCAATTGGTTATGACATTAAGGTAACTTGTATATTTGTAAATATGAATTAAACTCTTTATAATTATATCTAAACTTAACAGTATAATTTTTATATATTCAGTTTATTTGAGTTAATGAAAAAATAGTATTAGTACATACATTTCAAAACGCATAAGAGTTCAGACTTGAGAGTTTTACCTACCACGGTTTGGAGACAAAACAACAAATATAACAAATTAATTAAACTAAGTTCATGATTTATAATTTAATCAATTAAAGGAGAATAATAAGTGCACATTAAGAGAGCCACCATTGCCTCACAATTTTTTGTGAAAATGTTACCACAGAGTATCATCTGGTGTTGTCCTATCACGTACGTCTTGTTCTATTTTGATAAGTATATGAAACTGATAAATGAAAAAAAGGATATGACCACTGACACGTGCAAGCTAAAAGTGGAAAGTAATATAGGAAAAGCATATCAAAAGAAGCTTTCCTCAGCGCACACAGTTTCCTGTAACTGGCCAAGGGAACTAGGGATGGAAAGACGGTAAGCATCGTAAATCTTCCGGCACATAACATTCTTCTCTTATTCATACGTTCAAAGTTTCAATAAATAATTAATATCTATTCGTTGCTCCAGTGATACCGTGACTTTTTATTCTCCAAAAGTCGTATTTGAACAAAAGGTACGGTAAAAAAGGTTCCCTAAATTAATATGCTATTCATTGAGTAGAATTGACTCAAAAGAGGAATTATAATTAAATTATAAATAACAACATAAGTTATAATTATATTGTTATCACACATAACAAAATTGGTGCAATTTAGGGTGGCTAACTACAAATTCATAAAGTATAAGAGCACGTTATTGAATGCCCACGCAAAATGACACCAGCCAACACGTTTGTTTTTTTTTTTTTGCCTGATTCCTTTTAGTACAATCGTTAACGTTAACGTATTTCCTTGGCGAATCCAGAAACTATAGAAAGTTCTTAATCCTTAACGTAACATATTTGCTTGGTGAATCCAGAACAGTAGAAAATTCAAAGGCCGTACGAGACATTCTAGCTCCATTTCTCCCCAATCAACATATTGTTGCAAGCAAGTTTGGCGGTCATCGGCTACGGAGAGACATAAGGTGCAATGGACCGACACAAAGGTTTGGATCTCAACCACCCACGTCTCATTTACGACGAATTCACAAAGCACGGGATTGACTATTGAATATCATTACATTCTAACTTCTTTCCAAAGCCAAGACTCAAAAACCATTTACGTTAGTCCCAAGTTTTACATTCTCATCGCTTTTTCACCTTAGTATAAATATGCTAACTTATTTACCTCTTATAACCACAACTAATAATCAATCTTGATTCACATTCATATATATCTATCTTTGTTGGAAGGAATCCAAACAATGGCAATGCACAAGATCAGTTCAGGTTCAGCATTGGGTCCGGGAGGCTTGGACTTAACTCAAGCCTTCTTCAAGTCCATCATGAACGCTGCACCTTCTTCTCCCACGAAACGCCACAACAAAATCTCTGTTGTTGGGGCAGGCAACGTGGGAATGGCCATAGCCCAAACCATCCTCACTCAGGATCTCACCGACGAGCTCGTGCTCGTCGATGCAATTCCTGACAAACTCCGCGGCGAGATGCTGGACCTCCAGCACGCCGCGGCCTTCCTCCCCCGCACCAGAATTCAGGCCTCCACCGATTACTCGGTCACGCTGGGCTCTGACCTCTGCATTGTCACAGCCGGGGCCCGTCAAATTAATGGCGAGTCCCGACTCAATCTCCTACAAAGGAATGTCACACTCTTTCAGAAAATCATACCTCCTTTGGCTCGTTACTCCCCAAACACCATTCTTCTCATCGTTTCAAATCCCGTGGACGTGCTCACTTACGTGGCATGGAAGCTTTCAGGGTTCCCTTCAAACCGCGTCATTGGCTCCGGCACTAACTTGGACTCTTCCCGTTTTCGCTTCCTCATTGCTGATCATCTTGATGTCAACGCTCAAGATGTCCAGGTTAATTATTTTTAGAGTATCTAAATTAGTACTTTATAGTAGTACTCCCTCCGTATCAAATTATAGAAACATTTAAGATTTTGAGGTAGATATTTAAAAATATAATTAATTTACTGAATTTTTTTAAACACTATTCCTACTAAGTATTAATTAAGAATAATCATAGAAAAAGTACTACTTAATATAGCATTGGTTTTATAAAATTATTATACTTTTTGAAATAGTTTTGTTTCTTTAAAACTTCATATAATTTGAAACTGAGTATTATATAATAGTGATCAACCTTTATTATTCTTACGTTATCATTTTATTTTCTTATATATGTATGTTGTGATCTTTTGTAATTGTAGGCTTTTATAGTGGGGGAACATGGTGACAGCTCAGTGGCTCTGTGGTCTAGTATTAGTGTTGGGGGTGTTCCAGTGCTGAGTTTTTTGGAGAAGCAACAAATTGCGTATGAGAAGGAAATGTTGGAGAACATACACAAAGAAGTTATACAGGGTGCTTATGAAGTTATCAATCTGAAAGGGTACACTTCTTGGGCGATAGGATACTCGGTGGCAAACTTGGCACGAACCCTTCTCAGGGACCAAAGGAGGGTCCACCCTGTCTCGGTTCTTGCAAAGGGTTTTTATGACATTGATGATGGGGAAGTGTTTCTTAGCTTGCCTGCACAACTAGGAAGAGGAGGGGTTTTGGGTGTAACCAATGTGCACTTGACTGAAGAAGAGACACAGAGGCTTAGGGACTCAGCTAAGACAATCCTCCAAGTGCAGAATCAGTTGGTTATTTGAATTTGTTTTTTCAAGCATCCTCTGATGAACTCACCTGGAAATTAGTAACTCATTTATCAATGTTATGGTTGTTTATTATCCTTTTCTTTTTTTTCCAAAATATTTTTTGGTCGTCTATGTGTACGTACTGAGAAATTTCTTTTTTGTTGTTGTTATAATAAACAGAGATGCATTTGCTATTTACTATCAAATTCCAGTCAAGCAATTTGCTATTTTTCTATAATTTAAATTGAATTAACAAAAAGTTATTGATTTGTATAATAGACTAATAGTTCAATTATGAATTTATTTTTCAATCAAAATAGTTAAATATATATTTATAACATTGTAGTTAGTAATAAAATAATAAAGAAATAGTTGAATTAATTAAAAAATCATTAGTATAAACTTTACAAAATAAAATTAAATAGTATTTTTAATAGTTTAATTAACAAAAAATATGAATTTAGTTATTGTTATTATTATTATGAATAATAATAATAATAATAATAATAATAATAATAATAATAATAATAATAATAGTAATAGTAATAATAATAATAATAATAACAACATGGCAAGAAATGAGGTAAAAGCGTTTTCTGACAAACGTGTATTGTCCAATTAGAGATGACTTTTGTTATATCCACTTTCCTTTTTTCCTATGTACACTTATATATTTTTTTAAAATAAATTATTATCATATATACCTTTATACTTATAATGTTGATACACAAAAAAAATAATGTTTTGTTTTTAACATTCTAGAGAACGCTTTTTGAAATATTGTTATTGTGCTCTAAAAAGTACTTTTTAAAATGTTAAAAAGATAAAATCATGTTTTGTAAAATACTTGTTGGAATGTTCTTTTGTGTTCCGGAGCGTATTTTTTATAATGTTAAATATTGTACACTAGTGAAGCAATTGTAGAGGAGAAAACATATAGTTGATATGGATTTTTTAATATAGACGACTCTAAAAGACACTCTCCTGTAACACCTTACACAAATTTAAAATTCAGTCATATGTTATTGCATATATAATAAGAGATATTAATGGTGTTGTGTGAGTAACGATAATAAAACAAGTAAAAAAGTAATTAGAAGCGTAAACATTCTACATTAAAATTTGGAGAATAAAATAAATCCTAACGTTAGAGTAAGAGACTGAAGGAGGATGAAGGGAGTGAAAGAAAGGAGAGTGTGATGAAAGAAAGAGAGTATATGTTGTTGCTATGAAAGAGGGAGTGTGGGAGGGAGAGAGAGGTTTGAAAAAAACGTTATTTAAGTAATTTGATTTTGAAAAAATGGAAGCTGGATATAGCAATAATCCTATCTATCTATGGGCCAAAGCCCAATTATCGACAAGAAACACATTTCGGTAATTTCCAACTCTTATATTTATTTTCCATAACAGGCCTATCCTACGTTGAAGTAACAAGGATACCCGAATGGCCATGCCGAGCGAGCGGACCACAGCTTAGCAGCAACAGACCAGCTATTGTAGACAAAAAAAAAAAAAAAAAAGAAGCTTAATTACTATTTTCGCTTTCTAATTTATTTTTAAAGTTTAATTTGATTATTTTATTCTTAAAAGGTTCAATTATATATCTTCTAATTTTTTAAAATATTTAAGTCTTTTTATTTTTAGAAATTTGAAATTTTCTCTTATTTTTTAAAATATGTTCAATTTGATCATATTTAAAACCAAATTTGTTAATTTAAAAAAAAACATTGGAGCAAATGAAAGAAAAATGGGATCAAATTGATTTCTATTTTAAAAAAGTATAAGACCTAATTGAAATTTTTAAAAGCAAAAGAATCTAATTGAACTATTTTAAAAACTACAAGACTTAATTAAAATTTTTAATAATAAGAGAATCAAATTGAATTTAAAAAATAAATTAGAATATCAAAATAGTAATTAAGTCAAAGGAGAAAAAGAAACAAAAGGCATACCAGTTTCAACCTCATCCTAAGCTATATATACTTATTATTTGGTTAAAAAAATGACTATGAATTATACCAAGTTTGTAATTTAACAGTTTGTTTTTTCCCCATAATTTTTCACTACTATACATAAAATGATAGGTCTTATTTCACACACACACACAAATATATATATATATATATATATATATATATATATATATATATGACTCATCTGGTTCATTTATTTATTAATCATAAAAAAGGAAATCTTTAATTAATTACTATAAAATAAATTATTTGAATTTAATAGTTTATATTATGTTTACTGTGTGGCCAGATCATTAAGGTACGAATCTGGACTAATTTAAACATGAACAATCCTCGCGGTATTAGGCCCAACAGGTTTAAATTTGAGCAATTAAGGTATGGATCATACTTTAATTATTTGACCACCTTAATTAATCATTACTTACTTTTCTAATAGCTGTAAGAGGCAGTTCATATTGGAGCTGTATCACTGAGACCCACATGAGGTTAACGTGCAGCTCCCTCTATTGATTGCACTTTTATGCCTGGCTCTTTCAATGTTCCATACATTCGTCTTAATATGAAAATTTCTCAATTAATAAGAAACAAAAAGACAAAAATAGATAAATATTTTCACTTAGTTAAAGAAAATTACAGTCTTTTTCTAAGTATAAGAAAAAAAGAATAATTACACTCTCTCTTGTAATAAAAGAATACATCTTTCTAAAAAAATAGGAAAAACACTTAGAAAACTCATATAGACGAAGAACAACTTACTCCACCATAAATACATCGTAGACCTTTTATTCTTACTTTCATGTCACAATAGTCGATTCACTGTCTCTCCATCTCATTATATTATAATTATCATTATATTATAATTTTCGTGTATGAAAAAAATTAATCTAAAATAATTTTAATTTTAATTTTTAATAAAATATTAATTATGTTTTTTCATTTATATTTTTTATAATATTAATGATAAACAAAAAATTATAAATGAATTAATAATAATATAAGATTGATTTTGTAAAATTATTATTTTACAAATTCTCCTACTATCTTATAAAGAAAATAATGAATTAAAAAAACATTTAATGTCTTAAAAATATAAAAAGCATTTTTTTTTAGAGGAAAGCAATATCAAAAGCATTTAACACTTACGAATCATGTTGATTATAGAAAGATTTAAAATTATTATTTGCATGCATAAAAATATAAATTATTCTTAATATTTTTGAAAGAAAAAAAAAAAAAAAACCAAAGCGATTACATTGGATGTAAAAGAAGAAAAAAAATAGGTAAGTCCTTGGATGCAGGGAACCGACTATTCCAGTATTTCCTAGGACCTATGCCATTTATCCTTTGATGCATGCCTCACTGTTATCGCTCCCACATGGCTGTTCCGCTCTTTCAAAAGTAGTTGGATACGAATGAAATATTAACATATTGATAGATGAAATTACTTTTTAGCGTTGACTATTAAAATATGGATTATGTATTTAACTTAATCTTAAATAGATTCTTATACTTTATTAAATTGTGAGTTATGAGCTTATCTTAATCGTATAAAACCGTACGTCTTATAAGTTAAAACTTGCCTCTATATATATTTTATCTTAATCCTATTTTTAGTTTATTTACGCAAAATGATTTTGGTTTTAATTTGATTGGATACAATAAAGAGATAACATAAGACATTAATGCCTTTTTAGTAATAGTAGGCCATGTATCTTTAATGCGTGAATAAGGTTAGTAATATATTCCTTTCATCTCATAATATTTGTCTACACCCAAACTAAGAAAAATTAATAAAAAAAATAAAATTGAATAATAATTTTACAAAATTTATTTTATCATCATTAATTTATTTATAATTTTTTTACTCGTTATCAATAGTATAAAGAATATAACTGGAAAAAATTAATTAATTATACTAAAAATTTAAAATGATAAATACTTTAAAAATTATTTTTCTTTTTATATGACAATTATTATGTGACAAAGGGATTACATTTTTAACATATTCTTCTTGTTACTGAATGAATTTAAGTGATTTTCTTTAAATAATCTGAACCCACAATTCATTTAGTAAAATTTATATACAGTTCATTTAATAATATTTAAGAAATTATAAAGAATGGTTTTGCTAACATTTATTCTTAAAATTGAGCAGAATTACTTTTCGGTTGTTTAAAATCTTTTCTAAGTTTCCATTTTATTAAGGTGGTTTTTGGTGGAGTTTTCTTTGAGTTTTTTTTCTTCTCTTTAAAATGATAAGTTAGCACATTTGATAAAAAGTTCTTGAAAGTTAAAAACTTGTTTTTTTTCTTATTAAAAGTAGGTTTTAAAAAAATTAATTAAAATATCTTTTAAAAATAAGTTACACACTTAAATTCCCCCCCTCTTACACTGAATTAATTAAAAAAATTATTTATTTTTAAAATTAAAACAATCCTATAATTTTTTAAATTTGAAATAACTTTAAAAAAAAGGTAATCCAAAAATTTAACGGATACCAACACATGAGTATAAAATAATGCATAGAGTTAGACACGATTCAGTGGATCTTCATTTTATTATCGTCAAACTGAAACATGGCAAAAGGTCCCCACCCTAGATGAAGACTTCCCCACAAGTTAAAAGAGTCTAATTGGCCACATGTTTCCAGGTATCAATCTGTATATTCTGGGAAATTTTCCAGTTCCCCTCATGCCACGCCACCTTTATCTGCATCTCTATGTCTGTCTTTACACTGTTCTCAAATCCCAAATAAGCCAAATTTAAACCAATTATTCATATATAGATGGATGTGACAATAATTAAAGGTCAAATTATTTTACTTTTTTTTTTTAATATTTGTTTTCCATTATTTGTATTTTGTAGAATGCCGCCTATGTTTATCCGTTTTCAACATTTCGTAATAAAGTATAAAGTATTTAATATACATTTCAACGCTTAACTAGCTAACTATATCCAAAACCACGATAAGCACGTCTTCAAAAGCACGGCACATTAACAAGTGAGCGACATGATGATGAACTTGTAAGCCAGGCACACATTTAGCATGAGCATTACAAAATACCACCACCTTATCTGACCCCATATACTCGTATATACTATAAAACACAATAATAATCAATTATTACTAATAAATTAATATCAAATCGTATACTTCACTACTGGAAGTCAACTTTTTGGTTATCCAAACTTACTAGTATTTGGTTATATCGACTTTTTATATTAAATAAATAAATATGAACGACCAGGTGAGAGATTCAAATGCGCATACATTTCTTCTTCATGTCGGAAGTATTAAATTTTTGTGAGACCGTGGAAATTTTATGTGGAGATGGACTTTATAAATTAAGTACCTGAACGTATAAATTATTCGATTCTTCCCATCTCACAAAAAAAATGTTTTCTACACGGACCAATCTCGTGTGTACAGAATCTTCACACAAGTTCACATAGCCTAATGTGCCAGGCGTCAAAGAAAGAAGATAAAATATGTTTATGTAGTACTAAGTAGTAAGTTCTTCTTCATACAACTGAAACTGGAGACTGTGAATTTTGTTTTTAGTGTGGGTAACTGAGTAACGCAACTAATATAATATAGATTATAAGTAAGATTTTTTTTTTCCTCAGCAAAATGAATTTTTTATATTCAAGGATCAAGTGATACCCATATTTTTTGTAGGACAAATAGTCTCAGACTCTCGGTAAGTTTAGAAAGATCAGGAGGCCAACTATAATGAGATAGCAAATCTATATATATTTTTTAACTAAACCTGTACTTTCATGGTGGATTTTACAACAAAATAATTAAGTGATAATGTGTGCAGTACAAAAACAAAAAGCAACAAAATAATAGTAAAAAAGAGAAATGACTAGTATACTATATATAGAATCATTTGAATGACTAACTCATGAGAGAACTCACATTATTTGGAGCAATGTGAAATCAGAATCTTAAATTTCAATAAAAATGACAAAAGAAAATTTGTGGTTTCCTCTCTGAATGGGATAAAATGACAAAAGACGTTAGTGTAATTATCATCAACTTAAGAAAAAATAGTGTAACTTGTTTATACGAGTCTGCATGAGGTGGTTTATCTAGTCTTAACTTGTTACCTTTTTGTTTTTTTTTATCTTCTACTAATAAATTTTAATCAATCATAAAAAAACGTGTTAAAAAAATGTATTATTGATCATTCTGATATAGGTCATTTCTCATATTAGATAGGAAATCTAACCCAAAAATTTAAGTGTGTATGTTTAATTTGTGGTCCGTTGGGTCCAATTTCAAAATATATTTCCTTATTGTGCCTAGGGACACTCTAATATTCTCGAAATAATTTTTCATATCCTCATAAAATAATTATTTCAAGATATTTGGAGATACATCCTGGGTTGTTACATTAGAGTTAAGAGTAGCGACCCTTTATATGATGTGGCCAAAAGATCGCTACTAAAGATGGAGGGGTTGGTCGACAATCGAGTTATTGGTTGACTTTTAGCCTAAACACATGAATACATGATCAATTATGATCAGAGGATACATTGACATTTCTCACATGAGATTAACCTCATTTATTAATCGGCAAATTAATTCATCTCGCTGTTATTGTTTCTAATTATCAAAAATCAAACTCTCATAAAAAAATATTAGGAGTCTATATTTATAATATAATAGTCATGGTCATATATAATTTGACTAGAATAAAAAATTGATATATATACTATCACCTATATTGCGGTTTTCAATAACTGAATTATTTGATCAGTTATTGTTTCTTCACTTTTATTACAAAATTCGTACTACATAATATATATCACCCTTAATTAGAAAAACATAAATTTAATAAAAAGAATTATATTTTATGACTATAGACATATATTATGAAGTTAAGTTAAAAAAATGTATTTAAAACACATTTGCCATATTAAAATGATGAAAAATATTTAAAATTTATTGTTTAAATAATTTATTTTTAAAAATAAAACACATTTAATATTTTAACATTATGTATGTACTAATACACAGTCGACAATTCCTTACCTAGAAAAATAGATAAGAGGATGACAACGTTTAACTTTTTTTATTCATTTCTCATGTCATATGATGCCTACCAACTTAAAGTCATCCGACTCGTAGCCGTGGATAGATCTTCTCTCTCTTCCATTATATGGTTTTCTTTAATTTTCATTTTGTTTATCATTATAGTAGTAATTTCTAAGAGACGAGAAAACAAGTTGCGTAAATAATTTGATGGTAGTTCCTTATTAAAGTGCTATTATTGATCCACGATTTACGTTGTCCAGGTAATGGATCTTTTGAACAACGCGAAAAGCCGATTTATGAACTTTCTAAAAGAGCCATCTATTGACTGAATCTGATTATTAATTAACAATTACTCTAAAATACTATTAATTCCTTGCACCGAATGATAATTTTGAAAGAGAAGAGATGTTTCAGCGGCTTTGTGAAAGGGAACAAATCTGACGTATTAATGTACTTTTTTACCCCATATGTATTAATGGTATTAACTTATTAGTGTATAAATATATATATGCTCAATTAAGAATTTGACTTCAGTCATTAGATGTTAAATTAACTAAATTATAAAAATGAATTTAAACTCAAGATGGATTGTGTCACTGGCCGTCCAATGAAGTGCTTTCGTCATTCTTCTTGTTCGCCAAGACTTGACTACAATAAAGGGTTTTATTTTCTTTTATTTCGTTTCTATAATATATATATATATATATATATATATATATAGAATAATATTAAATTAGCAGCTATCAAAATCAACCACATATCTATGATTGTTGATAATAAAACTGTGGTTAAAATAGATCCCCGTGTCCATATCGCAAATGTTTATCACTATTTTATGGTATAAAACTAAATAAATTAATTAGAGGAGAAAGAGGAAAAAGAAGTCTTTGCTGAAGTATATATTTTTCGTAAACTAAAATAGTCGTTTAATTATAACACTAAAAATGGTTAAAGTGGAAAAGAAAAGTAATTTACAAAAGAAAAGAGCACAATCAACAATGACGCATAATAAGAGATTTTTCTTATCACGGGAGTGTTTAGGATCAATTTCTTTTTATTTATTTTTTAAATAAAAACTTGTTTTTATAGTAGGGGTGTTCGCGAGTATGGGTTACCCGTGAACCCGAACCGATTCGAACCGATCCGAACAGTTTGGGTTGGGTCATTTATATATTTGGGTCAAAACCGAACCGAACCGATCAAAACCGTTCATATACGGGTTGGGTCACGGGTTTAGATTTACAGATCCGTTGATCCAATGACCCGATCCGTGAACCCGTAATAATAATATAAATTTTATTATTTATATATATATATATATATTAAAAATTAAAAAAATAATTTGACAATAAAAAAAGATATGATATTGTAAATGTTTAAGATTGCATTCAAAAATAAGATAGGATATTTTTTAATATTGCATTAAAAAAAGGATAAAATATTTTTAAGATTGCATTGCATAATATAATAAAACATCTTTAAGATTGCATTGGATAATATGATGAAATATATTTAGGATTACATTCAACAATTGGTTAAAATCATATCTTTAAATTAGTATAAATAGAAACATATTTTGGTGTTCATGTATGCATTCCATTCCAAATAATATTAGAGAGTTTATGCTTGCATCATTGAGAGAATTGTTGTGAGATCATATAAAAGCGTTTGACAAGTTTGATTCTTCAACTTTCAATCAGGATTTAAAGGTACCTACTTGCTTAAAGAATATAAGCGTACATGTAACTATTTTATTGTATTCTTCTTCTTGACTTTGAAAAAAGTCGCAGCTGGGAACTAGGATACCAGTTTTGTCTCTGTTCTTGATGAATTGAAACATGCGACTTCTGGCTGGGAAACTAGGATACCAGTCTGATTGGGAAACAAGGATATCAGTCTATCTCTATTATTGGTGAATTGAGACTAGGATACCTTTTTTTTTCATATATTGTTTACCATGTTTATAATATTAATGAATCATATTTTGTTTATTTGTTTGTTTCAGCAAATATGGTTGCAACAAAATTGGTTATAACAAAGTTTGGTTTGTAAGATTCAGTTGTGATTCATACTATTATAGTAAATATTGTTCACAAATCTTTTGTTTTAATTTATATTATAAGTCTATTTTATAATATTATGTTGATGGTATTAAATGAATCAATTTTACTACTTTCATACATTTGATAATATTGTGTTAATGTATGAGATATTTGAAAGAATCGTGATATAAAATAGTAGTTCTAAAAAAAAATTTAAATGGGTAACCCGGTGATCTGAACCGAACCGAACTGTTCATGAACGGGTTGGGTTGGGTTGGGTTTTATTTTTTTTTTTTCTAAAAACCGAACCAATCAAATTGGATTGGATTGGGTCCTAAATTTGACCAAAATCGATCCAAACCGACCCGAGAACACCCCTATTTAATAGAACCAGTGTCAGGGTGGATGCGGTGTAGCGGATTCAGATTCATAGTAATGATAGTATATTTAATTATTATCAAACTTAAATCACTTTATATGTTTTTTATGTACATATATTGACGTTTAATTTAAAATAAAAATAAAACGGACAGAAAGAGAAGGGGGGATGCACTAAGCTGGGGGTCGAGATTTTAGTACTGTTTTATTTAAAAGTTAGTAATAAAATTAATTTTAAACTATTGATATTATATATGCAATCATAAAATTTATATTAAAATATGTGTACAATAAAAAAATAATTGAAAACATAGAAGAATCAGGCTGTGCGATGATATAAGTGTAAAACAAAGGTGAGGGGGCGAAGCGAATGTGATGATATAAATATGCTGAGATTCGACAGAAGTAAAAGATGAAAGAGAAATGGTGGATGGACGAAACTCGTGAAAGTTATGGCGTCACACATTAAGTGATGATGATTAAAAAACGAAGTGTTTTGTCACCATCAATGTGCTCACTCGTTTTTGCACCCAAAAAAAAAAAAAAAATGTGCTCACAAGTTTTAACGTTTAGATCTAAGCACCTAAGCTCAAGTTCGATAACCCAAATCCATAGAGTCAGCATGTCAATGTACAGTAACATAGAAAAAAAATGTTAGTGTAGCACGTTAGCTCAACCACAAATGGTAAAATTAACAGATTTTTTTAAAAAAAATTAAAGATAAATTAAGTCAAATTAATTTATTAGAAGTAAAATTCGTTTCAAAATAAAAAATCGAAAATAAAAAATATAATATAATTAAGTCTAAATAAATACAATCACAATCATGGTCGAATTAAAGTCAATCATTATTTTTTTATCAAAATAATTGACAAATAATTTTTTGGATTAATTAAGTTTTTAGTTCTTCAGTTTTTTTCTAGGTTTTAATTTTTAATTCCTTAAAATGTCGTATACAATTTTAGTCATTCATTAATTTTATGTCAACAATTTTAGTCCTTTTAATGTTTTTTGCCTATTTTTAATCTTTTATTTATTTTTATTGATCAAAATTAATCATTATTTTGTCAATTTTTAGTTCCTTAATTTTATATTTGGTATTTCTTTTGAATAAGAAAAATAAACCAGGGATTAAAAATGAACAAAAAGTTTTAAAAAGACTAAAAAGGATGACAAAAAATTAATGAAGGACTAGAAGTTGTCAAAAATATATTTTAAGGAACCAAAAATTGTAATATGAAAATTTTGAATGACTAAAAATTTAATTAACCATAATTTTTTATAAAAAAAAAGTAACGCATGATTGTGATTGTATTTATTTAGACTTAATTA
>PYAF01000012.1:1132308-1166280 GCA_007407185.1 Glycine tomentella
GGGATTAAAAATATATTTGTGACAAAAAATGTATGTATAAAATAAAATGTGGAAATAAAATTATAAATAATTAAAATGAGTAGAATGTTACGGACAATAACACTCTCCTTTTAACATTATATTTGTGATTGATTTTGTGATTGATTAAAATTTATTAAAAATTATTAATTTTGATAGACTTCACTTTTAAAATAAGAGAGAATTATTGAAAAAGAAGTTTGAATATTAAGCAGAAATAGAGTGTTAGAAAGACAGAGAAAGAGTGTGGAAGAAAAATGTTACTAACATTTATTATTTGTAAGTAACAGAATTCATATTAAAAAACAATGAATATTAATAGAACAAAATTTAATTATAAAAAATAATAACTCGAGACATTTTCCCTCTTATAACCTAATATTTTGGATTCAAATTATATTATATTTACAAAATTGGTTCTATTTAAACACATAAAATTAAAATAAAACACTGACAAGAAAAGAAAGAAAGAAATACTTTCCATGATTGAAACTCACGCATATGAAATTTAAATTTTTTGCATGTAATCTTGATACGTATTAATCAACAGGCTACAAATTCAGATTAGAATGATTTAATCTATAACTGAAATCCAGAAATACTATCTTTTTAACGTACCATGCACTGCGTGTGTCCACATAATTTAATTTAAAAATCAGATACTGTCTTATAATATGGATAGAGCACGCTATAAGTGTCTTGGCGATTCAGTTTTTCATTTGTTGACAAAAACAGTCTTTGACTTAAATTGAAAAATAATATGATATCAAATTTAAACTAAACTAAATTAATGTGATATGCACGAGGTTGTATGAAAACTGGATTGGGAAAATATTTCTTCACAGCAATTTTTGACGCCTTCAAGAAAAACAATTTAACTTACTGTTAAAAGTCAAAGTGATTATATTTTGAAAATAAAAAAATTTAAATACTCAATCAACATCTTTTTTTTTTTTTTTTTCCCTTTATCTCTTTCTTCTTATCACACTAGCTTATCAATAAGTAAACAAGTAATTGTGCAAGGACTAAAGCAAAACTGATGAAAAAATGAAGGTAAAACTGTCTATTGGCTTCCCATCCTGCACTAAAGTTCAAATCAAAGTTATCTTAAAGTCAATACTTGCTCGACCTTGTATTTGTTAGCTAGGTATAAATTCACCCAGAGTCTTAAAAAAGGAAGTTAGCATCATTCCGTTTCCACCCACAAATGAGTCCCAAATTAATGTCAATCAAACTTCTTTTATTCCAATAAAATTGTTCCCCTTGTTTGGCTGTTCAAAAAAAAAAAATGTCATCAAATATACCTTAGCTTAGTTTTTATTCGTCACTCAAAAACAGAAAACAAGGAAGTTAGCATCATTCCCTTTTCACCCACAAATGAGTCACAAATTAATGTTAATCAGATAGACCTTGGTTTAGTTTCTATCCCTCACTCAAAATCAGAAAACAAGAAAGCTAGCATCATTTCTTTTCCACCCACAAATGAGTCCCAAATAAATTCCAATCAAATAGACTTCGGTTTAGTTTCTATTCTTACTGCAAATTAGAAAACCACAAACCGATCGAGTGGCAGCAATATTAACATTGCATGTGATAGGTAGAACCAAATTAGCAAGTACTCTAAATTCTGCAGACATTTTGAACATTATGCAAAGAAGTTTCTCTATATTGAAGTACTGATCATGCAAGTCTTGAGAAGCGCATGCACAACATTCACACGCTCATCAGAATCATCATAATTTTTATGAAAACAACACAAGCTTGTATCATGGTTAGGCAAAAAGCCGCACAGAGCGTCAATATATATATATATATATATATATATATATATATATATATATAAGCGGTTACAATGTATCCATAATATTCATTTTATTATTTTTTAAAATATTTCTTTTATCTCTAATTATAAAATCATTTCAACTAATTCACATTTCTTAAGAAAAATAATCAATTTAGTTAGTCATCTTAAATTTGTCAATGATTTATATTATCATTCAAAAATTATTATTTTTTTCATTTCTCTATTCACTTAATTTTCTTCTCATTAATGTTTGAAAAGTTAATAATTAAGTAAGGGAGATAACAAAAGAATATATCTAAAAATTTAAAAAGAATTTTATAAAAAATAACAAATAAATTTATAAAAAAGATATTATAATTAAAGATGAAAGGAGTATCAAATTTCAATGACCCTAAGAACAGGAACATAAGGAGGCTTTTTTCTTCTAAATAAGAATGAAATAATGATCTCTACTGAATATCTTTAAATTAAGAGCAATGATATTTTCCCACTCACTCGTTTTAAATACCTATTTAATACTCAATAAGTTTAAACAAATGAATCCAATATTCCGTGCAAAACTTCATGCAGATTATCCATGTATATATAGTATGATAATGATAATGTTAATTAGTGTATTATTAGTTAATTTAGTTTATATGTTAACTGCTAACTTGCGTAATCTAGAGAAAATTGTCTTGTAGTGGTCCGGTTGGCCGAAAAAAGGTGTCTTGCCGAATTTACATGGACCAATTATGTATAATTTCTGGCCATTATATGTGGACTACCAACTATTGCAGATTTAATGACGTATTTAATCATGAATTGAGAATCGGTGCTTTTGTGGCTTTCCTCAACTTATAAAACACTTAACTTTTCAATGAGAGACTCTTGTTTCATTTTTCTCATGGAGAAAAGGAAATTTTATACGATTTCATATACTATGAACCATAATTAAATTTCTATAAATTGATCTATTAGAGTTCCTATAAACTTCTAATAAATGGAGTATTAATATTTAATCATTAAATTTATATGAATCTTAAAAGTTTACGAACTCACTAAAATTGACTATTTTAAAATTTAGCCCACCAAAATAAATGATCAATATAATTATTATTAAATATGATACTCACAACATATAAATACTGTATGAAATATAAATATATTCTTTGCTAGAAATAATTTTTTGTCAAATTTTATTTATTTTTTATTTTCTGATTAAAGTCAAAATTAATTAGAATTGCTTTCTGGGAGGATTAATATAAAAAAATATAAATATATTCCACCATTCGTACAAAACAGAATAAATTGAAGTACGTACTAACAAACAATGCCCCCAAATAAATACTCATAAGATAAAAACTAAAACAATTATTTTGAAAATTTACTCTGAACCATCAAAGGGAATGAACGATGAAGAAATTTTGGCAACTTCATGAGCATGAAATTATTGTTATATTGTTATCTTGTCCTATGTCATGATTGAGATGTAATATTTTTCATAAAACATAAATGAAAGGGGTGGCTAGGCATTGGGTCAGAATTTGATTTTATAATAAAGATTGACAAACCCTGGTCGTGCTATGGCCCTCAGCCTACGCTGTATATAAAGGTCCAAACCTCGTGAATTAACAGCCAACTTCCCCTAGTTGGTATTATTGTAGCCTTCAACCCTGCAGCAATGAGCACCCTCCCTATAACTCAAGGGAAAGCCGTCCCTGATGCCTCCGACTACAAGGGCCGCCCCGCCGAGCGCTTCAAAACTGGTGGCTGGACCGCATCCGCCATGATTTTAGGTCCCACAACCCAACCGTACCTTATGTTTTATGCTCAAATCAATTTCTAAAAATTACTCGGTTGTTAATATTAATATCTTTTCGTCGTCAATGATATTAATCTTCTTGAAGTGAATTGGGAAACAACGTATAGACGATATATTAGCATATTGTTAATTTGTGCTTGCTTTTATATATCAGGAGGAGAAGTGATGGAGAGGTTGACAACTCTAGGCATCGCGGTGAATTTGGTGACATATTTGACTGGGACCATGCATTTGGGTAATGCTGCCTCTGCCAATGTTGTGACCAACTTCTTGGGAACCTCCTTCATGCTCTGTCTGCTCGGTGGCTTCCTCGCCGATACTTTCCTCGGAAGGTCCGAGCTAATTGCTCTCGGTTATTATAATTAATTAATATTATCCACTCAATGAAAAGACCATGCCAGCGAGATCACAATTTTTTATTTTATTCAATTCATGTTTCTGTGCCGTTACCAACGTATATGCCTCGTGAGTTTGTTCATTGAATTTTTCGTTTTCTTTTCTCCACAGATACCGCACCATCGCCATCTTCGCAGCCGTTCAAGCAACTGTAAGAACCATCGACCACAACTTTCTTATTCCAACTACAAAACTTAATTAGATGCAGTTCTTTAGCATTTCACTTCTATAACATGTGTAATAAGTAATAACCGAAGCAATTAAAACTTCAATTCTGATTTGGAGAAAAATACAAAATATATAATTTTCTGTATTAGTTTTTTTTAGTTTCTATGGTGATGTCGAATGTTTTATGTTTATATAGGGTGTTACAATATTGACGATATCAACCATAATTCCGAGCCTTCACCCTCCAAAGTGCAACGCAGACACCGTGCCTCCTTGCGTGAGAGCAAATGAGAAACAGTTAACGGTGCTTTATTTGGCGCTTTATGTAACGGCTCTCGGCACCGGAGGTTTGAAATCGAGTGTTTCAGGGTTCGGTTCGGATCAGTTCGATGATTCGGACAACGACGAGAAGACGCAGATGATAAAGTTCTTCAACTGGTTCTACTTCTTCGTGAGCATAGGGTCTCTGGCCGCAACCACGGTTCTTGTGTACGTACAAGACAACATAGGACGGGATTGGGGTTATGGTATCTGCGCGGGTGCGATTGTGGTGGCGCTTCTCGTGTTCTTGTCGGGTACGAGGAAGTACCGTTTCAAGAAACTTGTCGGAAGTCCATTAACTCAGTTTGCGGAAGTGTTCGTGGCTGCTCTGAGGAAGAGGAACATGGAATTGCCCTCTGATTCATCATTGCTCTTTAATGACTACGACCCCAAGAAGCAGACCCTGCCGCATAGCAAGCAGTTCCGGTAAAATTTATTTTCTCACCGATCTCCATCTCTTGTTTTTATTCGTTTATTCTTTCTTGTGATTCTTTGTGTGGATAGATTGATTCATAGATATTCCTGTATAATTCACTTTATTATTAAATTCATCAGCTGGAGTTACCTCCTTGAGCAAGCTTTGACTTTAGATTAATCATTCATCGATGATACATCATCAATCATTCTTTTAATTAAATTGTTAGATTGATTGATGTTCAACAAAAGTTTAAGTAGCTCAATCTAAACTTTCTCTTTTGGTTTTAATAATAACTTTCAAAGAAACTATTTATATATATAATATTCTATTGTTCTGTGTAAGGTCTCGGTTGTCATTCCTTGGTAGCACTAGTTTGCTTAAAGAAATATTTTTATTGAAGAAAGTTATTTTCATACCAAAGAAAGGTGTATATAACATGAAGATGGGAAGAGAAAGGTAAGAGGGAAAGGGATAAAAAGTAATAAGCTGGTGATGTGATGAGTGTGAAGTGAGTTTCGATGAAAAAAAAAACATATTTACTTTTATTTATTTTATTTATGTGTGTATGTGACAAGAAAAACATTTTTTATTCCCACTGGTAATAAAGTAGAATTTATAATTTTAGTAGTACTTTTATTATTCACTTAACTTGAAGAGGTTCTACGCATTGGCCCACTGCTTTATATTGTTTTTTACCGGTTTTGGATGCAGGTATTAGGGCTATTTTTTCCCAGACTGAGGATTATTTTTATAATTTATTTTACTTAAGCTAGTTAATATTTAAAAAAAAAATTGTGCATACATGCAATTAAGTGCGGTTCAAGGGTATATAGCAAAAAATATTTAATGAACCACATTTAGGAGGGTAGTTCGATTTGGTAGAAGCTAGCGTGAATGATTGGGCCAAAGAATAGACTAGGTGGGGATGTAGAGCCAGATTTGTAGGGCTAGTTGGCCATGAAAGGGGAAACCAATAACTTGTCTTGGCTTATTTGCTCTGTGGTCAGGAAAGAAGTCCACTCCACGAGCTTGGAGCAAAAATAAATGTATGGTTTAGAATACTTTGGAATTTGTATAGTATTACTACCACATGAGATTAATCAATAGCCATGATTTTTATATGTCTGCCCTTTGTGATTTGCTAAATATCCTCTTCCAAATTGCTTCAACGTATGGAGACAAGGACGAGAAAACACCTTTCTTTGTATTCTAATAATTGTCCAATCAACCCTCTTACAACTCAGAGGAATCAGAATCTAATCAACCCACGTAAAAAGGCTATCTCCAAGTGGATATTCACATTCACGCGTCATTTCTTTTCTCACCTCTGCCTCTTAAACTCTGCCACCTATTACACAGACAAGACTATCTGTATGCTACACCTGCGCTCAACAATTAATGTTCCCTGTTCACGTTCATGTGATCTCTCTACTAATATTCACATTCGTTTTTGTTTAAGACAGCTTCTTTGGTTGTTATATGAGTTTATGACTATGACCCCACAAGCTTTTTGCCAAATTAAAACAAAAAAGTATTTTTAATCAAATCATACGCTAACTATGAATTAAATTAATGGTCATGCACAGGCACGACCAATTGGATTTAATTATGTATAAAATAAGTTACATTATTTGCATGAATGTTACTTAACTTGATTCTATTGACTTTGGTGTCGGCTCAAATATGAAATAATGAATATTTTAATTTGTTGATTGAGCAGTTTCTTGGACAAAGCTGCAATCATGGATTCATCAGAATGCGGAGGTGGAATGAAGAGGAAGTGGTATCTTTGCACCTTAACAGACGTGGAAGAAGTGAAAATGATACTAAGAATGCTACCCATATGGGCCACCACCATCATGTTTTGGACAATCCACGCTCAAATGACCACATTCTCGGTAGCACAAGCGACAACCATGGACCGTCACATAGGAAGAACATTTCAAATTCCCGCGGCATCAATGACCGTTTTCTTAATTGGAACCATTCTCCTAACTGTCCCCTTTTACGACCGTTTCATCGTTCCCGTGGCAAAGAAAGTGCTCAAGAACCCACATGGGTTCACCCCTTTGCAACGCATTGGAGTTGGTTTAGTATTCTCAGTGATTTCCATGGTGGTAGGAGCACTGATAGAAATAAAGAGACTAAGATATGCTCAATCGCATGGTTTGGTGGATAAGCCAGAAGCAAAGATCCCAATGACCGTGTTTTGGTTGATCCCACAAAACTTCTTTGTGGGGGCAGGGGAGGCATTTATGTACATGGGGCAGTTGGACTTTTTCCTAAGAGAGTGTCCCAAAGGGATGAAAACAATGAGCACAGGATTGTTCTTGAGCACACTCTCTTTGGGGTTTTTCTTTAGCACCTTGCTAGTGTCTATAGTGAACAAAATGACAGCACATGGTAGGCCATGGCTCGCAGATAATCTTAATCAAGGGAGGCTCTATGACTTTTACTGGCTTCTGGCTATATTGAGTGCTATAAATGTGGTCTTATACTTGGTTTGTGCTAAGTGGTACGTCTACAAGGAGAAGAGGCTTGCTGATGAGGGCATTGAATTGGAAGAAACAGATGATGCTGCTTTCCATGGCCATTGAATCTTCTCCTACCAACCTTTTCTCTTTTTTCTTTTCAAAATCCTCCTGCTTGTATCAAAATTTTAATCTAGTATTTTTCCACACGAAAAAGAAATGCCTAGCATCTGGTTACCATAAATAAGCTTGTAAGAAGTAACCATTTTCTATGTGTTTATACTGTGAAAAAGAAAAGGCAAATAAATTGAATTGTTTGCTCCACATAATTATGAAGTTTAGTTATGATGCTTCATCAATCTGATCCATGTCTTAATCATACGCACATGTTTCTTTCAAACGTGACACCAAGTCCCATATTCATTTGGACACGTAACAACTTACAAAGTCATGGTGGGCGCAGACGAGCATGTAGTAGTTCATTAGTTATCATTTCACACTTCAGTCTTTGGGCCCGGCCCGCCATTTTCTGACCCAACAAAACTGACTACTTATCGAACTTATTGTCCCTTGTTTTTAAAAAAATGAAGTTGGGACAATTTAAATCACAATGCCGATTTCAAAAAATAGACCAAAATGGTTGAATTTGGGTTTATTTTTAAAAATAATTTATCTTAATCTTCATCCTTAGTGATATTCTACTAAAAGATAATGTACACGTATTGTCCGTGCCATGTTATGGCCATGCAAATTTTCAATTAATTAAAAAAGATAAAAAAAAACTAGCTTAAAATGCTTTCAAACATATCCTCAAACCTCAATTTAAAAGTTATACATTAAATAATATTGAACTTGATCCAATGCTTTCATTAATTGTATCAAAGTTAATTATTTCCATTGTGTTATTGTTTTAGAAAAAAAATTCAAAATCAATTTAATATTGTTTTCTTTAATTTTAATTATAGTTTTTCTCAACAAGCCAATTCGATAAATTAAATTTAGTTGCTGTATTGAATTGATCTTACATTGATGAGAATGACACTCAATTATTACTAATTATTGTGATTTGGTATACTTGCCATTGTCTTGTCGATAAGAATCTTATTTTTTAATAGTTATTTTAAAAATCGTATCTTAAATGAATTGTAATTAGTTAATAGTGATATAATTTTAGTCTTTAAATTTATTATTTAGGAACTAAAAAATAAGTTTTGAAAAATTACTTTATTCCTCCAAATTTAATGTTTAGAAATTAAAAATATAAATTCTTTTAAAATTTAAGAGGCTAAAATAATTTATCTTTTTTAAATTTAAGCGACCAAAATTAAATTCATCCCATATTTCAGGCACTAAAAATATTTAAGGAACGTATAATTGAAATTCATAATAAGAAAAAAAGGAGAAAGGTAGGAAAACCTCTCGTCATTTATTTCTACTAATTAAAATGCAATAGCTAATAAATCAATAGCCTTTCGGGCTGAGTATAGCTATAACAGAATTAGGGGATCTTTCCTTAAATCAGCTAATACCCCCAAATAATTACATACAAACAGAACAATATAAAATAAAAGGGTAAAATTATGACATTGTGACTAAGACTACGCCGTGATCCAACAACTGTTCCTCAGCTGGTTTTTTCCTCATATATACGCACATCGAAGACCAAGACCAAGTAACAATTTCAATTTCAGATTATCAAAGGATCGCAACTCTCTTCCGTGCAAACCCTGGTCCCTAAGGTCAAGAAAATTACTACAGTAGTAGCCATGGCGATGTAAGTCGTTTCAATTCACAAAGCAGCATCGAGAAACAAATGCTGGAAGTTAATTTTGCTACCCTTTCAATTGTTCATTGTTCCTATATCACCAACACACGGGCAATGCACAAAGCCTGTACCATGAGTGCTTTAAGGATCCCGACTTCAGCGTTTTCGCAAAGCTTACTCTCCCATTCTGTCAGAACAAAACACATCACCATGCAACAATATTAAAGATAAACCTTAATGATCATTATCTGCATCAAATGAGTACGTCATTGTTACGATTTTTGTCACTCATGAACATACTGAGTTACAGGATTACAGCTCAAGACCTACAGATGTGTCTCAGACACAGCAGACGTACATTGGTGTAACTTTTATAATGGAATATCCGTATGTAGTTCAACTAAATCAAGAAGCTGTGGAAAATATGTAAAGGTTACCTGAACCAAATTAAGATGCACCTAACGGATCGATGGAGTCTTCATTAAATTCACCAAATATATTCGGGCACCCGTCCCATCTTCCATGCTCTCTCGCTTCCCAATACCCACCAACATATCGAAATGTTCCATTTTCACCTTCTCTTCGGAACCATCTAGGCTTCCAACCACTTTCTTGTATTTTCCTTGACTGTAGAGTGTAGACATAAGAACCATATTGATCATCAATATAAACGAGAAGAAAGAAATACAATGATCATCAATTTATCATCAGTATACTAGGTAGATAATATTAGTAGAATACTAATTACAAGAGAAAAATCTGAGCCCAAACAATATCGCAACAAGTGGGACTAAAAAAGAATAAGATTTTTATATGCATACACCTATTTTATTTTTCTTTCAATTTCCCTCTTCATTTCCTATTATGTCACTTTGTATCTATTCTTCTTTATAAACACCAAAATGTGGTGTGTGTTTCTCATTTTCCAATAAATAAATAAATAAATGTTAACTCTGAATTAAATCAAAGATAAATAATACACATGACATAAGGAAAGTTCATTTCGAAACTTTATTGAAACAAACAGAACTGAATAAAAAGTCTTAGAAAGATTTAAAAAAAATGATATTTTTATTTTCAATTACTTATGTAAGAATTAGTAAAAGTTTCTTATTCTCATACAAATCTTTAAAAATAGAAATAAAATAAAAAAATAATGATATTTTTGCAATCATCACAAGAACTCAATGAAGCCAGAAATTTTATTTTTAAAACAAAACATACCCTAGTAAGTAAGAAAGTAAAGCAAACAACTTACGTAATAGGCAACAAGCTATATATCATCACGGGGATACAATTTAATTAATATTAAGTACCTTCAAAATTGAACAAGTGATAAGTGATTACAATTTAAATAGATTCGTTGATAACCATGTGTGTACCCCGAAAACTCCAAATACAAGAGGAACGAGAATACTCATAGCAGAAAAGACGAAAGAGCTATGAGACTTACCATTCTCTGCCGCTTTTCCAACCTTTGTTTCTCCAAATTAGCCTTCTCGTATTCCCCATTCTCTAGATGCCGTTGATCTGGTCTGAGCCTGGAATCCGTGGGCGGGAGTTTCTCCTTTAATCCGTGATCAAATACCCGGGATCAGAAAAAGCTATAAACAACAATTAGAGACGCATATATAAGAAGTGGAATGCGTATCAAATAATGATCTAATACATCATTATATACCTTCAGTCCCGGAGTAAGCTCATTCAGAGTGATGGCAAATGTTGTCAAATTATACCGGGTAAGATTGGGAGATGGCATAGTCCTTTTCCACAACAAGGATGCGTTTGCTGAAGTGAAATCTTTAGGCTTGACATTTACATTACCTCTCACATAATACATTTTGTCATCCCACTTGCCAAATAATGTGGCAACTTTTTTTCCCGTTACATCTTCGACAAATCCATGCACCTAATTGAACACGGGATACACACTGAATGAATGAGATGTTAACCAAAAGATGACTTAGCAGATAATGTGTTACTTTGGAATGTGGACACAGGCGAAAATTGATATATCCGAAGTTTAAGGAATAGAGAAGATAAATAGAATAATATAAAGAACAGGTTGCAAAGAATAAAGGTTGTGACTTGTCATTAATAACCATAACTCTTACCTGGCGAGGATTTCGATCAAGGATCGTCTGCTCTTTGAACTTGAGTCTGCATGAATATGTACGATTACCACGTATATCCATGCTCCCATGATGATCACAGTATATTTTCCCAAGGATAAGATTATAGATCGTGGTGGTGACCTAATAGTAAAAACAACAACAATCATAACACTAATTTAGAGAGAATATATACGATCAATTTTATTAAAGGCAAGTCACTAGCACAACCAAGCGAATTGGCGGAATATTTATAGATAGTGATTTTACAATGCACACCTTGCTCCACTGAAATATTTCACCATCACTAAACTCTAGGGTCAGAACACCCACTGGGTCAAGCTGAATTGACCTTCCCCAAAACTTTGAATGGATGTTGCTGTCAGCCCAAAACTTCCATCCTCTACCTTCGCAGTGGCAGGCAATGAGAGTTGGATGGTGACTGACCTGTTTCACACATAATGTCGGCGAATATAAAATATATTGGCAGGTTGATGAATTGCACATATTAAGACCAGCTAGACAAAAATACATACTAAGATCGAATTCCATGGAGATGTAATGTATGCCTATAAATTATCATGTATGAAAAGCTGGAACTTGTAAAAATGCATGATGCATGGTTCTGGAACTTCCTAATTCGTAATAAACTCAAGAAAGATAATGTATGCATTGAACTACCTCATCATTGTTAACACCACCACAACTGAGCCTACAACAATATAAGAAATTTTATTTACTTCAATAAAGTTACAAAACCGAACCTTGGACCAAAAAGAAAAAAAAGATTAAAAGAATAACAAAGTCCACTTCTCAATATAAAGACAAATTACACATATCTCCCCCAAGAGATGAGATATGCTTAAATAAATTGTTACCCCTGTATTTTGAAATATTATACTTCCCTCCCCCTATGAGATAAAAATGTGCTACAGTTATTTTAACGAAAATAAATCTTTAAGAGGTGATGAGCATCTATAAACGACCCTCCTGGGAATATTTTTCCTCTCTCTACCACCCGCAGGCTGCAGCTAATTTTGAACACCCTACTATCAACTTAGGGACTTCAGGAGACGAATTTAAGTTTTGAACACCTTTATTATGGATTTGAGATTTCACTCAATTTCCATTTCATCTTTTACTGTCACGTTGCGCGCTATGTAACTTAAGCAATCATCATTCAGTGGGAGTGTAATTTACCTTAATAAGTAAATAAAATGCTTTACATTATACTTTTCTAAGTTTTTAACTAATAAAAGTCTAATGAAATAATTTACTTTTAGGAAATTTTATCAATATTTGTTAAGCCCAAAAGATATCCAAAGTAAAATTCGACCTTATAACTTCTTAGCCCTTTTAGATTCCAATCCTGTATTTCTGCTTCAATATATCACAAGGACCTAACCTTCTCGGAAAAGAAGCGAATTCCTTTGTCGGGGTAATCAGCTTCGTAGGTTTCTCCTAATAAAGGATTAAAGGGTTTACAATTACGACCTTCAGATGACGCATATCCGGAAACTGCAAAGGCAGCAACATACAGTGCCCGAAGGAGACCGTTTCCCTGCAAAAATTATTCGAAGGGTAAGACTATCAAATACAATAATATTATCATTAATCCTTCAACCACAAAATACTTAATTGTTACATACAAATTCATAGAATTTATTACGTTATGGTTATTTCACTGTCAAATTTATTATTTCAACTTTGAATCATATTATCGTCAAATTCTGCTCACAAAAAAAAAATGTAAACAAAGGGTGTGAGGTTGAATAAATGGTAAGTCAAAACCTGGAAAATTGAGTAGAGTACAGGTTGAAATTTCAACCAAGAATGAAAAGTGAAGCAGATATTATTTTCTACCTTCTCAAGCTTTGGTTGCACAGGCAAGTAAAGTGATTTTATTTTCATATTATCCACCTACTCACTTTTTCCAGGCTCAACCAAGCACACTCCTACGGGAAAGATGAAAGTTTACTAAATGTTGCCACTTGTCAAACAACCCTAAAACATTTTCACGGGTAGAGTTGAAAAGAAAAGTCATAAAACTATCATGCCCCACTATACAATAACGTATTTAGAGGCAAAGGAGTGCTTTTGAAAATTTTGGCAGTCAACTTCAATACGAGTTTTAAATTTGATTTGAATGCACTTCAACTCTGGTGAGAGGCATAAACAAGAGCAAGATGTATATCTTACTGATTTGCCGTACTCATAAGCTTGATCCAGAAGATAAGAGTACTCCAAGTCCTCACAACATTTTTGTAGGGATGATATCGGCTCATTAAAGTATACCGGGAGACAAACTCTCGTTAGATCTTTTCCTACATTGTCCTTGATCATTGACCAAAGACTAACACCCTTCTCTTTCTCAATAGGATCTGGAAGCTTTTTTCGTCTTGCTATCTGAGGGTGCTTATAATTACACATCATTTTCTCAGGATGGATGTTCTCTGTATCAGTATATTGTGTGTTGGCTTCCCTACACCTTTCCACTTGATTCATAGCTTCTGCTGACTCACACTTGCAATCAGGCTCTATAAAACACTCTCTAGTATCATAATATGAGATTTCATCTTCATCTGACACTTCCTCCATCACTTGTTTCTCAATATCATCAGATGATTCAGTTGTACTACATTCTGAAACCCAAAAGTATACATGAAAATAATAGTACATCTTCAAAGGACAAGATCATAAATAATGAAGGTTGCAACAGATTCATTGTAGACAAATTTACCTAAAGACAAAGGAAAAAATATGATTTATACTTATCCACAGCGCAGTGCCCACGATCATTCCAGTATATAGCAAAGTGTGATAAATGTACTCGGCATGTTTATGAAGTTTTTGGTTGAATGAATTAATAATTGAACAAATTATCAATTCATGTCCTTCAAATTCACATACAAAATGCCTCCCAAATACATTAAAATCTATTAGAAGTCAACAGGTAGAGGCATATGAACTAGGATCCATAAAAAAAATATAAATTTACTCGAATCTTACAATGTATAGTTTACTAATAGCCATCAGGTTGATTTTATAAATAAATAAATAAAACTTACATATGAACCCGAATCTAAAAGATGAAATAAAATAATGAAAGAAAAATTCTATGAAGATGCTGGTAAAAATTCTATTGGTTGAATTAAAACTCTACAACTTGGAAAAAATAAAAATAAACCAAGTCCATGATCTAAGGGCATTTAGCCAAATAATTTCCATCATTCAAGAAATGCTTGCAATAACAATATGATGCCAGCAATATTCCTCCTGTTCATATAAGACAGAACCATCGGTCCCTATGATAACTTTCAACACAACAAAGATTCCGAATACACGCACATGCTTATTACATCAAATAAGAAAGACAAAAGCCACAGCATAGATATAAACAGAAAAGCATTGATAACATATATAGAAATACCACTATATTTTCCACGTCCAAGACTTGAAAACTCATTCTTTGTTAATTGGTATTCACCATCGTGTATAGCAGAGGCCTCAGGCTCAGTATTAGCTGCCTGCTTATTATAGTCGATAGCAAATCAGTTTAGTCACATACGAATAAGAGCTTTCACATTGAGAAGATAAACATATACAGAAAACGGCATACTGAAATGATAATTGAATTGACATAAACCCGTGAATTACAATTACATTTTTTGGTGCGGGAAAGAGGGAGAAAACTATTGACGATGGCGTCAACCAAAGTCACCAGTGACGTGACTCTTGTAAAAGACATTAGAAAAAACCCCCAAAAAAAAACAAGAATGCATGACCACATGAACCAAACATGCCATGTGGTCTAGCAAAAAAAAAAAAACAAATTCGACTTCGTTCTTGATTGTATGATAACAATAGCACTTCAGTTTGAATTATACCAACACAAGTGGTCAGATAAATTCATCATAATGATCCTATAGCCACATATATCTTAAACATGTATCCATGTGTTTGACAGAACCAAGAACTAAGAAGCATAATGACAATGGAATAAAATATATAGACAGCAAAATTTAAAACTACATAGATAAAATATTGAAACTTTATGCTCAAACATTTATTTTGAATAAAAAAGTAATGCGCGTGACAAGACAACAGTCTCCTTATAAGATAGCTTCTAAAAAATAATTGATGGTAAAGGAGACTGAAAAGAAACCTTTCGAGTATATTTCAGCGGATATTTTATCAATCAAGCTAACTCGGTATTCTCTATCCAAAAAAAAAAAAAGCTAACTCAGTATTCATTAATTACAAAAAATAAAAAAGGCTAACTCAGTGTTCGTCCACCCAAGCAGACACCGTCATAAATTAATAAAAAAAAAGAGAGAAAAACTTTAGAAATCAAATGACATGGATAGTTAAATTATTGCACAATTAATAATTTACAGAATGTTATGTTATCTTTCACCAAATTTAAAATGGTAAAGATGTTGTGGGAATAGTAAACTAATAAATATCCAGCAGTCCTTTAAGTATTCAAATGAACCCAATACAGGGCAAGATAGAGATAAGCATTCCAAAAAAAAGCACAAGGTAAGAAATTACCTCTAACTGCCTTATTGTATCGAGCAAATTAGATCGCTCTTGACAAAGAACTTCAAGCTGTCCTTGCATTTCGGAGAACTCTGAGAGCATGATTTGCTCGCACTCTTTTAAAAGGTTCTCACTCGTACCCACTTCAAGCAAGCGTGTCTTAAGCCTCTCGGTTGACAAGGATATATCATTGGGTGCAAGCAAGAGATGATCATTGAGCGGTTGAAGAGGATACAGGCCACGTGTTGAAACCAAGGCTTGTATCCACGCCACGCGATCTTTCCTTGAATCAGTTCTCAGATGGAGGGTCTTCGTTGCTGTAAATATATAGAAACGCCGATCATCTGACTTACTCTCTCTAAAGGACGAAATCTGCTAAACATTCACGCAATGTAACTTCAATTTCAGTGCACGAAGAAACTCACTCTAACCAAGTTTGCTTTTCGTTGAAAAAGAATAATTAAAAGGAACAGGATTTATAGATAACAAATGAAATTAAAACTAATAATAATGATGATATAACAATTACTACCAAAATTTGTACGAAAAAGAAAAATAGTGATATTCTTGTTCATTATTAAAAGGAAAAAAGAAATAGTATTAGAGTAAGGAAGCAGCACAGCAACAAAATTTATGCGGAGAGCCCACCTTGACAGCACGTTGATACAAAGAAAAAACGGAGATAAGCTTCCCAAGAAGGCACACGGACACAATAAACAAAAATAAAAAGTAAGGACGCCCCCTACCACCTCAACCAAAAAACACCAAAATTTTGTAGTTAACGGAAGACGCTTAGCAATAATCAGAACACGCGGAACACACAGGCCCGCCAGGTTTTCGATCGCCAAACCGATGTACTATGTCGATATTATTATGATATAAACTTATAGTTTGAATGAATAGGAAGAGTAGAATACTAGAATGACTCAGGTAATATTGTAAAATATGATTTACTGTCTCTTTCTTTCTTTGATTTCCCCTTTTATGTGGGAGAAGTGGGCTGGCTTTTTTTTTTTACTCTTAAACAGCAATAGGAGCATACTAGTTTCCCAATTTACTTAAAATGTGATCATTAAAAAGACAAATAACAAAAACAAACCACTTGAGAGTTGAAAAGATAATACGCCACCAAAATGTTGCCTAGTCCAACATACGTGTTCTCCTTTTATTTTATTTTTTTTCTTCAGAAAATATGCTTCGTATTTGGATAAAAGCAATAACTGAAAAGATTTTTCACCATTTGATAAGGTTGCTTAAAGTGACGTCTGAGCCATTCCAACTTACAAAGCTAAACGCACGCGAGTCCAAGATCCCTAATTAAATGCCGTTGGATCACCGCACTGTTTAACATTTGTTTTTTTTTTTTTTTTTCCTACTCCACGATAGTACTATATTGTAATAAGGGTAACTCCTTCAAGTCTTGTATTACCGTTAAGGCAAGTAAAGAAAAGCCAAAAAGTATGCCACCGTCGCTTTTTCTCTCTCCCCAAACCCAAATGTTTACAAGATACAGGAACATGGTTTGGGAAAAGTGGGAAGGAAGAGCAAGCCAAAAACAATGCAAGACAAGAGAAAGACGTACGGCGAAAAAATAGTGAAAAAGAAAGAAAATAAGGGGAAAGGGCCAAAAAAGAATTTACTGGCACCAGGAAGGGCTTCAAAGATAGCCGGTGTATTTAGTGCTTCATATTTTTAAGCTGAAATGGTAAACGAGTTAAGGTAGGATTGGCAGAAAAACGAGTGCGAAGAGGAAGCAATACTAATAAGTGCAGAGCTGAAACGAAGAAATGCGTCCAGCAACGACCAATGGCAATGCAGCGATGATGTGACTGCAAGTTAATGCCTAGGGCTAGACGTAGCCTACCGTACCCCCCTCGGCCACCTGTTGATGTGACCCACTCTACATTAACAACCAGTTATTAAAACCAGAATTAGAAGCACCGATTTTCAATTTGAAATCGCGCATCCATCCTCTCCGCTTCCGCTAACAATCAATGTTTCCTCTTCAAATTAATTTTTCTGATAATTAAATTAAAATAAATACAGCTTAGTATTATTAATTGCAATTTGCGACTGATCCAGTTCCTCTGAAATCGCACCCAAACCCAGCCACGAGCGAGAGAAAACGAAGTCACAGCGAACAATGGCTGAAACCCGCGGGTTTCCACGCTACTGCTCGAACAGAAAAAGTTCCTTTTCAGTGCCAGAAGAAAAATCAGGTTCAGGTGGATGATTTTCATTTAGCCGGAACCAAAGAACGAATACGTGAATCTTTGCAATAATCACTAATCACGTCACCAAAAATTAAATCACCAATAAATAACATTTTAGCATATTTGAAATGAAAACGGAATGTTATTAACTTATTATTGTTTCCTAACGCTAACTCGGAGCGAACTAGTGCCGGAAAAACAGTATAACTGAGGAGTCAAATGACACCGCCAACGCCTGCGATGATCCTTTATTAATTTCCTGAATCGATAAAATTAGATAATAGAGCAAAACAAAATCAACAAGCGCGTTATGCGTAGGTAAATATAGAGGTACCTTGAGATGGACTACGCCAGAGGAAGAAGAAGCTTTGCGGTGCTTCCGTCGCGTGACGGTGGCGGCGCTGTCCACTCGAGCGAGACGGTTGGTGGAAATCTCTCCGATGAGGCGAACGTCGTCGGAAGGAGTGAGGAGGTTGAGATTCTCCGGACAGCGGATCTTAGCGTAGGAGAGAACGCCATTCCCCAAGAGGAACCAGCGGGATCTCCAGCCTTTGCCGTAATTGGTCCACTTGTAGAGAACGCCGGCGACGGTGGTCTCCGATCCCTGAGCGGCATTGCCGTGAGATCCCGCCGCCGGAAGGCTCCTGGTTCGGAAGAGCGCCGCCGGCTCCCGCTCCGGCGAGTGTGAGCCGATTCCGGGACTCTCGAGGGAGATACAGCACAGCGGGTGCATCTCTTTCACTCGCATTTTTCTCTTCCTCACAAAATATTTCTTCCTAATTTTCGCTCCTTTTTTATTATTTTAATGGGACGGTTTTACTAACGCTGAAAATATATTCTAATTATTTTCTTCATTGATTCCGTGCTCTCAAACTGAGTGAGGTTGGAATAAGAAGGAGCTGAGAGGAGTGAAACTGAGACGGAGAATTAAAAGGACATGGAAGGAGGTTGAGTGATGGATACATTAGTGTAGAAAAAAAGAGTGCAAATGAAAATAGCTTAGAATTTTATTTTTAGAGAAAATGAGATTTGTATATGGAAATGAATAAATTGATGTGTTGGAAGAGGGGATAGCCGGCGGGTATATATACAAGTTAGATTAGGCAAAGGCGACGAGAAAGGGGCACTGTTGTAATAAAGTGAAACTTCGAGGGTTTTAAATTGGAAAGAGAGACTTGTCCCTAGTGTTTACTTGTTTTTTTCCTAACATTTTGGACCCTTTCTAGAAGAAAATAAAATAATATATATATTTGTTTCAATATGGTTAGCAAATCTAGAGGCTGCGAACTGCACCACAACTCCGGTGAGGGGCGGTTCTGTATATAATCGAGTGTAGATAAATGTAGCTCTTCATTTCAATGAAATCATCTATATTTATGTTAAAATTTTATATTTTGTATTCTTAATTTTATATGTATCCATCCTCTCACTCACGTGAAAATAAATAAACGTATTTCTTTATTTTAATATTTTTATTTTTACTTTTATGTATTTGAATTTATTATTTCTTTATCTCACTTTTCTTATATATTTGTTATTAATTTATTTTTTAAAATAGATTATTCCACTAGCTCCGAATGCTAGATCAGCCGCTGACTCCCGTCCCGAACCCCAACCTAAGATGTCTGGATCTCTCTATTCAGAATTTCAGATAATAGAAATAAATACTTAATTTTCATGAAATCTTAATGTAGTAGCAACACGATTTATTTATTTATTTAATAGAATAAACCTGTTTCTGACATTAGTTTGAGTTTTAATCATTAATCATTTTATATACTACTCATAATATAAAATAATTTTACATTCTAATTTAATTATAAATTTCTGTTAATATTTTTTATAAAAAGGTTGTCATAAAATTCTTTTTTAGTTTCAGTCTTTATTATTTTATTTTATTTCTTATAATATGTAGATCATTTCTTTTTAGTCCTTATCAAATATTTTTAAATAGATTAATTCAAAATAAACAAAATACTATAAGAACTAAAATAAATATAGATATATTAGAGGACTGAAACAAAAACATGGACCAAAACCAAAAAAAATTATAAGAACTATTTTGAAAAGAAAATTTATAAGGACAAAAAAACAGAATATTATATAAATTAAAACTATATTCAAGCCATAAAAAAATTACAAATTAAAGAATTTACAATCTTTCTATTTTTGGTAAGTTTTTAAGATGAGTATAATAATATCCCAAGGTTCAATTTCATATGGCGTTTTTTTTTTCTTTTGTTGAATAATTTCATATGGTGGTGGCACTATAAAAGTTGTTATTATAGGTAGGTTAGCTTTTTATTATGTATAGATTTAGTTTCTATAAGTTAACACTTTATTTATTTTTTTGTTTTTGTTTTCTGTAAGTTTCTATAAGTTTTTTTTTCCAAAATTAAAGTCAATTAACTCTGTCTTTCATCTATTTTTATAAGATAATATCTTTAATAATGTTTATATGACAGTTAAGTGTCTGGTTGAAACTGATACAAGTATTCATGTTATAGGAACTAATTTGTTAAATATGAGAACCAATTTAATTAACACTGGTATTTGTTAAGATTACAAAAAAAAATTAACTTCTCATTTTTTTTCACTATTCTATTGTAACTCACCTTTCAAGTTTTTTTTGTGTTTTTTTTTTTTTCATTTTCCATTTGTAATCTTGTTTCGAGTATGTTTGGATATTCTTTAAAATTATGATAATTACCTTAAAATCAGTGTCATCACCATAACTTTTCTAAAACAATTATTTATTACTTTACATTTATCATAATTTCATAATTGATTTTTGCTCATCTCACTGTCATTCCAAACATGTTATTCGTCCTCTTCCCATAAACATCATGGTGCATTTGTTTTGTTTACATCTTTAGCTTTGTTGATGGCTCGTTAAACCAATGACAATTTAAAAGACCTCTCTCTTAAAAAAATATTTTTTAGTAAAGTGGAGAGAGTATAGTTGAATACACAAGGACTGGTTAAAGTTTATTTCTTTTACAAAATTTTTTAAAAATAAGAAATAAAAATAAAAGAAGCCCTTTAGTAGCCAATGATATTAACCATTAAGAGAAAATTGAAATTAAATAAAAATAAAACAATTGTTATAAAAATGGATTGAAATTCAGTAATAAAAAAACACTATAGTCCCTAAGTTATATTTTTTGTTATAATTTTTAAAGTTGTTCCTTGATTTAAAAAATACATCTATCAATTTGTATGATATAAATAATAGATAATCTTATCTCTTAAATATATGGTTAAGGATTTGATCTTTGATTTGTACTTACTAAAAAACATATATGCGGTATATAATCCTAAACAAACTCTTAGAAATTTAACCTACCAATAACATTAGGTTTTAGATGGTCTTAATTCTATCATCCTCACGTATCTACTGTACATGTGACGGCTATTCATTCATTTCTTTGGCATCATTGGGAGCTCAATTTTCAACCATACTCTAAGAGAGGGGAATGCCTGTGTTGATTGGCAAAGGTTGGAGGCTTGGAGCAAAATCTAAGATTTCGTTTACTTTTTTATGTTTATCCCACATCTATGCATCTGTTTCTATTAGCAGATGCCGTGGGATTGCTTTTATTCGACTGTAGTTCAGTTTTTTTTTTTTTAAATTTTATACTCATCAAATAACGGTTCACATTCATCGCTTAAACACTAGATTTACCAAAAACCAAATAGAGTCTTAATCAATTACTTAAACATTTATAAATAATAATGTAACTATTCATTTATTCAAAGTTCCTAAAAAATGCGACAGGTTTTTATTTTTTATTAATTATTATTTTTCGGTGACATGAAGTTATTTCTTTTAAAAAATAAAGAAAATCGCTAGAATTATAAAATCATTATATAAAAGGTAAGATTTTTAACTTAGGCCTGCCCGCTCCGGTTAACTACGCCTTAGCTATATCTTTTCTGTTCAATTCATTAGTTTACAATTACAGAAAGGCGTGCATGCAGAATCGCGAAATGGAAATAGGATGCTTGGGCGCTTGGCTTAATCTAATATAAGGGAAAACGTCAATGTACACACTATGTTTGAGTATATTTGTGCAAGAAAGATGGAAAAGAGTAAAATAAAGAACAGGAGCGAAAGTGGTAATTACAATTGAAATAATAAAAAATGGAGAGAGAAATAAAAAAAAGGAAATGAAAGGATCACTCCTAATATAATTTGTTTCTTCATTGCAATCTGCATGCAAGGGCAAAGGATGGTCCTCGCCAAATAGTTCAAAAGTACCCGCGTTTATGATGCGCGTCTGGTACTAGTTATTTGTGTGTGAATTGGTTTGGAGTGGAATCTATATTATTCAAATATATATTGTACTATAACATGGTCAAGGCTTTTCTTACGTAAAACTCGCCACTAGTAGCAATTCAAATACTGACTCAATAAATTCTAGCAGATATAGCTAGGCACATAGCTTACAGTAATACATAGTCCCTTAAACATAGGGTCGTCAAAAGTTCTTCTTTTAGGCCTGGATATAGCTGGAGTGACCTTGCTACATGCATATGCCTATGGTGGTGGAAATTGGAAGCGATTTTCTTCTAAGTAACTAATTAGTGGCAGCTAAGCGAAAAAGTTGTCGAATAAGGAAGTGGACGGTTATTGAAAATGGATGGGTTTTTTAAAATGAGAAAACAGCCAGTATGTGAGTTTCTACTGTGTCTTTGTGACAAGAAGGAAAAAGCGTACGTATATAATGTAAAAAAAATAATGCAAATTAAAATAACATATCATTACTCAATTGTCAACTCATATGGTTAAATCATTGTTTGAGATTCTGCTTTATCGAAAGAAAATAAAAATGAATACTGCTTGACACTAAGCGAGGCACGGCACCAATCGTGGTTGGAAATTCAATTGTATATGAAAGAATAAGTATTTTTGATAGAGATCATACGTGCCCTTTGTAGAAACAGGCAGCTTTTGCTCAAGTAGGATAAGAGAATAGGACGCTATGAGGGGTAATTAACAAAATTTACCCTTTTAAATGCTTAATTAACATATTGTGTATTATAATTTAAAACTTAAGTTTCAAGTCACTTATTAATTAAATTGAAATAATACTATGTTCAACAATCAACATGGTCAATGTTACATAAAAAAATATATAAATAATATCTATTTGTTTATCATATCATTTATTTCAACATGATTAATAATTCAATATGCTCAATATTTGAAATAGTAGTAATATAAGGTCAATTTGTTTTAGTTATTTAAAAAAAATTAATAATCAAATATTTTTTACTTCTTAAAATAAATATAAATTTAATGACTTTTTTAAGTTGAAACAATTTAAACAAACATATAGTACTAAAAAATAGAGAATTGTTTATTTTATTAAAATAAACATTTTTTAATAAATAAGTTTAAATAAATTAACTCATATTTTTCTTTAACTCTTTTATTTTATTTTTAAAATATCTTTGTTTATCATATCATTAATTTATTTCATGTATTTGTTTTTTCTCTACTCCTATCTATTTCTCTTTCATTCCCTTCACATACAACTCATTTTAGGGACAAACATGAAATTGGAGAAAATAAATCAAATAAAAAAACGCTTACTCCAAAAAATAATAGTGTCAACTCTTTGTGAGACCAAAACTATCTACTTATCACTATGCCATGTGTCAGTATTAAGGAGGCTTAATGCCCAGGCCATTCCATGTGTTTGGCCCCAATACCAATTAAGGTTCGTGAGATAGTTAGTCCCAATCACAAGTCTTTTCTTTGCACCATGTCATGATGATGCTCTAAAACAAAAGGCAGATACAATTAGCTACGAGTCTCACATAATAAGAAAGCCTTTAATCTGATAGTAACTTTGTGACCTTGTCAATCGAAATCCGTATTTTCTATTGTTTATCTAGTGTTGGTCCATGCAAATGTAGTATATTGATAATTTGATACTATATCGTATCAACTTTATAAATAATATTTTTTCCTCATTCTTTCTGAAGGGTTCTGGCACTGATTGCATGGGGGATTGTTTTGTTTTTGTTTTATTCAACCGATAATGAGATACTGATTTGCCAAAAACCTTTTTCTTTTTGTTTGATTGTTTAGTTTTGTTTAACAAGGTTGGAAACTGGAAAGGCATTTTTAGGGGAATAGGAACTGGGAATCCCACATGCTCGTATGTTAAAAGGAGCAGAGAACGCCTTGACATAAGGATTAATCAATGATGATGCTATCATGCATTTAAATATAAATTTCTCTTTCATAATTTTTTTTTATAATTTACTTTTTTTACAATCTCTTTATCATATCACATGTTTTATTATACATTATTTATTTATATTGTTTTATGATGAAAAAAATATGTAAATTTAAAATACAAATGTAATTTCTCTCTCTAAATATCCTCTCTACACAACTCTATTAATTAATCTATTAAATTCTATAGCGTGTCAATTTCAAAATTAACAATACATTTGTTACGTCTTGGTAAAATCTTATTCACTTTAATTATTATTTGATCAAATTTTCATTGCATAAAATGTGACATTATAGATGCTTTAGAAAAATGTGACATTGTAGATAAACCATATCATATAGTGTATCGTATATACCAGTTGAACAAAAAGTTGCCAATATATACTTAATTTTTTTGTGCAAAGCCGATACTTAATCTGTCTTTTATTTATTAAATAAAAAAGAGTAAAAGCGTCTGCAATATAAGATTAACTTGACAAATGAAATCAATTACTCATAAACTCACACACTCTAGATCCAAAATTGCATAAAAATAGCAAGTGTTATGCGACTTAATAATAACATAAGGCTATATATAGTTTGGGTTATTAATTAGGTAGAAAATATGCAGTGAACATTAATGTCTAATCTGCATATGAACATATAAAATGGAAAATTATAACGGTGAAGTGACTTATATATTAATTCAAAATTTTATTGTCTTCCAAGTTTATACGTATTTATCTTAGGAGAATTCTTCCATAAGTGAGGCACACACTAACTTTTAAATAAATATTTAAAAAACGGTGAAAGTTATATAGTCGGTTGAAGCCCATTGTGTATCTTTATAAAGAGATTTATCGATGTACAGCAGAGGCACGAATTAAGAAGGCTATACAATTGTAGCGTGAAAGATTTTAAAAAAAAAAATGACACAACAATTGAGAAGAAGAAAAACAGGGATTTTTGACAGATGATTTGGTAGAGTAAACGTGCTTTGTTTCCGTTAAAATTTTAGTAGTTATTTTCATTAGAAATCTTTTTATTTTGATATATTTTGTTGGTGGTTTTGCCTTCTTAATTTGTTGACTGTGTTAGGTATTCATTATTGGATTTTATTATATTGGCTTCTACTTTTGTCATGGTGTTTCAGATGCTCTATTGATTTCTATTAATGCAAGGAGGATTCTATTAGTGTGTTCGTTATTTTACATAATGAATGAAAGATTTTCTAGAATAGGTCCACGTTTTTATTCGCTCCCGTTAAGGAAAATATTCTGTGTTAAGATTTACATTTTTTTATTAAATTTATTGTTGAAATATATTTGTTTAGTGTTAGTCAAATTGATACAAGAAAATAGGAGCTCTCGGGTTATTAATATTCTTTTATATCCTCGGAACACAATAATACGATTATTGCTTTGTCAATTCGTTATCATCTGTTGAACTATTTTCGTTCACATTTATTAAGAACTCGCATTTGAATTTTGAATATATTTTCGGTTCATTTTCAGTTTGGTCTTTAATCCCTGTATTTTCTTCCTTTAATCTCTGCATATATTGATTCACAGAAACGCCGAATAGATTGCATCATCCCCGGGGGGGCCTCTGTGCAACGATGTTCCGCTTTTGGTTGTTATGCATTACGAATAGTCGTTCCAGCCATAAATTGGTCTTTATGACAGCAAATCATCAACTATGCATGATGGTGATGTAAAACGAGTCTCCCAAAGAAAAGAAAAAAAAAAATCCCTAAATTATATCAATCCACACTTGAACCAGCTCGGAGCATTCAGATTTTTTACCCCTTTCACACTTCTCACTGCAATCTGTTAACAACAACTTAAAATCAAATGAATAATCACCTATTCACTTACCCAACACAACACCTATTTGAAAATGAGTTCACTAATCCAACCCAACCAGTGTCATTTACTCATCACTGGCCGCGCATTGCGACATTAAAAAAAGTTATGTATAGCTCTTAGATTTTCGAAAAGCGTCCATTGCGGGTCCAATCATTTTCAATAACAAGATTTTGTGAATCTTATATTTGAGGGAAATAGTGAATTCTTGTAAGGTATCCATACTTTGAGGGTGATAAAAAATTCAAGATAGCAAGACCATAATCATGCTTCTACTTGAACCGCGATGTTAATAATTATTTATTTATTATTTATGTGTACGGTTTTGTTAAAAAAATTCATAAAACGGTTTTGTTAATTTCGGAGAATGGTTAAAGAATTATCGAATAGCAAATTTTTGTTAATAAAAATTAACATTTGTTGGTTTTCGCCTTAGCTCATTTTCTTTTTGCTTAAAAACACCTAGAGAATCACACCCAGGGCAGTTTGAGGCAGTCTATCAAGAACTTGGAAATACAAATTAGGAAAAAAATATCGACAAGTCTTGAATTCGATCTCTTTAAATAAAATCTCATATTCAAACTTTAAAAATTGAAAAAAATACAATTGAAAAAGAAAATCTCATTTAAAATGATCAATCAAATTCTCTAGTGAAGATTAATCATCAATAAAATAAATAAATATTTTACACAAATATAATATGATAATGTGAATAAAACTTTATGTACCTCCGATTACATTATAAAAACTCATTCCGAAAGAAACCGTGAGAGTGCAGGAAGTGAGAGCCTTCAAATTAAGATCAAAAGCCCAAGATGACTACCCGCCCTACCCGTTTGAAGGATTTCTCCCAACGTGTGGGGGCATGTTGAAGTGAAGGATGGCCCCCCAAGCCCACCAACTACTATATACACGCGCACACACACATAATTGACTGCAAATTGATAGATGAAAAAATGAAAACATGAAGACAGAGAAAGTAAGAGCAGGCCTGGTTAAGAAAGAAAGCAACAACCAACAATCAAATCAAATCCATGTTTAGAAAAGTACGTTCTATATAACTATAATCTAAATCAACCCCTTCCCTTCCAGAGAAAATTAGATGGGAAACAACATTGAAACACCAACAGTAACAATATATATATATATATATGAGACGTTCTATTAATTATCCAATTATATGAAAATTAGAATGTTCATTTTTATTAATTAGATTAAAATATTTTAAATTTTAACTTTTAAATTTTATTTAATTATAAATTTTTTATAAAATTTATCAAAAATAAAATTAAATATTTTAAAGATTTAATTTATATCAAAATTATCATCACAACTATCATTATAGTCTCAATCATCATCACCATAATCATAACCATCATTGTTGTTACCAATATGGTGACAACGTGATTATTGTGACTATGATAGTGATTGTGGTGACGATTTTGATATCAATTAAAATTTTAAAATATTTAATTTTTTATTTGATAAATCTTATAAAAATTTTATACTTAAATGAAACTTTAATTTAAATTTAAAATATTTTAATTTTTACTTTCATTTTAATCTCTTCTATCACTTCAAAATTTTGTTGATATCATCAAAATTAAAATGTCCCAAACCAGCATGTGCCTGCCCATGCTGCCAATATTCTTTCTAGGTAACTAAATTATTAACAATTTCATTTTCGTCTTCTTGGTCCAATTAGAGGTACCTAGATTCACCAGATCCAATATATTTGTTCATATATAATTGTGACCCTGCCCGTCAAAGTCACAATTATGTTAACCAATTGATTTGATTTTGAAGTCTATAGCGTGAATGAAAGAAATTCGGATACAATCAATACCTTGATCAACAAAACATTGCCACAAATATATAATTGAAATATCCAATGTCGGGCGGCATGCAATTTATGGTAAACAAATCAATATGGCTGCATTGCATCACTGCATGGGAGAATTTTATAATTGCATCTCTGTCCATATATATGCTACCAAGTTGTATCACACAAGGAGGGGGCGGCACGGTACACTTTGCATGTGGCTTTTATGATGGCCGTTCTGTGCACACTGCAGAGACATATAGCTTTGCCCTCAGAGTGGTTACACATTGTGACAGATTTTTGCAGAGGTCGTTGGGGCCATCCTCTCCCTTTTCAAAAGTTCATTAATTCAATTTGTGTAATGTTCCCAAGTGCAAACTTAAAAAGAAATAATATATGAAAACTATGTCACTGATCATTTTTCAATTCAAGTGTAAAGTAGAGTGTACCCTGCCACCCATTTTAAGAGGTTCATTAAGTACCTCTCTCTTTCTCTGCCACAACACCATTTCTTTCTCAATACCACAATTTATGATAAAACGGTTAATTTGTCATGAGATAGCAAAGAGTCAATCATGGAAGTCATAGATGGCACTTTTACTGAATTCAGAATCAGTTTACATTAGTTGGGTAAATTAGTGCATAGAAAAGAAAAATCTATCTTACTAATTTGTAGAAACTTGTGGCAGGCAACATTAACAAGTTCTTAAAGCTAAATGTGATTTTTGTAGCAAGTTCAAGAGGGGGAAATAAAGTAAAAAGGAAAAAGAGACTCATGCCTCAAGATTGGAAATAATATCTATATAGTATAAAATAAAGAGTGGGGTTAGGAGACAGATTTCTAATGATACCTACTGTCTTCATCTCATGAAACTCTTGTATCATTTTTTGATTTCCTGGTGGTGTCAGTAAATAATCTATCTTTCTTCCCTGCCTGCATCAGCCTGCTGAGTTTCTGAGTTTGTAGCAGTGATAAATTTTCATAGATGGCAAAAATAGAAAGACATGTAAAGTTGAGCAGTATCTGCCTTGAGTATCCCGTTTGGTTGAGTGGTCCTGTATTTAGCTTTTTTTCTTCAGATGAAAGTATCCTAGATCCTCAGGAGATTGAGATCCTGGCCAAATGTCAGCAAACTACCAAAATAATTCGTACGAAACTCAGAAAAGCCTCACATGGTTGCAGGACTTTTGTATGTATGGCTGCAGTCACGATTCACAAGTCCACTGTCGGTTCATCAACTCTGTCCATTCATCATTGTCCATCATCCATCATTCAACATGTTTCAGACCTATCAGCTAATAAGCTTAGCTTATCCATCTTAATCCCATTTTCGTTGTGAGTGAGGCCATGCCATTACTTATGTAACACATCATGCATAGGCCTCCTTGTGTGCTAGTCCAAAACCCAAATTTGTTATGTGCAATTCATCGAGCGAATCCCGTGTTACCCCATTTTTTATTACATCACTTTGTTTAACAACTCTGACAAAGATGTACACTCAACAGCAATGCCCTATGCTCAATCATAAAAAATAGTTTAACTATTTTTCTTTTCAGAAACAATATATTTGACTAAAGTGTTGTTGCCCCTGTAAGTTGTAACTTTCTGATACTAAAAAAGCAACTCTAGCATGGTATTGAGGGGGGAATTTTGTAACTAAACATTTGCCTAAAAATCTACACTCAATGTTGGCTAAGAAAAATCACACAGGTTTCCAAACTCGGAAAAAGAACCAGCAAACAAAATAAAAGTAGGTATTGACCAAAATATAAAGCTAATATATGCTAATCAGAGGGTATTACAGATTCTTGAGCCTAGTCATCCTATCAGCATGTACCAAAATAAAGAAACGTATACCCTTAAATGATAAAAAAATAAATTCAAATACCTTGATTTGTTTGCATTTATAGGCGAATTGCATCAACAACGGCTCAGTTCACTGAGTATCAAGCACTCCTCTTACAAGAAAAAGTAGTATTTTTGCACACAACCTGGAACCTGCAGTTCCCATTATTAATAATACAATCATGAAAAAGAGACAGGGTGTTAGTAGCCGGAGGGACACATAAGGAAGGACACTGATTAAAATATAGAAGTTCACTCCTCGCATTTTTCTTCCAATACTGAAGTGGTTGAATTTAAATTAGGAGACTCAATTCAATTTACATCCTTCTTATTCTGTGTTGTCCTCAAAGAAAAATTTATCCTAAACACGTTTAATAGATTCTGTTAAATATTTTTAACTGATAAAAATATAAATATTAGTAACTTTTGTATTTTTAATATAATAAAAAGATGAAAAAAATTATCTATGAATTAACAATGTTAAAGAGATTTTATATTATTATCTAATCACAAATTATTAAGTAGAATATATTTTCTTGCCTTTTATAATAACTTCTTTGTATATCATAATTTATTATTGATTGATTAGACAAAACATTTTACATTGATAATACATAAAAATTAAATCCTAAAAAAATTATCAAATATTTATTGTTTTAATGAGTTTAACTTTTACATAATCTCAATGCAAAAAAAAATATTGACAATATAAAGATTTTAAATTCTATTATAAAAATCATCTTATCATTAATTCATTGTAATTTGTATTTGAATGAGACTATGAAAATCTTTTAAACTATCATAGTGGAAACACTATTTACTCTATTTTAATTTCCTCAATCATTGTGGAAATTCCAGAGATCTAGCTAATCAAAATCACCAGTGGAAGTGTCCCACAGAATACAAAGTTCCAGACACAGCCAACTTCCTAGCAGCAGTAGCTTGTTTTCTCTAACCAACATGCCAGGCATGCAGTTGTTCATGCTAGTGGTAGGCCACTAAAATTGTAGTGGATTCAACTACCAGTTTGAGCATAGTAACAAGAACAATGACCTTATATACTTCTCAATCAAAGGCAATAAATTCATAACCTAAATGCGGATGCAATTATTCAACAAAGCACGGAGAAACAGACATGATAGTCAATGTTCGGCGGATCAATATCTATCTAAGCCTATGAAAGCTTCCTCCAAATATAAGTGCTTAATTATCTTTGCCGTAATCCCATTAACGATGACTTGTTGCACTAGTCTTGGTTTTTGCCACATAATAGCAATGGCAATTATGCTGCCAGCACACAATAATAAAACACCGTCGACACTGGTAACTTTATAAATCTTTTCCAAAATTCAAAGTATGGAGCAGTCAATAATAACATAACAAATTAGATACTATAAGATAGAATAGAACATTCTAAGCAACTAACCGAACTAATTTTAATTATTCAATTGGTATAGTCAAAATTTCAACTTACAGTCAACCTGACATTGTACAAACCACAATCATCTTGGATCAAACTTGATGCATTAGAAGGTGGCACTGGGCACATGCTTACTCATATCATCACATGCCCCAAAAGATAAAATTATTTTTAACATTATAAAAAGTAATATATTTTATTGGTTATCACTTTATGAATTCAAACACTTGCACTTGCACTTACACTCAACCCACCTGAACTGACAGAGTATCATCCGAGACATGATAGAGATAAATCAACTCCAGCACCTGGCAGTAACTATCAGAAATATGATAACGGATTTCACTTCCTCAGACCCTATGGTTTTCTGCATCAGTGGCTGTGCAAAAAATCTGACAGCAGCAACAAATTTGCACATGGTAATGCCATGAAGAACTGCTCATTTGCTTTTGTCAGCACACACATCCTGTAGTTAGGATGGAAGATGAGACAAAAGCTGAAAAGAAATTATATACAACTCTGCTGTACCTTGATGCTATAATATATGTTAACAATTATGTGTCGGTAACTCTGTAGAGAGTAGGAGGCTTAGATACTCAAATGCCAAGGAATTAATAAATTACAAAACAAAACAACATCTAAGCAGTGTCTAACAGATGGATTTACTGAAGAGTTCAGACCAACGATTCGCAAGATGTTTAACCATAGACATAGAGGTTTGTAATACTTATCTGCCTCAATATAAAGATGCGGCCAATGCACAAAAACACTCATTATTCTATTAAAAACAAATAAGAAAAATAAATCTTCCCGTTGGATATTGCATAAGGTTCAATGTGCTCCATGAGAACCTGAATTATTAGAAGGACAAAGTAAAGCCCACATCTGTCACATTCTAAATCGATGTTGCAAAAAGAAATTACGACATGATGAGTCAGATTTTTCCACCACTCACTGTCAAAAATCAAAATTACTTGGTACTTGATTTTACGACAAGCCATCCAAGATCACATGAAAATATCAACTTAGGTAATAAAGAGTGGTTTATGTATACCAGCTAAATAACATGTGGGTGTCCATTAATCATTTTTATTTGGCATAGGTGGTTTTAGTTTGAAGAATTGATTTTGAGTTCCAAATTTTTCAATTCATAGGATAAAAAAAAATATGCTAAATTCTATACTTATTTTTAAAATTAAAATTAAAATACTCCATTACAAATCACTTCAATTGAACTAATTAACATGCACATCTTTAACACTCAAAGTGAAAGTGAACTCAAATTTCTTAAATAAAATAATATTGTGAATAAAAAAATGTGACTAAATTTTTTTTTGGTTAAAAATGACTAATTAAGTCTTTACAAAAAGTATCAGTGAAGTCAATATTTTATATCAATAATATGGTTATATGATGACTAAAACAACTGGGTTGATTCAAAATTAATTCTAATAAATATCAATTCCATATTATTTGGAACAAGTTTTCAAACACTCAATTAATATGTTACATGTCGTTTTCCCCGTTAAACAAAAAACGTGAGAGAGAAAGAGAAAGCAAATGCTTGTAAGTACAGACAAAACTGTGAGTGGGGGGGTGAAGGAAAAGACTTAAAACAATTTCATGTTTACCATACAAGCCAATTACTAAAAAAGAAAAAAGGGACACGGGAGTCATCCACAATGCCTCATGCTTATTAGAGTAGAAACCTTCCTAACCATTTTTATCTTTCTTTATTATATTAAGTATCATATTTTACATAAAATCAATTGCTTATATTGACTATATTAGAAACACTTCCCAATTTTTTTTTAATAATATTTCCAATGCTTGTATTTTTTCCTATGATACGATTTCTTTTATAGAATCGATGATACCATGACCAACATTAAAAAGTTAACCGGATTTCTTTCCAGAGTCACTGTGATGTCCTTCGGGTTTGGTACAAAAAATTCATGGCAACAAGTATTTAAGGACTCATTTGTTTGAGACTTTAAATAAATAATTTAAAAATATTTAAAAAGGGGTTTTTTAAATTTGAGATATTTTGAGCCGATCTGTTTTAATTTAGTTACTAAAATTAATTTATTATTTAAAAAACACTTTTAAAAATTTGTAGTGTGTTGTTTGTTTATTTTTTTAAAACAAAATATTAATAAAAATATTTTAGCTATTTTGATAAGTTGTTTTAATTAAGGATGAATTAGACATGTATTAATAGTATAAATATTTTTTTACATTGTCATTCAATTACAAAACATTATACATGATCAATTTGTTAATTTATATAATAATTATATTAAAAATCACATAAAAAATAATTTCTAACTTTTTGATATTGTAAAATCTTTTGCACTAACCTGGTAGTATAACTAACATGTCAAGGTCACAAAAATAACTAATGGACCTACAATAATAATGGAGAACCCAACTCTTAATATTGTGTCTTTCTTTATCAGAACTTGACATTGTTGTGTTAGTTACTAACATGAGAAGATTCCAATCCATATTAAGTAGTTTCTAAAAAAAGAACATTAAATTTCTTTTAAAAAACAATAAATAATATATGTTTTGATTGAATTCAATCATACACTATTATGTATGACAAATTTATAATAATTATATTAAAAATTGTATTAAGAATAATTTTCATTAGTTAACAGTATAAAAACCTTTACACTAATACATGTCTATTAAACTCAATATAATTATGAACCCATTTCTTTTGGCATTTTTCATTATATTATTTTGAAAACAAA
>PYAF01000012.1:1166380-1197884 GCA_007407185.1 Glycine tomentella
AAATTTATTTTAATAATATGCAAATAAAAACTATCTGTATTTTTTATCTATAAGAATCAAATTTAGATATTAAAAAATTTATAATAACTCATACATTCAACTAATTGAACTAGACTTCTTACTAATATTTTTATTTATTTTAAGAGATTTGAGATCATTTTTAGACAACACAAAACTAAACACCCATTTAACATCATACAAAACTTCATAAAATTCAAATCAATAATGAGTAACCAAACACGTTATGGTTATACCTTTTCAATGCATGTAAACATCCCAAATTTATCTCCTAAACATAAACAACTATTTATAATTTCTTCTTTTTCACATTAATTATGTGCATATCAAGTTTCGGGACATCAAACCAAACACATACTTAAGAATTTCAAAGTAAGTAAAGTAAGTACAGTTTCAACCTTCAATGACATTCAATACACAGCCCACACAATAAATTAACAACCATAACATAGTTAACCCGGTAAAATTGTTTTTACGAGTGATAGCAACATATTTTTTTTATTATTACAGTAAAATTTATTGGAAACCAATAAATCATGCGTGTGCTCATTAAATAAGAGATGATATTTATATTTGTTTGTGTTTTTTATAATTTTTTAACTGATAATAAAAAGTGTTAAAGAATTGTTAATAATTTTATTAGTATTGTTTTATTTGTTTAGCAGACACACCAGAACCACAATCAAACAAACCCAACTATGTGGATTGTGGAAATACAAAAGGACCAAAACCATTTTGGCACAACAATAAAGTTTTCGTGGTTATGATAGAGTATAGATAATAGTTGGGCCGTTGTGGTGGGACGAACGAGGCCCAATATGTCATATACATTTTATTAAGACCAGAAATATGTAAATAAATAGTTTGACTGTGACAAGCACGCTGGATGACTTTGACATGATTTCTATTACTTTTTTTTAATAATTAATATATTGTATTAGTCTCTTAATATTTTTTTAACTTTCTTAATAGTTAGAATCAAATCATTTCACCATTTTTTTATATTTCTAACAATTTCATTTCCTCATTTTTCTATTGTTTTCATAAATTAATCAATTAAACTATTTTAAACGTTCTTTTTCTAAAACTCCAACACCTGAATTATTATATGTCACTGAAAATTAAAATATCTCAAAGCTTTGACATTTAAAATCCTAATCAATCACATAATAAAATACATTAAATTTCCTTAAATTTTAACTTTTATTTTGTATGCCATATTTGTCTTAGGACCTCCATTATTTAAAAACTGTTAAAGAAATTCATAAAAATAAAATTTGATTAAGAAAAAAGAGTTAATTATATTCGCATTGGCCCCATCTACGAACTCAACAACGTGAAAACAGAAAAGTGGTGTTCTCCTCATCTAACTTGTGCCCTTAATTTAACCATGTTAGCTCAAGCAAGAAGAAATGTTTGGAGAAAGAGAGCATTACAAAGCTTTTGGATTCAATGTGATTTCACGGTAGCCACCATATTTGGGGAAGAAAGAGTGAGATCCACATCATAAATATTTATTTTAATAAAATAGGTGCTTATTTTAATAGATCATATATTCTTACAGTAAGTTTGTTAAACTTATTTATTGAAATAAATATTTATTTTAATAAAATAGGTGCTTATTTTAATAAATAAATAAAAATATTTTTTCTTATTTTAAGAAGTAAATTTTATTAACTTCTTAAAAATGCTTATATAGAAATCACTTATTTTAAAATTATTTTTATGTTTAAACAAACTCAATCTTTTCTCATATTTATACTAAAAAAATGATTTTATCAAAATTTTGGTCCTAGTTGAGACATATTTAAATCCGTTTTATTTACACCCTAATATTTTTGTAATGAAAACTCTCTTTTTTTTGTATGAAATAAAAATTTAAGTTGATTGGATTTGAGAGACTCGCTAAGATTAACGAATGAAGACTCATCTGTTTGCTGTCTCCGTCCATCAAAATTCAAAATTAAATGACCTACATAATTCACTTCTTCTAAACACTTTTTAGATTTCATTTTCAGGTGTCACTATGTGCATGGAATTGATCTGCCTTTAGTTACAGCAGTCCAAACATAATAACAATGAGGTTGGTTCCAACAAATGTTCATTACTTCGGGTTGATAATTAATGACCACACCCCCATTTTGATAAGACAATCCGTCGCCTCATTCGTTTTTCTATATGCATAATAAGCTGCGATATCTTAATTAACTGAACTAATAAACTTGCTTTAACCACCAACTGAACAAATCAATGATACTGAGTTATGGTTTGAAAAATCACTTTGTACTGAAAAATTTCATGCAAAATCTGAATATATGTAATCGGGCCAAACCAAATTGCTAAACTGATAAATATATTATAAATTTAAAGAGTATGATTTTTACTCTTTTTATTTTCTTAATATTTTTATATTATTTGAAGGTATATTTTCTATATTATACTTGTAATTAGCAAAATAAATCATCTATCAATCAATTCCAATTATCTTTATTCTATATTTATCTGCATACTTAATTTTTTTATCGTGTATTATTTTAATTTACTCTCTTTTATCTTTATATTTAAATTAAATTTTAATATTTTAATAATTGTTAATAATTAAAATAACCTTATATTGTAATTTAATATTTTCATTATATATCTAAAATATAATTTACAAATTCAAATATGTTTATTTAAAATAAAATTAATTATCTAATATTAATAGTGTTGTAAACTTTTTATTTCACTTTGTGTGTAACCAAAATCTGAAGGGATTTTTTCTCTCGAGTGGCCTAATTGAATCAATTTTAATGTTTCACTAACTTATATATATTATTCCCACTTTTATATATATAAGATTTTTTCAACTAATTCACATCTTTTAAAAAATTAATTAATTTAATTAGTTACATTAAATTTATCAATTATTTATATTATTCTTTCAAAATTACCCTTCATTTCTCTCTCAATTTAATTACTTCTCAACAATAAGTGATTAATGTTTGAAGGGAGAATGTTGAATTAATTAAGGTCACTAGACTTTTAGAAGATGATTTTATAAAAAGGGAGAAGTAATAAAGTAAAAAGGATCTTATAATATATAAGAAATAAGATAATATTCTAACTAAATAGATATTTAATAAACATACACTTGATATCTTTTAACAAACTACATGAGCCCATCATTATTGAATGCATTGATTTACAAATGTTCCAAAACAAGGATCAAACTAGGAGGCAATGTATCGTGGACATTATAATGTTTTTCTTTACCATGAGATTATTTATCAACTATGATTATTTATTACTAGTATAAAAATACTTGCAATTCAAATCTATCAACTTTATAATAATCATTTGCAACCTAGCATGTCATTGATAGCTAGTTCGGTAGTATTAGAGTTTTTTTTCTTCTACCTTATTAATTATAATTTTTGTATTAATTATAAATTTAAAATAGAGTTTAACAATAATGTTATGATAATGCAAAATAATTTTATACTAACATATAATCATAAATTATGATTAGTATAATTTTTAAGATAATTTTATAAAAACTAAAAAATTTATCATAAACAATAATTTATGATTTGATAATAATATAAAACTATTTTATATTATTATTGCATAACATTTTTACTCTTTTTAATGTGTTACAATTTTATATTTAAATATTTATTTCTTGAAAATTTCAATTATATAAAATTTAAAAATATATGATGTGCTTACAAACTAAGAAGACTAAAATTCTAGTACTAATAACAATACAATAGGTTATGAACTGTTGCAATGGGTCCTAATTGGCACTCAGCATTCACATGCGCATGCAATTAAATCACTCTTGGTGAAGAATTGTGACGGAAGACTTGTATTTCTAATCCATCCCTTTAAGAAGATAAAAAAATGATGAATTCATGGATCCGAATATCGCTCCTTCATCATCGAATACTTTGAATAATCTGCCCCTCCGAACATGGATTATTTATATTTTACCACTTATTTATGTTTCTAATGATTGATAATCATTTTAATCCACAACATATATAAATATTTAATTTATTTGAACAATAATGCTATGACTTCATTTCATCCAGCGTATCCTCCTAATCGTCTCTTCGTATATTTTTTTGTCAGAGGTCGTGGCTTTGTTTTATATTATTTTCCTAAACAACATAAAAAGTTACCTTTTTATGTTCATATGGATAACTGTCTATGTATTGAAAGTGTATAAAATTTATCATTGTTAAATAATCAGAAATTGTTCTAAAAGATAAATTTATTAACTTTTAAAAAAAAATTATCTTAAAGCTTACTACAAAGTGATTAGATAGAATTGATTCCAAGAAAATGTGAGTTTCAAATAATATGATTTTTGTTTAAATAACATGTTAAAAAATTGTTTTTAACAGATAATATTGTTTGAAAACTTACTATTAGAATTTACTTTAGGTATATAATTACCAGAAAATATTGAATCTAACTAAGCATATATGAAACGAACAACATGACTGAGTAAATACATGAAATAAAACAAATAATATGGCTCACGTTAATGTTGATGCAAAAGTTACTTATAACTTTAATGAGACTTGAGCTTAAAATTTGAAATCATGTTTCTAACATAATATCAAACGAAAAAATTATGTTTGACTCGTAAGACTCGGTATTTTGAATATAGTCTAAACATGTTTATAATTATCTTGACTTCTGTTTGGTTTACAGTTTAAAAATACTTTTTTTGGGCAAAAGTTAGAGGTAATATTTATTAAAAGAGAATTTTATTCGAAATAAGTAAAATTAACTTGAATGACAAAACTTTGATATTTTTTTTAAAGAAGAGTTTATATATAGAGACTGAAATAGTTATTATTATGATATAATAAGTGTAAGGAGTAGGGTGGATTTATTATCCAGGCAGTGATGAGTCAATATTAGGAATGGTGTAGGGTTCTTGTGTCTTAAAACCTTTTTGAATTTCTTTAAGCCAGTCCCTCTCTGATCTTCAACTTCCGCAGTTAAGAGTTGTTGATTTTGCAAAATCTGCTTTTGAAGAGACAATATGATTAGCAAGCATGATCATGATTCACCATTTCTTTTGACAAAAGCCATGCTACATTTGGTTCTCCTTTTTCTGTTAACACACTTTTATTCCACTCTCCTAATCACTCCTAATTCAAAACATTACCTTCTCTAATACTATGTGTATTTGATAGTATTATAATTTTTAATACTATTTATTCAATTAATTATGATAGATTTATTATAATTTATTTTTGATAATAATTATTTTTAAAATCATATAAAATATTCTTTCCGAACTCAATTATTAGCAAACAAAAATTTAAATTTAAACAAAATTTATATCTTATTTATTGATATTATTCTAAAAATATTCTTCAATTAATTGACATTCTATTTTCAGTGATTTTTTTTATTCTTATTATCAATTTTTAATAAAAATATATTTTAAAAACGATACCTACAGTATTAGTAGCATTTGATTTTTCTTATAATTCAATTTATTGTCCCACAGGCAGAAGTGGCCTATCCCAACTGATTGTCTTTTCTCTGTCATTAGTTAAGCCATTTGAATTTCCTCTCAGAAGCTGTGAATATCAATACGGCATGCAATCATTTTGTCAGAAAAAGAAACTAAATAATATAAGTTATGTTTGGTTTACATTTAGGATGTCCCAAACTTAGTTTTGGGAATAAATTTTGTGATATGTGTAGTTATCTTCAAAAAAATGTTTACCCAGTTTGCAACGTTAAGTTTAACTCAAACTTATAACTCTTTAACAGACGTCCTTTTCAACACGAGAAAGAAAATGGTTCCCAGAGAAATGAACCAAATTACGAGAAAAGGCTTATATTATAGTTTCTTAAAAAAGGTCCGTATATGGAGGTCGTTGTTGAATAGTAGATAGAAATAGAATAGGGAATTTGAAGTTGAGGCACGCCAACATGAACAAGTACGCATTTCCAGGTGCTAAGCTCCAATGGATTTTGCAGGCGTGACAACAAAGCCTGGCAACATTTCCACCCGCACTCCTTCCAACTTCCCCAGTCCATTTCTCAACCACCCAACCATTCTTATTTTTTAACAATATATATAAGATACAAGCATTTTTCAATCCATTAAATAAATAATTCTCTCACATTTAAATTTTAAATATAAGAATCTTTTTAGTAAACATTATGTCAATCTTATGAAGTTATTATTTAAGAATATATTACTATTAGAGTCTATGACTAACATTAATTACATTATAAAACAAATAATGAAAAATCTTTTCAAACAATAACAAATCTTGTTCTCTACCAAAAATAAACAATAACAAATCTTATTAATTATAATTACTTTGGTATCATTTATTACAAAATAACATTGTCATGTTAATAAATAATATAATTAAATTTCTTTTTTTATATTTTAATTTTGTCCATACACTTCTTTTTAACAACCACATCAGGTGATGTTATTCAATTTCTTTTGTAAATTATTTGACTGCAGCTTAATTTGGCCTTGATGGCTTGTTCGAATACAGGCGCAAATCCTCATGTTTCTTAACAGGATTAACTAAATTTTTAGTCCTTTAAATTTTTTAATTTCTCATTTTTAGTCACTTAATTTTTTTAATAACTTTTAGTTTTTAATTAACTTTTTGTCATCACTTTTAATCTTTGATTAATCCTATTAAAATTATAGATGATCTTTGATTATCTCCATACTATTGTCTGCTACAAATGGAACTAGAGGCCATTGTCACAATATGTTACTAACAGAACAGCGACTTGGTAGCTAGAGTAGCCCCTGCAGGTAATCAATAAAGTAGTAATAAACAATGCGCAGGTTAGGCATTCCACACATGAATAATGAATTGTTAAATATGATTATAAGCAACAATGGAAGAAAACTTGTCGTTATATTAGTTTAAATTTCAGTGCTTTTTTAAATGCTTTCTCCCTCACAACTCTGCCAGTTTCCATTCTTCTATTCTCCTTTCTCCACACCAACTATTCCACTCCAAACTCCCACGACATGTTCTTTTTAAATTTCCATCTATCTACCATCACACTACCTGTTAGTACCTTCTGCACTTTTTTATTAAAAAATTTACCAAATGAAGAGAAGGGAAAACCTTGATTGCATTGACGAAACTACCCCGAGTGTCAAAATCGATAATTTAACTTCATCTTCCACTTGGACTTTATAGTCTAGTGTTATATTGAATATTCAAATTGACGACCCAACACTGCAGCTGAGTAATGGTCGCTTTGATTTCAAGAAGCAACAATGCCACCAAGCATTCTTAGTTAGAATGCGAAAGCTTTTTTTTAGAATATGACTTGATTACCTAGCTACTCACCATCTGAATATGAGTTGGGTTATTGTAAAAAACAAGAAACGCATATGAAGTGAAGAGAACATGGGAAGTGCTAATTAGTGCTCTAAGAAATTTAGTTAAGATTTTTTTTAAAAGGCAAAACCTAAAAAATATTTATTAAAATCCAGTTTAAAAACTGAAATTAAACTGTTTATAGTAATACTCTTAATACACTTATTAATAGAAATTTTGATTATTAATTTAGTAGGATATTGTTAACAAACTTCTTGAATATATAGTCTTATTATTCCTATTTATTTATTTTTTTGGGGGCGGGGGGAGGGGTTGATAGAACAAGAAGAAGAGAAAAAAAAATTAGGTTATATTTGAAAAAAGTAACATAAAAATTAGGTAAAAATGGAAAAATTAACTAAAATTTTTAAAACAAGTCGATTGTTGAAAGTTAGTTGTTCGTAACTCATGGTGATTAAGTTAATTTATTAAATTAGTTCTTCTGATTTTTAATATAAGATACCATTTAAAAGAAATTAGTAATATTTTTATAAAGTATTTTATAATTCCTATGAAGTATATTTTTTATTTTTTATTTTCCATTGTTGAATTGCTAAAGCTAAAGATAGTCACATGTGAAAACGAGCAAAGAGTCTAGGGAGAGACTGGGCAAAGGAGAGAAGAGCGCACATGCAATGCAAGAAAGTCAAAGCAAGAAGAAAATGCCAATTTTTCAAAGGTCATTTAAGCTAACTTTTTCTAAAGAAAACTATTATTTCAACTTTTTTTATATTAAAAAAATAATTTTTAATTTTTATAGAATTATTTATTAGTTCAATTTTTCTTTTTAAGGAGAAGATAAAATAGAAAAATTAAACCAAAAACTTTTTATTCGAGAACCACATTAAAAATACATTGATAAATTTTTTTTAATAAAAAACACCTTTATTTTTTAATTCTTTGATAATTACCTTAAAAGATAAAAATACACTTAAACAAGTTAACATTTGCTTATTTATTATATTTTTTAAGCTGACACCCACAAAAGCCACAGCCCACGAGGCTTAGCTTTTTCAGAGTCTTGACTCCCACAATAAATCCTGGTTGTCTTCAGTCCTGATGATGCTGACCCATGAAACAAATTGATTTATATTTCCTTTCGAATTACCCAAAGGCAAATTATGTATGATTCCAGCCCCTAATTAAAGCACTGGTTAGATGTCGAACTTTTCTACCACATCCCAAATCACAAATAGTGTATTAAGCAGTATACATTAAGCAATCAAACCTTCATATTTACTACATGCATATTTGAAAATCAAACTCATTTAATTTAGAAGTTTGAAATCCTCGATAGTGAATATTATGGCAGTAGCGAAAATGACTCTCCTTCTTGAATTAGTTACCGCGCGCATCCAATTGAGTGTATGCGCGGACAGGATTCACGTTAGTACGTAACACCAAATCAAACCTCTGAATTATGATGAGGTTTTTTGTTTTGGGAATTAATGGAGTTTGTTGTTTTACGAGGGACAGAGGACATGTGGGTAATTTGAAGAAATTCAGAAGGGCATAAGCGCGATTTCAAGTAGCATACACAGGGAAGTAAAATCCATTTATTATGGCGCCATGTCTGTTCTATTACTCCTCTCATTCATTCCATCCTCTGTTGTAGGGCCAGAACACAACAAAAGATGAGACCCCATTTGTCAGAACTTACTCCAAACAAAACCTAGAGCTACCAATACTTAAAAGTCTTGAATAAGATAAGAGTCATTACAACTTTTTCTTCTCGTTCAGGTAATGGCGAGTGGGTGGGTTAAGTCGTTGCAATGCAAGTCCAGAGCATACGAAGACGTATACCGTCCCAACTCTAAATACCTCATTCCCAGTTCCAGCTGCAGAAAGAGCGTTCAGAACATCAAAGACGTAGTCGTCGACAAGACCAAGCCCAGGCCCAAGACCAAGCCCAAACCCAAACCCAAGCCTCTCCAGAAACATCCCAGCTCCAGATACCCTTCATCCGCCGCCAATCCCGACTTCGAAACCACTATCAACCGCTCCAGGAGCGTGACTGCCACCGCCACGCGCCACGCCGACCCTCGCTTCCCTTCTCTCACCGAACTCACCGAGGGCCACCCTTCGCGGAACGTCGTGGAGATTATCTTCCACACCAGCTGGGGGCCCAAGCCCTTCTCGGGCCTGGTCGAGATGATTTTTAAAGTCCACAACGGCCCACGAACCGTCTCCCGCTTCGAGGAGTTTCGCGAGGCCGTCAAGGGCCGGGCCGGAACAGGCCCGGCCCATGACTATGAGGAGAATGCGCGATGCCGTGCGGACGGGAATGAGGTCATGAGGTTTCACTGCTTGGGTCCCACCTACGGCGGCGCTCCCTACGGCGGCGCTTGCGCATTGTCCTTCCCCGGCGGCAAAGGGGCGGCGATCTGCACATTCTCCGGCAGCGGCGGGGCACATGAAAGCTCCGGCGGAGGCAGGGGCAGAAGGGCCATGCTGGTGTGTCGTGTCATAGCGGGTCGGGTCTCGAAGCAAATCGGGTTTATGGAATCGTTGTTGGATGGGCGAGTTGGGTTCGACTCGGTCAGTGGGGACAACGGCGAGTTATTAGTGTTTGACTCGCGTGCTGTGTTGCCCTGTTTTCTCATCATTTATAAATTGTAAAAACAACTATTTACAGCTTCTCCTCTTAATCTTTTTCTTTATAAACACTTTTCTTGATTGATTTTCATTTGGGATGTATGTATGTTGATTGTTGAGGTCTTGAACTTAGCCTACATCTTTTCTTCCATTTATCGACGACGGTATATTTCTTTACATTTTTCCGATTTGGCTAATATTTCTCCTGCACTCCACTTTTAGGGTTCTCCTGGTGCAGAACGTATTATGAAACTTAAAGTCAAACTTTAATTATTTCATTTGACATATTTCTACTTTATTTTCAACCATTTATTTATTTTCACTTTATCATGTTTGGCTTCTGTTAGAGCTTAAGAGTGAAGTAGGATTATTGATTCTGGAGAATGTTACTTTTATTGGCTAAACATTTTTGCCTAGGCAATACTTTAAATGTTCACGAGAGAGTACTTACGTTTGTTGAGAAAAGTAATACTATATGGTTGTAAAAACATGTACTGGTAAGTAGTAACCGCTGAAATACAAATACTTTCGAGAAGAACCACTGCCATTTGTTTGCTTCGTGGCTTTCAAGTTGTAAAGTTGATAATTATTGATTATTTGGTAATAAGTCGTTTTAACTAACTAATTTTAATTTCTTCCTCTTTTAACAGAATTCGTAGCTGTCATTTTTAATTGCGAGATTCAGTTGGAAACACGGGTAAGGACAATGCTTGGCCGTATCAAAGGATTTTGTCGCTGTTGAAAAATCTTCAATGCGTCAATTCACATTCATGACATGAATAGTGATTCGTGAGGTACCCCTTTACCCAACGAAGCAAATGTTTGCTGGTGGATGAAAAGGAAGAAATACGTCCAAAACTGATTTTGTACCGAAATTGAAGTTACATATTACTAATTTAATTTAGTGAAATCTGAGAATGAATGCGTCTTTAATTATACATTTTAGAGACAATAATTTTGCTAGCTTCTGTTGAATTGAAGAAATTATTAAGATAGTAGTTGAATGTTTTATGCTTTGCCTTTCCAGCAAAAAAAGTAATAAAACACAAGGCTTTAAGTTCTGTTAAAAGATCGTCAAAGTAATTATAAGTTAAACGCTTAAAGATTAAGTAGTTAGTCCAAATTAAACACTATTCTCTTAAGATTTTTGTTCTGCTCAGTGAGAACAGAAATGTCCAACAAGTGGTGTTGGATATTTAATGTTGGATCAAACTCTCTCTCTTAAGAAGCTTATGAATATGAAGCAACTCAAGGAAGAAGATCACAACACAATAAACACGACACTTTGGGGGTGCGGTGTGTGCTTGTGTAAAAGGAAAAGAGAGAGTCAGAATTGTGTGTGTACCTTTCACCATGGAGTATGCTTTATTTATAGAATTCTAACCTGAACCTTGATGGTAGACGGTTGAAGTCTGTTATCTTTTACCGGGATATCCGGAGATATGAATAATTAGAAGATAACAATATATCTTCTGTTAATATATCTTCTGTTCTTAGTTGGTTAAGATATTTTGAATATTTGGGTTAACAAGATAAAAGATAAATATCTTTATCCGTAACAGATGCCCCTCAGCCCGGTTATCTAGTACTCTGGATGATCGGGATGTATCAGCAAACAAAGCCGACCTTTTTTTAGAGAATCCGCACCGAGGTAAACTTCTGTAACTTCCGAGCCGAGGTGAGTTTCTGTAGCTTGACCGAGATGAGTGATTGTAGCTTGCCCCTTGCCGAGGTAATCGATGTCCAAGTTCGCTTTTGCCCCTTTCTCATTGTATTTTATTCTGGTGCTTTATTTGCTCTTTGCTTTTGCGTCTTTTGCATTCTCTTTCTCTTTTGCGTATCGTGGCTCCAATTGTCGAGCGTCTATTTGGCCGGGATCATTGGTCGGGCTTTAGACATATTTGGCCGGGACCACTGGTCGGGCTCTAAACATATTTGGCCGGGACCATTGGTCGGGCTTTAGACATATTTGGCCGGGACCATTGGTCGGGCTCTAAACATATTTGGCCGGGACCATTGGTCAGGCCTTTAGATGTCGTTCTTGGATCTTTGTCCCGACTTAGCAACTGTTAACGTATTTGTAACATCATTATAAGTGTAATTCTTTCGGCCGACCCTATGATTCACCCATGATAGTTACGTCGGCTTGATCAGGGCCGAGATAATACGAAACAACGACTAAGCATTCAAATTTGTGCACAGTAATTTTCCTTATAACAAGGATTTTATTAAATTTCTTCAAAGATTACATGATTTTCATGATCTCAATGACTGATTCGTGCGGGTTCTACGTCCCCGGATCAACTAATGAGAAATACATGATAAATCTATTGGTCTCCCATGACCCCAATAACGGGCTTGATGGCCAACTAAAGGGGAACACACGGTGAGACAATAATCCATGATCCCTATGACGGGCTCAGTAGCCAATTAAAGGGAAACACATGGTGTCCATGATTCCGATGACGGATTTAAAGCCAACTAAAGGGAAACACACGGTGGAGTTCCGTGATCCCAATGACTGACTGAAAGTCAACTAAAGGAAAACACATGGACTTTCTCGGCTGTGCTACAATGTCTTGGACAACCCGGTACGGTCCTTTCCGACTTGCTGCTGTCCTTCCTTGAACCTCGGTCGATCTCTTACCGACCTTACTTGAGGTATTTATTCCGTTGGTTGGCTGTGTTGCCTCCTTCTCTCATTCCCACCGTGATGACGTTGCACTCGAACTCGGGCTCTGAGAATTCTTCGTCTTTCTCGCTCCCCTTGTCATTTTGTTGCTTATTCTCCTGCTGGGCTTTCCTCTTGCCATGGTGCCCTTGAGTTCGAATCACGTACTGTCGCAGTCTGCCTTCTCGCACAAATTTTTCTATAGCATCTTGAAGCTCCCAGCACTGGTCGGTCGTATGGCCCGGTCCATTGTGAAAATCACAATACCGGGAATAGTCCAGTCCTTGTTTCCTTACAATCGGAGGAGGTCGGTTGACTTTTCTCATGTCGGTGAAGACGATCTCCTTCCATATTTGGCCACGTGGGACGGTCAACGGAGCGTAATTGTGATACTTCAACTCGTACCTCCCGGGCCTGGAATGAGGGTCGGGACTGCTACGAGGTGGTCGGCCTGCCGGGGTATTCGCTGGATGTCGGCTGGACGGTCTGACCTGGGAATTCTCCTGTCGTCGGTTCCAAGGCGAGGAGGGTTCTTTGTTTTCCCTTGATGCCGAGTTTGCGATCTCCATTTGTTCTAACTCCAAGTACTTCCTGGATCGGATCCTGAACTCATTCAGGGATTTGACCGTGTCCTTATAGATCGACTTGGCGAGGCGGGACGTTTCGTTCAGCCCGACGGATATGAGATGGACTTGTACTCTCTCCTCTAGGTCTTGGACTTGTAGCGCGGCTTCCTTGAACCGATCCAGGTAACTTTGCAATGTTTCTCCGGGCTGCTGGCGTATCTTGCCCAGAGCGAATTGCGACTTCGGTTGTTTCTTGCTGGTTGCGAAATTCAGCAAAAACTTCTGGCTGAAATCCTCGAAGTGACGAATGGTTCTCGGCGGCAACGAATGGAACCATGTCTGGGCAGCTCCTGTAAGGGTTGTAGCGAAGATCCGAGATATGATGGGTTCGTCAATTCCTCAAACGCACATTTGCATATCGAACTCGTCGATATGTACCTGTGGATCTTAGCTGCCGTCGTATTTTTTCAGGAAGGAGCCGTCGAAATCTTCCAAAAATGGGGCCTTCACTATGCGGTCGACGAATGGACTATTATTCTGGTGGCCCCGGCTATACTTCCTTCTGTACGTGCCATCACCTTGACCGGAATGACGGATGACCTCGCCCGTCGGTCTCTCCTCCGCGGCATGTTCAGGTGATACGGCCGACGACGAGCGGTGAGCTTCGTGTTGTGAACGAGACATTCTGCCCTGCTCCGAATGGTCGACCGGTTCTCTCTGGTCGGTCCCGGCTGTTCGGGCCGTAATGGCTGGCCTCGATCTCCTAGTTGTTGCATGGGGCCGGTCGACTCCTGCATGATCTCCCGTGTGGTCGGTATTTTGCCGACGATCCTCTTCTCGCCCTCTGTCGGTATTTTGCCGACGGTCCTCTTCTCGCCTTCCGTCGGTATTTTGCCGACGATCTTCTTCTCGCCTTCTGTTGTCGTGATCCTCCAACTGAGTAATCAGCCTTTGGATGTCCTCCTGGCGCTGGAGTTCATAGCGCTTCTCCAGATTTTCCATTCGAGCCATCAAAGACTGGAGAGCACTCTGAATGAAGCGCTGCGAAGCTTCAGAGTTTTCTTGTGCTGCCGGTGTGTTGGTCGGCTCATGAGCTGCAGGTCCCGCACGGGATGAAGCCGTATGGGACAATGCGTCTTCTGCCACCACATTCTCCGGATTCGGATTGTTGGGTGGGTCTTCACGTCTGATATTTCGGTGTCTTCTGGTGTTAGCCATTGAGAGATGGTGGGATTCGAAATTTATCGTCCCCACAGACGACGCCACTGTTCTGCTCAGTGAGAACAGAAATGTCCAACAAGTGGTGTTGGATATTTAATGTTGGATCAAACTCTCTCTCTCTTAAGAAGCTTATGAATATGAAGCAACTCAAGGAAGAAGATCACAGCACAATAAACACGACACTTTGGGGGTGCGGTTTGTGCTTGTGTAAAAGGAAAAGAGAGAGTTAGAATTGTGTGTGTACCTTTCACCATGGAGTAGGCTTTATTTATAGAATTTAGAATTCTAACCTGAACCTTGATGGTAGACGGTTGAAGCCTGTTATCTTTTACCGGGATATCCGGAGATATGAATAATTAGAAGATAACAATATATCTTCTGTTAATATATATTCTGTTATTGGTTGGTTAAGATATTTTGAATATTTGGGTTAACAAGATAAAAGATAAATATCTTTATCCGTAACAATTTTGAATTCTAGATGAAAATATTTTTTCATTAAAACAATTTATACTAATTTCATCTTATATTATTTTTAAGACATTTCACACTTCTTAATAAAATTATTACTCACATGCTGCTGACATAAAGTATTTTTTATACAAAGATACCTTTATTAAAAGTTAAAATATAATTGTAGTTGTAACTTCATAAGTTTATTTAAGTGAAATAACAAAACTGAATATATTATTAAAATTATATATTTTTTAAAGTTTTTAAAGTAACATTTTTTTAATAATAACCATAATTAGAACCTTTTGAATGAAATCCCAAAATGTCTCTCAAGCTTCTAGGTCATTTGAAGCTGCTAAAAACCCAAATCTTAGTTTTAAGTGACATTTTTGCATAAACTAAAATACCCTAAACGACTTGTACCCAAAATGACACCAGGCTAATAATTAGCAACACTGACGTGTTATAAAATATAAATAAATAATCAAATTCATCTTTTTAAAGTGTAATACATGCCAAATTCCTTGTTAAAAGATAAAAAAAAAATACAAATTTACTTCTCAAATATGTTAAATTATTTATTTATGTCATTAAATTTATGAAACTATTTTATTGTTAAATAATAATATTTAAAAATTAATTTAATATTAAATTACAAAATTTAAGAATTAATTTATTATTAAATTATTTATAAAACCAATTCTTCACGCTTATCATACATTAAAAAATTAAATTTAAATTTTTTATCTTTCAAAATTGGATTATTTACCCTATAAAACACTGACAACAAGTTTGGTTGTGAAAATCAACTCTGAAAAAGCTAGGATTGGAAGGTGCTACAGGGCGTTCTGGTGTCCATGCTGGTTGTCGTCATGCAAAACATCTACAAGTATATATTGTAGCCAAAGATATAATTTTATTAGAAAAAGAGAAGAGATGAGAAGATGAGACCCAAAGAGTGGGTCATACAAATGCATTGATTTGATCGTTCGTTCCTACTACAAGCTAGAATTGGAATCCGAATGGGAAAGCACCCACAGAAAGACACATCATCTCCCAAATCTACATCTTAATATTCTTTTGCTCACTTCATAATCATATCTCCACATATTCCACCAACACGTACAAGGGCTTCCCGTTCAAACGTTCACGACCCTGTCATGTATTCGCAAAACGTCATTAACATAACAAGCATCACTCCACACACATACAATCACTACTAAAAATACCTGGGCTTAATAATACTAGGTGAATCAAAGTTAGGAAACACTTTGCAACATATATCAAGGAAGAAAAACCATAGTCCATAGGCAATCGATGAACTAATACACGATTTAAAAAATTAAAATACAGTACATCAGATATTTCTGTTATCTAGGCAACCAACACAAAATTAAATGGAAATCAAACCTACCATCTCAAAGTAGGCTTGCAGCTAGCAACGAGTAGTCTATGAAAAACAGAAGGTCATATTCAAATGTTGTGTCTATCTCTCTCCAATAGGTGAGTGAGTCCTATCTGATATTTATTAGGAGAGATACCGATACAAGATTTGAACATGACCTGACATGTAGATGAGAGGATCCATCCCCAAACAGAATATTTAGAAAATCCAAAGTATACATACCTTCAATTCTGGTAATTCAATTACACATGCACACTCCACTACTTCTGCTCCCACACGTTCTAAATGACAGCAAGCAAGCAAAGACATCAATATAATCAAAATCCAAAAATAACATTAACAGGGGGGAAATAAAGATATTAAAACTGAGGTATGTTAGCAGAAGTGCAGTTAAAAATGAAATCGTGATCCAAAGAAACAGCTTACTGTGGTCTAATAAAGACCCTTGTTCATGCATATTCATGAGTAATATTCACTAAAAGAACATCACTACTATTCACTTATCCGAGGAAAAAGATTATAATAGTAAATATAATGAACTAGCAAATAACAAGGCTTCAACCTCTTTAATACAAGAACAATTGGAGTAAAAGCATGAATCATGAATGTAATGCACTCTAAAATACACGCCATATAGGTCCTGAAATAATAGCCTACTAATCCAAATTCGCATGCCTGTAGTATACCCTCAGGGAAACTAATCCCTGCTGACAAGAGCTAGACTTGTGAACATATGAACTACAGAAAAAGATTTCGGGGCCTGAGCAGCCTTCAATAAAAGAGCTCAACAAATTAATGGATCACCGACATGTAAAACAATGTCATATTCTGATAGAATAAATGTCCATTTATGACAGGATTTGCTCACTGGGACTTACCTAACAAGTCCATAGCTGCACAGAGTGTTCCACCAGTTGCAATCAAATCATCAACCACTAAAGCACGCTCACCAGGTTCAACAGCACCAACATGCATCTCAAGACAGTCCCTTCCATATTCCAGAATATATTCTTGAGAAATAACTTTTCCTGACATTGAGGTAAGCTTTTGTTACAAGAAAATAAGAAAAAAGTATGCTGTTACAGTCACTACCAAGTAACAACCTCAACCAAAGTTTAAACCACCTTGATAAAGGTATAATTAATACTATTTCAAGGTTTATTTATTCAAATTTCAAAATACATGGCGAAAGGCAATAATGAACACTCCAATTAATAGATGAACCAGGAGGGAAAATTACAAGTGCATGACAAGTAGGAGATAATTGTATTCGAAGACTGCACTTTGTAGTGGGAATATATCATAATGATTCTCTGTATATCAGGAGGTAAGCATCACAGATTTAGATAAACCGAAATTGCAAAAATAGACTTTGTACCGCCTAGATTTGTAAGGTTGAAACATAAAAAACAAAGACCAATACCAAGAAATGCTTTCTTTAAATACACTGCACATTTGTATATGCTACACAGGTGTGTGGAACCATGAATTGAAGATGAATCAATTGAGGAATGTTAAAAAGAGTGATAATAAAATCAGTATATTAATGAAAGTTTTTTTTATAAAAAAAAATAGGTGTCAAATTATACCAGGCAACTTCTTTGGTTTCCTCAATGGTACAAACTTTGCTCCTATAGCCAGCGCAATGGGGGGACCAAAAATAAAACCTCGAGCTTCAATTCCTACATAAGGGAAATTATTTATCAGAACAAAAGATTATGGACAATAATAATACATTTCCTACTGCAGTCTGTAGATGACATGTAGTTCAACACCATCAAGAAACCGTTTATTAGTGATAATGTGCTACTACTTGCTACGAAAAGAAAGGGTAAAATGAAATAAACCTTTTTACTTTTTACCATTTATGTTTGTAATTTTCTTCCAAGTGGTTTGAGAGAATTTTAAATATTAGTGCCATCATCTTCATAATTTGTCCTTAAACAATATGATTTTTTTTAAATGGTACATAATGCATAGGGACTGCAACCACCATGCATGTAAGAAATTGATAAAAAAAAACTAATGTAAACCCGACAGTACCACTAATAAGGATATATAAATAAAAAGTGAATGAGAAGAAACAAACAAGTGGAAGTAGTTGAAAATTAGTTACAGGCGGGAGACCAAAACATGTTGGCATAAGCCATAGGTTGCCTATGATAGAACTAACTAACGCCATGTCTAGTAAACGAAAATGCAATCTTAATCAAGCTTACAACTTCAAACCCCCCTCACCCACACATTAAAAAAAAAAAAAAAAAAACAGTGGATGAGGGACTCATCAGAAATACCCTATCCTCGTATAGATGTAAACAGAGAAGCAGACGCCCAAAAGTCCAAAAAATGGCAGCAGATTTAAAATGTTATAATGCCAATAGGCAAAGGACCTATCAATCAGTAGCCAATCAGCAATAATGCCGATTGGTAATACAGGTTAATTATTATACACAAGGACAAATTCTACATCTCATACTGGACTCTATAATTGAAGAGAAGCTTCCTGGGAAAGTCTCACAAAAGATATTGTATATATATCGGCAAAAAACCCAAATAAGCACACAAAGACAAATCCTAATGCACATGCAAAAAGACAAGTCACACCCAACCCGATTGTGTTCTGTTTCATTTTTAATCATACATAAAGAACTAAAACCGGTGCAAAGGTACCAGCAATTCACATCTAAATTTACCCTTAAATTGTACAAGTGTAAAATGGGGCCTCTAATCTAACATCTGTTTAATGGAGAGGGAAACAAAAAAAAAAAAAAAAAAAAAAAACAAAACAAAACACCGTATGCATTACAAGTTACAACATCCAAAATACCAAATTAGACAGAACTCATCTCATGATAGCTCCAGTCTCATGGCTTCCATGCCATATCCTCTGCAACATATCACACTAAACCCTCCAGCATATCCCGTCATGTCGGGGGGAATAAGGTTAAAAGCAGAAAAAAGCTACAAAAAGGCGACACACACAGAGAGATGGTACAAAAGCAAAAAAACCAAGCACGATGCACACTGTATAGTACAGAACTAGTATTAGTAGCTCGTCCCCTTGCAGCTACTAGTGACATTTAAGTTTCACCAGGAGCTTAGTAACTTGGAAAGGAACAAGATAGTGACACAGGAATGGCCAAAAAAGTAAATAAGTAAAAACAACAGTGAAATGGAGGAACCCACAAATCATAGAGAGAAAGAAGAAGGAAAATGGAAGGAGTTGAAACATGCGTCATGAGGGTCCACTTTGCACAAATTGGAAGCGATCATCAATGGTGGTACTGCTCCATGCAAATCGGATCCAGGCACATGTCCACGAACATGAGAACTTGAGATTTCAGAATGGCAATCAATGGTACAACCCACTAACAAGGCCACATAGTCAAACCAAAAATCACTACCAAAACCCACAGTGACTTCCATTCCATAGTGTCCTTTAAAAAGACAACCAGAAATTTATGTAATATAGAGCATTACTGCATACTCTCCCCAACTTTCTCGTCACCGTGGACCCCGCCACCTTCTTCAAGCTAACAACACAGTAACATTCATAAAAAAAAATCAACTTGTTCAATGTTCATATCCTTTTTATTGTTATGCTTGAAAAAAAAAAACCAGCAACAGTAACGGTTTTTTTCCTCTTTCATTTTTTTTACCTGCAACAACAGAAATGTTTTTGCCCTTGTACCGCTCAACGAACAAATCTATTGTGTCCTTAAATGCTTTGGGATCAAGCAATAGAGTAGTAATGTCTTGGAACATAATACCTGCCGTTGCAAAAAATAAAATAAAATAAAAAACATTAGCTACCAAGCTGAAGTGAAATAGAAAATAACGAAACCTCCGAAGAAGACTTTGTGGAAATTGGAAACGGAAGTCAAACAAAACATGAAATTCAAAGCCTCGCGGTTTGGTTTCTCAGTCGAAAAATAAAGCATTAAAGTAAACAGAAGATTAAAAGGGAAAGGGAGAAAAAGGAACCGGATTTGGGGAAATTGGGGACGACACGAATCTTAGTTTTGATGCCATGAAGACGGGGATCCTGGTCTTTGTAAGCCGACATTGTATAAATAAGTGGGGAAGTGAGTTTGAGTACAGTACAGAGAGAAGAAGAAAAATGGGAAAGGAAAGAGAAGAACAACAATAACAGAGGTGAGGATATCACTGTCTGCACGATATTTATAGAGAGAGACTAGCAGTATATGGAAAGAATCTGGGTGTTCGTTAACACGGGTTAAACTAAAAACCTTATTATAAAATTCTTTCATTTTACTCCTCTTTATTTTTTTTTCATTATATCTATCTTTTTCTAAATTATTTTCATATTTCCCCAATCCACCGAGAATAAAATAGATATTTAGTACTAGTAGTATTACCTACTATAAAAGTTACAATTTTTTTGAACTTAAATTGGTTTGTTGGGAGAAATAATGAGTTCGTAAAAAAATCATTTATAAAATTTTAAGTTTGTGTGTTTTTGAACTTGACAGATTTGTATTGTTTATCGTTAAATAATATTATAATTTTGAGTCTTTATTTTACTATTAAATATAATTATTTTTAAGATTTATTTTTTTATTAAGTTATCTCACTTTTGGTATTAGACATTTATATTTTTTTATAACCATTTATTCCTTTTGAATAATATTTTTAAACTTAAAATTTAACTTAAAATCTCAATGTTTTTTACATTAAATTAAATATATTATTTAAGCATAAAACAACATTAAAGTTCATTTAATGTTAATTTTTTGAATTTGATTTTTAGATTTTCACACACCATAGTTTCGATTAAGTTATCCAATTAAAAGTATAAAAGTAACATTATATTACAATATAAATTATTTATCATAATTCTCAAATATAATTTATTCATTAAAAAATATTTATTTAAATTTTAAATAATATAATTTATATGTGTAATTTTTAAGTATTTAGTCATTATAAAATTTTATATAAAATAAACATTTATTTTGTGCTAAAATATTAGTTTATCTTATGTTCAAGCCCTTATTATAAAACATATTTTTAAATTAAATTTTGATTTAGTTCAGATTTAAAAGAAATCAGATAAAACTTTTTAAAAAAATTATATCACATTAATGAGTATTATTTAATGAATAAAAAAACTGAGTAAGTTTTAAGAATTATAGGTGGTTCCAGAAGAAATGAAAAAGGATTATAGGAGGTTAGAAATTCGTTACTTTTGCAATTCACCTTAAATGAGAACAACATATTAAAAAACACATGTATTAACCAATCATGAGTAACATTGATGTTGCATATATGCATCATATTAATAGAAGTATTAAGTATATTGTAGGATTCGGATGATATACACAATAACGAAGCAAAATGTGTGCACAACGAGAAAATTTAAATATTTGTTATCACAATTGCACAGTGAAATTAAGTTCACACGATTCGTAAAATTTAATTAAAAAAAATGGCTTAAAATATAAATTGTTCCGTATTTATTCTACTGTATGGTGAAATTCTCAAATAAGATTGCGATCTATTAAAAAAATCCACACAGCATAGATATGATTGATTGCAGGTATAAAACTTAAAAGGCTTTAAGAATTTGATGGTCATTTTTTACTCAAAAAAAAATGATAATTATTATCCAGAAAGGATAAATGGTATATATATATATATATATATATATATATATATATATATATATATATTTTGGTGTATAAGAATTAAAGATAAGTATTGAAGAATTTATAATAATTTATATACATATATATTTAATTAATTGAGTTAGATCTACTTGATAAAAATGATATATATAAATATAAATATATGATATATTGTGGGATAATTTTTATTTATGTTTAATGTTTTAACTTTTAAGTTTCATGTTTATTGAATGAAAATTAATAAATAAAACTTTATTTGTTAACTAAAAAATATTTTATTAAAAAGATATAGAATAATTTTTTATACTTAATCCAAGCAATTTTTATGCAATATTTAACATGGTTTATTTATTTAATTAGTCAAATGTATATCTTATATACTATAATAACTATCTCCAAATTTTTTATCTCTCATCTCACCAACACTACAAGGATTGTCGCGACAGACAAAAAATGTCAGTATAGGTTTAATATATATTGGTATATACTGGATTAACATATATCCACACACACTTTAAGGATGAATTTTGAATGGCATTCAACTACATGTGTTGTGTGTCACAGTGGCAATCCAACACTAGAATGCAAGGCGTCCCTGTTGATATCTTAGAACCAATGACAAATTTAGAGTGGGGCCGGAAGGGGTCCTAGCCCCCATGTCCTGATATTTCTTTTATACATACATGTATTTTTAAGTTAATATAAAATAATGATGAGTTGTGTTTATTATTATTATTACAATAATTAAGGTGATAATTAATATAAAATTAATTATGTATTTATTGTTGTTATAATAGTAATTAAGAATATTATCATTTCAACATCTATAATATTTTTAATTCAAATTAATTGAAGTCGATATTAAGATTATTATCCATTAAAATAAAAGTTTATTTTGATATTATGTGTAACAATAAACTTACAAATTTAACAAGAAAAAAAAATTCAGTCCACCTAATAATAAATTTTTGGATCCATCCATGCTTAAGTAGAATTGAAATTGGTGAAATGAAATTTGAATTTGCGTTATGCAGCGCGAAACTCCACATCTTTGAAGTCCGAGATCAAATTTGAGTTAGGGCTTTGCAATACAAAATCGAACTCTGAGATCAAGGGAAAAATGGTAATTCAGTCAAGAAATCAAAAATAAAAACTGAAAAACGAAGATCAAATAGAGAAATAGCACATACCAATGACTACAAATACAAGTCGGAATCAGATTCTTTTATGCTTGCTCGGATCTCAAGCCAAGACAAGAGAACTAACCACATCCTATCAGCGAACGACGTGAAGGGAGAAGATCTGATCGAAGAGGAACGAGAAGAAACCCTAAACAGTGAGAAGTTATTTGCTGTAATTGGAGAGAGTGAGCGAGTTTCTCCAAAATTGAATTGACAAAAAGTGAGACGCGGGAACGAAAAATAACGTTTATATATTAAAAAGATTTAACGTTAATATAAAAAATAATAATTTTTACTTACATTAATTTTTTATGAGTAGAAGTTCTACCTGCACTAAAATTTTACTGTCACTATAGGTGTGGGTAGGTATAGGTCCTTTTTTTTTTTTTTTAGTGCAACACCTCTTCATTATTTTACTTTCTCTTTTATTTCATCTTTATATTTCTCATTTCTTTGAGATAATGTTAACTTGATTTTTGTTTGATACTTCGAATTAGAGAATGTTTTTAATTTATAACTGTTCTGTCACTCAAATTATTTCAGAACAACCTATCATGTAGTAGAGATTTTCACATTTAAAAAAAATGAAGGCAATAAATTTTTAAAATGGTATCTTTATACACCTCAAGCCTCAGGTACCCCTTTTTCGTTTTAATTTTCCAACATATATACTGATAAAATATCTTACTTCAGAAATGTTGGAATATTCATTTAGGATAAAAGGTCATCGTCCTGAAACGATTCATGCTGTCTCTAATACTATCAAGTTTTTGAAAGTCACGTTATATATAATATATACTTTTTTTGGCTAGGTCATTTTATTTTTTGTAAGACATAATATATAATTTAAACACACGTCTTGTGTTTCAAATAATGAAAGAAGAGTTTGCAACAGAAACAATGAAAACTAGTTTGTTTGCGATGTGATTCTTATTAGACATTACCTATTTTCAATTAATGAAAGAGAAGTTTGCAACGAAAAATGGATATAGTTTTTTTTTTTACTCCGTAATGAATATAGTTTGTTTGCCTTATACATATAAAAAAAATTGATATAATTTATAACGGTATAATTTTATTTTTCTATTTGTGTATTCCGTAAGATTTTTTAAAGGTTTTTTCCCGTAAGATTATATGAAGTACAGCTATTAATTTAAGGTATAATCATTCAATTATTTTAATGTACTTATTCTCAATGTAATATTAATTCGATTAACTTAAGTATAATAATACATTGTTTTTTTTATATAGAATAGATACATTTATAATCCAATTTTTTAATTATATTTTTAAATTAAGAGGTAATGCCTCCTATAAAAGTTTCATGCAATTCTTTTATCCCCTCAATTTTGCTCATCGTGTATTATAATTATAAGAAGACTACAAGATTAACTTTGGTTATTGATCCAAACTAAAGCAACAGATATTTTACGAACTGTCAACGTGGACCGAATCCAATTCCCACGCACGAATTGGCTCATCACAAATTACTAAAAAGTAAACCAATCTAACTCAACTCACTTTTAGTAAGTGTATAAAAAATTAATATGATATAATCAATCATGGGTTAGTGGTTTAAATAGATTAATCAACCTAAAATAAAATATTTCCTGATACAATTTATTCTTGTAATATTTTTTTAAGAGAGAAAATCAAGTTTATTAAAATATAAGCATTGGATGAACCACAAGATGGTTATTTATACCAAGCTGATATTTTCAGAAACTGGTATTGATGCCATTTCGATAAAATAATTTTTTTAAAAGTGCACATAAATTTTATTAATAAAACAAGTCATGTCCATTGTCCAAGCACAAGATCGACCCTCGAACATACCAACCATCAGCACAAGAAATAATGAACAGTAGCCTCTCATGAATGAACAATGAACAATGAGTAGTATGTTTAGGTAAGTTTGTATATAAGTATTTTTAGAAGAAAAAAATAAGAAAGAAAAATAAGATGTGCTTTTTCATAAATAAAAATAAGTCATTTATTAGTTAATTTATAGAAGTTCACCAATATAACTTATCTAAAATATGAAATGACATCTACAAATTAGTTAATGAAAAATTTATTTTAACTTATAAAACAATCCATTTCATTTTTTCTTTTTACTTTCTTTTTGAAATACTTTTAAAAAAATTAACATCCAAACAGACTCAATAACTAATATAAAAGAAAAGCTGCTCAGAAAAACGTTAGCAACGCATAACTTGATTAAAGCTCTAGCTTCCTAGCAATTTGACCCACCACGGGTCCAGTTTGGATCGGTCGAACTCTAAGTGAGTCAGGTTAATTTCTATATAATTGATATAGGTTAAATTTTATCAACCCAACTTGAACCTATAGGGAATCAAGTTAGTCTTTGAATTTTGGTTCATTTCGATTATTCTATCTTATGTCGATATGTAACTCCAACATCCTAATATATTATATTGTTATTTTGCTAAATTTCAACAACTTATAATATATTTGTTTTATGACTTTCCCTCTTCTAAGTATGCGTTGGATAAGAATGTTACTCACAAAAAATTTACATTCAACGAAGGTAAGGTAGACATAAATTCAAACACATTCTTAAATGTTAAAATTTTTACAAGCATTCTCATTTTCATTCATTATACTTAGTGTTGCTCATTTGTCTTTAAAGTAGTCATATGTCAAACAAACATCCACATTTAAGTGTAATCCAAGCATTTTGAATTCACCTAAAATCTCATATTGCACGTCCAAATAAAAATAAAAATAAAAATAATAATAGCAATCAAAATACAAACACTACTGCAACAGAAATGCATATTAGGGGCAAAAGGGTAGCAATAACCTCGTGAATGTCGTAATTAAAGACGGTCAGGCCACTAACAAGTCATCAATAAATGATAGTATGTTTAAAAATACTATATATTTTAACTGTTTTGACGATTTCAATTTGATTTTACACAATATAATCATAAAATGATATTTCTAGTTTAATGTATCACATATTCTTCTAAGACATAGCAATTTTAATATGATATGAACAAGTTAAGTAAACATTTAGAATTTGTTTCATAGGACATCATCACAAAGGAAATTGATCGAAAACTGTCAACAAGACAGTGATTTTAGCTTTTTTCTCTAATTAGTGGTCCACTCCACTAAGATCAAAGCAATGAATGGAGAATTTTTCATTCATATTTTATTTAGAAGACAAACTAACAAAAGTAGCTCTCCTGATAATGTGTAGCCCCACAAAGAATAGTGTTTATATATAATTTTTAAAAGAAAAATGAAAAAATGTCGGTGGATTTATAATGTTGATATTACACTAATACATTATTAGCAATTCACAATTAAAAAATACAAAACCAACGATACACAGTTCTTCCTTCAATTTCTTACAAGCCAAAATTTATTGAAAGAGTGTATAAGTTTCCTCCAAGCCTTTTACATTTTAATGGAGTTCACAGATAATGCTAAGCACATGGATTTATATGGTCCCGTACATTAATACACAAATAATAAATATGCTAGTTAATTCAACAAATTTTAGGCGATCGAAGAGAACTAAGACAGTAAGACATATTGATCTTTAATCAAATCCATCAATTTTTTACACTATTTCATTATCATGTAGCCACAGAGGACCACTCCACACAACCGAGTGCACAAAATTAGCCAAGCATATTCTATTTTCTTACCCCTCACCAAGCCCGGTGTTGTAGAAAAATCATTCGATAGCATTAGAAGGTAAAGCAAAATGAAAAGAAGCCAAAAGTAAGAGAAGACCAGACCTGGTATGCAAACTTGAACATAAATAACAAATGCTAATGGTTCATGTTAGTTATACAAAGGCTACACTAAGTTTGTTCAACATTCACGATCACATTTCTTCTAATCAGATTAAAGGTGGAAGGGATTTCGTCCAAAAAAAGAATTGCAAATTAAAGATAATGCTAATAACTTTAGAAGAATTAAATTATTAATCATCATTAAGAGAGAAAAAACTCAAAGCAACATCATTGGTTAGTACGACAATATTTCACACAAAAAAGGTATGGAAAGATGTGTTTACTTTTTATTAGACGTACTTGTCATTAAAGTTCCAGCGAAAAGATAAGTTCTAGTAATTGTTATATATAATATTAATTATCTTAATTGATAAAATGTATGTGTAAATTTTTAGTGAAAAGATAATAAAATTTCTCATATAATATATTAAAAAGATAAGTTACAAGAATTCTTATAATATTAAATTAAGATCTTAACATATAGACATTTTTTTAGTTCTCACTTTTCGTGTTTTAAACTTTAACCTAATTTAAAAGTCTATTTACTTGACTTATTTTATATCAAGATCTATAAGTGTAAGAAGTCCATGAAGCCGATCAATAGGAATTAGAAAGTAGCTAGACTAGTGAGTTTTTTTTTTATTATTTATTATCATGTTTAATAATATATATATATATATATATATATATATATTATAAATTTAATTTCACTTCGATCTTTTAACTATCGTGATTGTGTAATTTCAATTTTTTATTTTTATATGATTATGCAAATTGGGTCTCCAGATTTTTTTTTTTATCCAGGTACTAATCAAGTTCCTTTATCAATGTCTCTTTCATTTTCTGATTTTTTTGCAAACACAGTTGCCTGACAATAGCATTGCCAGTACGTGCACAATGAGGCTAAAGGAGTTATAATAGAACAAAATAAAGATTTCACATTATTGTTTGAAAAAAAGGACAAAACAAAACGAGTTATAATTTTTAAATTCTCATATTATCTTTATTTAAATATACTACTATTATTCTTTAGATGCTAATGATTATGATAAATTTTAGAAAGATAAAATATTTATTTTATAGTGTAAAAACTTTGTTCCTTCAACTACACCCTAAATTCGGGAACAGAAAATTGGAGTTCAGTGATGAAATAGATCATGATTCATTTTCTTTTATAATGTTCAATTTTTATTTTTACAAACTAAATAATAAAACAATTTCTCCTTTCACTTCGCTTCTCTCCAGTCCATCTTTACTATCAACCCAAACATACCCTAAAACGAAGAAAAACGTAAAAACTTCTTATTTGACGTGTGTCGTGTGCAAAGATATGAAACTAAACACACAGGACGATAACAACATCAACCCAGACCACGGTACTGATATTTCCTTCTTTTTTTCTCGGCACGGTACTGAAATTTTCTTGTCTCCCATGTACGCTGCATAGCCTACATCAACATTACCACTTTCAAGTGTGAGACAATTATTCTGCGAATGCAAACAGGCAAATTGTTATCACATATATATCGGGTCTTTTCTATATATTCATAAAATTTATATCGTATACAAATTTATAGCATTCAAAACAAAACTATATAGTGTATGGCAAAATTAGTAATTTTTAGAAAGAGAAAAACACAAATTTATAATTACAAGTAACAAAAGGGGACATCTACATTTTATATAATAAAAAACTAAAAATCGTTAAAAATATTCAATGCTTTTCTCTTCTTCTTAAAATAGGTGCGAACACTACTAAATACTACAAGTATAAAGAGTTTTCTTTATCAAAAAATTAAAATAGACTTTTCATTGTTAAAAAAAAAAAAAATTAAATATCCCTTTGGTTCCATAAAATAGGGTGTTTATTTTAATCCTTTAACTTCTTTTTTTAGTTTTAATCCGATAAAGATTTTTTTTTTGAGTCAATGTTTTCAAATAACGTTAACAAATCATATAACAATAACAACTCATTGACATGTCATTCACAGAGAGTTTGAAGGACAATCAAGTATAATTTTTTTCAAACTATGTGTTTAAATTCCTCAACAACAAATTTGGTTATTAACTGTTTTAAATTGCTGATAAGTCATCATTTAATGCTTAGCAACAGGAACTAAGACAACAAAAATCTTGAAAAGACTAAAAAAAACCGTATTTATAGGAACTAAAAATTATTTAAACCTAAAAGAAAATAAAAGTCTGTACATTTAAAAACAACACTTATAGTAGTTCATTTTTATTTGGTAGTTAATTTTAAATATTTTTTTAGTCTATCAAATTTAGAATAAATTTATTTCTGGTCTTTAAATTTAAAATTAATCATTTTATAGTCCTTGTATTTTTTTAACAATAACTTGCTTTAGTCCCTCTCCCATGCTTATGATTTCATTTACTTAGCTAACGAATTATAAGTTGCTTACAAGAAAACTACTAATATAATTTTGCATTATTATAATCAAATACTCTATCACGTGTGGTTTTCTTTCTAAGTACCTGACAACATTTGGGTAAAGGAATATTAGATTAAAATGAGTTTTTTTAATTATAAGAACTTAAAAAATAATTTAAAATTTAGAAGACAAAAAATAAAATTATTTTAAATTTAAAAGAGTAAAAATATATTTAAATCTTATATATAAACACAAATATTAAACTTTATCGTCTTGTTATATATGGACACTAAATGACAAGTATTTTGACTGGCATTGGTGCCCTATCCAGCTAGGCATGGGAGCACTTGAAACAAAGGCAAGAAAGGAAAGCTAGTATAATTTATTGTACATCTCTACCACTGTCTACACAATCTGTGACTACCCCATCTCAATATTTGTGTATCAGGGGTAGCTTTCAAATCTGCATAGTAATATTCTGTGGGCATCTCCCATCCATTTCCCATTAACCCAAATATCCCTTTCTCTTTGCTTGTTCAACAGTGATTTATTAATTCCATCCGCCTAATCATAACAACTCAAAAAGCTGTGACTATTGACAAAGATATATATTAATTGGAACCTTTTGCATTGCATTACCTTGAATTTAAGACAGTGACCTCGGTTGTTGGCTGCATTGTGCAACTTTAGTAGCATCGTCTTATAAGCTGCGAAGCCACACAATCTCTTTGCTAATTTTGTTTAGCTGCGCTTTCCCGTAAATAATTTCAAATTTTAAAAATATGTGTAAGTAAAATCATATCATTGTATATTTTCTCTTGCATCGTAGAAATGGTAAGTTGATTATAAAGAGAACTGCGTAAAAGGACCCTTTGGTGGTTGCTGGAGTTGGCATGCACGTACATGTCATTAAAAGTAGGGAAAGCTAGGAGGAATCTGTCCTCTAAAACTCCCTAACGCAAAGGGATTTTCCGGATGGACCTTTTGCTCCTCCATAAGTCTGCATGCAAGATGAAAATAAAAAGAATAGACATAGAAGATAAATTTTAGATTAAAGTGGAGTGTAAAAGATATAGGTCTTATGTGTGATCTCACAATTTTTTTTTGTTATTTCTCTCATCCTTTTCTAAACTAAACACGGATTATATCTATCTATGCGGGGAGAAACTTATTTTACTTTATTTTTTTCACAATTAAGAGATGAATAATTGAGAATGATCGAGTAAAAATTAAAATATAATAAATATTGTTAAAAGAACATTTCATTTACACGAAGATTAAACTCTATTTAGTAATTATTATCATTAAGAATTTATAAGATTAACTAAGTGCTTGAGAGAAGATTAAGGGTTGAAGGGAAGGAGGAGGGAGGAAGAGAGGTGGTGGTTTGAATCTTACACTAATATTTTAATAAAAATTTAACAATTAACATTGGTATGATAAAATAAATAAATAAATAATGTCATTGCTCATTTTTAGTTATTGAAAAAAAAAATAATTATTGAAATAAAATGATAATTTTAATTAAATATCACTAATAAATCTTTTGTATTATACCTAAGTTTTATTGTCTACATAATAATTGATCCTTATATGCGAGCTTAGATTGAAAATGACAAGATTTAAGCTCTATAAGATCCATAATTGTTAAAGGTAAAGTTAGTTTTTAGATTTTTTTTACTAATAAAAAAATTTGTTTGATTATTTAGATTATGTTTGGTAAAATTAGTTGAAAAGTTAACTGAAATTAAAACAAGCTAGTAATAGGAAACTTTAAGTTATATTTTTAAATCATAAGTGTTTGATAAAACTAGTTATTAAAATGTAAAATGACATATTTAAAAATGATATAACAAGAAAATTGAATAAATATTTTAAGGATAAAAAAATATAAAAACTTAGAAGTTAGCATTTCAAAAAATATTACTTCAAGTAGAATTTCAAAAAATACTAGAAGCTATTTGAAAAAATTTATCTACCAAATAATCAAACAAATTTTTAATAAACAAGTTTTTAATAACTTTTAGTGTTTTTTTAAAATGTTAATTGAAGTAGCATTTTATAAAATACTAGTTTTTAACTTTTTTATATTTATTCTTCTTTTGTCCCAGAGTATTTATTATTTTATTTTTAATTTTTTCTATTTAATTTAAAATTTAATGTTTATTTACTTAATTTTATATTTTTTGACTATTTCA
>PYAF01000012.1:1197984-1220478 GCA_007407185.1 Glycine tomentella
ATAATTTGGCCAAATATAATCTAATTTTTTTAAAGAAGACTTTAAATTATTTGTTACATATAAGACTTTAATTTCGTTAAATTAATATCACAATATATTTCTTAAATTTTGAAGACATAGGAACACGTGATAATAAACAAGTAAAATGAAATAAACAAATAAGTAAACCATTATCAACATAAATATGTTAACGCGAACATTTTAGGAAATTTGTTTTCTTCAATTCAGAAATTTTTATGAAAAACAAGCTGTTTATGAAATAAATTGGATGTTTGGGATATCAACTGAAATTTAACAAAAACTTCAATTTCATATTTTTAGTCCTCAATTCCAATATTTTTTTCTATTCGCTTGAGTCTGGAACAATTTTTTATACACAAATTGTAATGGTTTTTTTACTGCAGAAAAGATTTATAAAGCTGAGGGACTAAGAAAAATACACATTTTAATTTGAAGAACTAAAAAACACATACCTTTAAATTTAAGGGTCTATAAAATATATTTAAACTTTTATTCTCTCATATAATAATATAACCGCTAGAGCAGAATTTGACCTTTACAAAATGAGGAAGGATTGAAGGAACATGATCAGTGGGCTGCCGGGCTTTGTACTTTGATCGTCCTTTTCCTTCTCTTATTAAAGAAATAAACAAAAAATTATAAATTAATCTATAGGAGATAGGCTTCTATAACATTCCTTAGCTGGAAAAAGAGAGTGAGCTATAGGGGCATGTTTTAATGGAATCGACGCAAAAATTGTGTCTAACAGGCCTCATCTCATAAGTCATAATTATAATCAAAAGATAAAATTACGTAAATACGAAACTAGCTGTGTCATTAATCTGCCCTCTAGATAGACAATTCGCTTTGTGCAAGAGACCTTCGTCTACTGAATAGTAAGACACATACACAGAGACACATCAATCTCTTCTTTTGTTTTTTTCTGCAATTTATATGTGCACGGATCCTCTACACCTTGACATTAATAATAATAATAACGACAAAGACAAAATGCTGTCTAAACCACGTGAATATCCTAATCCAATACTAGAGCAAAATAAAAAATAAAAAGGATTACACAGTTGGCTAATTGAGTTGGGACTTCACTTGGAAAAAGAACATTATAATTGTTCATTCATTACTTAATTTTATAGCTGCATAGATACAACACATACCATACAAGCAGCAAATATCGTGAATGTATACGTATATAATTTTTGGTATCCATTTACAGAAGAAAAAAATATGTCACAAAATCAAAAGAACAAGTACCGTGGGGGAGATGGTAGAGGGAACTGATGCACGTGCTGTTGGCACGCTTGGTTCCACCTGGTCAGTGTCAGGTTCTAACGTGGCACGAGTCTGGTTCATTTGTTTTTCTCGTACGGTGAGATCTTCTCGCTTGTCCAATAGTCGACACTCTAACAGCCTTGTTTCGTCCAATGACCATTTTACCCTTACTTCTATTCTCCATTTCTTCTGTATACACTCAAAAAAAATTCCTTGCTGTAAAATATGTTTTTTTTAACTCTCAATATATTATGTTAGTTTTCGTTACTAAAAAAATGTAATATGTTCTTAATCCTACTTTTTTTTATATAAAAAATTACTTGGTGTAAAATATGTTTTTTTAAATTTTTTTATACTGAAACCTTTTTTTAATTGTTCTAGAATTGAAGAAAGGTTCGAGTCAACTTGTGTATCATGTTTTTAATGTCTTCATCTATTTTATCCATCCTTATATATTATTTGATCTCGGATATTTAAATTTAAAAATCTATGATATGGTATCTTCTAGATCTTCTATTTTTACTTATAAGGCATATTCATATTATCTTTTGTTAAAATTGCAATACACATACTCACTGTTAACTTGGCTTATGTTTCATAATCAGATGCCAAACTCAAGCTAAGAAGGAATTAAGTTGTGTTAGGCCATCAACAATCAATGTAAAATTCATTGTAATATTCAATATGGACTTGTTCAAGTAAGGGTAAATAATTAATTTGGTCTTTAAAAGTGAAAATGTTAATTATTTAGTTCTTAAAAATAAAATTAAAAAAAAAACAAAAAAAATCCTTTAAAGTGAAAAATGTGTCTCAATTTTTTTATTATTTTAATTTTACTTTTTGAAGACTTGTAATGCACAACATGAATTTTTTTTAATTTAATTTTTAAACTTAACTATTTACTGATTTTTGTCTCTAAAAGTACATTTGAATTTTCAATTAAGCCTATATTACATGTAAATTATTATCATAGTCATTATCATCTTCTCCTTCTCTTCTATTTCTTATATTTTATATTTTTTACTTTCCTCTTGCACATTTTGTAATTCATCTTACTTTTACTTCCACCATTCACATATCAAATCCATTTAAAATTTTAAAAATACATAGACTCAAATGCAAGGCATAAGATATGCTTTTAAACCTCAAAAGAGCATAAAAATAAGCTTCAAAAACTAGATTTCTACAAGTTAGTAGCATTTAGTTAAGAACTTCATTTGGATATATAATATGTAGTTTGGAAACTTAATCATGTTAGGGATGTCTTAGATTAAGCCACTAAATGTTGTTATATAAATATAATCACTCACAAATTAATTTCACAATTATATAATTAAATACACAGGAAGCAAATTTTTGAGTGGTAGTATATTACATACACACCATGCAAGTGTAGGATTCGTTATAGGATTTCCGAATTTTAAATTTATTTGAACACAATGTAGTCATCCTATAAGCACAATAAATAATACCATCCCATTCACCTTCATATCTATGTTTGGTCAAAAGACTCAAAGTAATAGCAATGTACAAGAGCAGCTGAAGTTCGACATTAGGCCTTGGTGGCTTGGACTTAACGCACGTCTTCTTCAAGTCTATAATCATGAATTTTGTCCCTTTTTCTACCACAAAATGGCATAACAAGATCTTCAATTCTATTCATGATTTCAACAATAGTGTTTTAAGAGCTTTAACATGATGTTTGACAATATTCAAAGGATGCATATATAGGAGTAGAGGCCGAGGGTGGAAAGGATAAGTTAAGCTTGAAGGATAGTTTCTACTAATTATCCAAATCTAATTTGGAGCTGAAAATGAAATATATGTTGTCTGATATGAGGTCGATGTTGTTCACATACACTGTGAAGGAAACAGAAATGTAATAGGGCCGGGGGCGAAAAAGAAGGTTTCAAAGAACAATGATGAGTGAAAAAATTGCGGAATTTTATCTGCCTTGAAAGTTTTTCTTCATCTACCATAATTAATGGATTTCAATGTTAACGTGGCCCCAACTGTAATTCCACGTTTGCCTGCATAAATTTCCACGAACATACATAAACATAGAAAGATTGTGAGAGGATATGGGCCCACCACAAAAGCAAAGCATTTCTGATAGTTGAGAAAATATTAACATAGCGAATGATGGTGCACAAGCACAACTTTACTTTACATCTACTACTTCTCATCTCCCACTCGTGGCTAACTATGCAATGTTCATCTCAGCCCATCATTCCATAAGAGTCGAAGCACACTAGAAAAAGAATACATATTTTCAAAGGACGCTAATGATGCGCGACGCTGAATATAATGATAAGAATATCTTCAAAAAAATTCAATGCAAGATTTGAGTTCTAGATTCCTAAACAATTTAAAGGAGCATCCAATGTAGTATATATGAATATGATGGAAAGTTTGCTTGTGAGAAAGAGAAACCCCACGGTTTGTATAGTGCACATTTTCTTTTCCCAAAAAGGTTAGCTTAGCTAATAGCTAGAGTTGCAGCTACTACTTATGTTCTTGTGAGCGTGTGGTGTGTCTTTATAGTAGCGGCAAAATTTTTTATTTCGGTCTATTTATAAAAAGACGAAATCATGTATTTCTTTCATTCATCGCTATTGTACATTTTCTCTGCTCTTTCAATTCGTCAGCACGTGCTGAGAAAATATTTGATCAAGTGAAGAAACAAATTGTAGAGTAGTAAAAATCAAAGGCATTTCTTTGGATTTCATAACAGTCAACTTTCTGATTATCTCTTGTCTTCGTTTAAAGAGGAAAGTTATACATAACTAACACTGACATCTTCTGAATGTATGTTTGAGTTACCATTGAAAAATAATTATTTTGATAAAAGACTATAAATATAATTAAGTGTTTATTAGTCATATGCAATGATATGATAATATTAAATATTTTATATTCTTGTTCAATCACAATTCTTTTAAAATAGTTATTATAAAAATTAATAAATTTATCGTATATAATAAATTATAATTGGATGACAACGTAATTTTTTTAAATGTATAACTTTTTTTCTTTATAATTAAATGTATCATTATGTCTAGATATATTTGGTGTAAAGTGTTTTTACAGTAATCTATTCATTTGAATAGTCTAATTTTTATTTTTTTTACAAAAAATGACACAAAGTTGTTTGTAATAATTAATTTTATATTTAACTTTGATAGTGAAAGTTAATTATAAAAATAAGTTATTATTTTAATTATAATTTTCAAAATTTGATTTATCATTAAAAAAATATTCTCTTTGCTCAAGTTATAACCTTGAATTATAATATAAATTACGTACTAAGCACATTTAAACAATAATTAATAATAACAATTCTTTTATCAATCATGGGATTGAAATGGCGATCAAAAGAACACTAGTTTAATTAATAAAATTCACACCGATAGATAGTGGAAGGTCACTCAACAATAGGTTCAATTCATAGTAGAAAATATAACTCGCTAAAAAACTAATATTAAAAGTAATGTTCAAGAATGATAATTGTTTGTAAGAAAAAAGCAAAAGAAATAAGGCTAAAAATTCTTCTAACTACTGATCTCAATTTTCCATAATAGTAAAAGATACGTGAAAGCTTAAATATATTATTATTATCAGACATATGAGCTATTAGCATACAATATAAAATAACGCACATCGATTTAATTTATGCAACTTGAAGATCTTGCAATTTGCAATGGGGAGTATTCTTCCATTTTGTCCCCTTTAATAGTTGATTACGGTCGGCCATGTTAGTGATTTCCTCTTAAATTAAGAGTCCTGGATATCTCAAAGAAGGTGTGAGCCCAACTTGTCCTTCAGCTTTTGCGAGAAAAAGGTTGTTCCTGTATTTCGTGGATATTATGTAATGTATGAACTATTTCATTTTTCATCCAATTTTGTTGGTAAGGAGCATAAATTTCTAAAAACATATTTAGTCATAGATCTTAAATTGAGATTTTAAATTTTTTTTGATAAATTTCATAATGTTATATAAAATTAAATATCTCTTAAAATTTCTTTCATTTTTTTTCTTTAGTGTTAGATATCATTTTGAAAGATTTAGTAAAGATATTTAGATTTTTTTATAAGAATAATTATTTTTTTGAATAATATACAGATTTTTTTAGTTATTCTACAATTACTTATTTTTTATGCTGGAGATTAATTTACCTTCTTTATTAGAAAATATAGTAAACATCAAATCTTTTTCTCAAGATTTTAACTTAAGATTTGACATTAAGATGTACTAAGAAATTAAAGAGAGTGAAGATATTAGTAAATAAGAAAAATGCTTGGAATGCTTCTAGCCTTCGAGAAAGTTACTGCATGGATGAAATTATAGACCAGAGTGTCGCGTTAAAGGTCTTATCCTATTGATACATTTCAACTTATTTAACATAAGTTTTAAAATCATGTGCAAGTTTGACTACATATTAGTATTGTTTTTGGAACATAATCATTTAAAAAATCTCTAAAAGGTTATTATTCTCTTAAAAAAATAAATTGATCCAAACACATATTATTTGCTAAATTATTCTTGAAAATATTTTACTTGCGTTTAGACGGATCATTAGGCAATAGGTGTGGAAAAAATCAGTTTTCTATACAGGCTGATATCCCATATTAATTCCCTAAGTACAAATTCAGTATATGAAAGGCTTTTTAGTTCACCTACTACAAAAGGGCATTACATTTACACTTTGTTTGAAGGTGAAAAGGAATAAAAACCAAAGAAAATATAGTAGCAATAATAGTAGGGGAAAAAGAGAAGATGAATATTTTTTTTTGGGTATACAGTGATCACAATAAGATTTAAATTTAACATTTTGTGTACATTATTTAAATTCTCGTCGTCATGTGACCAACCTTAGTGGGTTGAAGAGAAAATAACTATATATCTCACTATATTGTTAAGTGTTAAGAAAAATAAAATAATAATTAAAAAGTTAAGTTCTCTACTTATTTAAATTGAGAAAAAACAAAGAATAAATAATATAATTGCGTTAAGTAAAATTTTAATTATTATAATATAATAATATAAAATAAAAGACCATATTTTTGTCATTACATGATTAATTCTCCCTTTTCCTCCGCACTCTTTGTAAAATAGAGAAGAAAAAATATGCAAGTCCCACATGTAAGAATTTTACTTTTTCTGTTCTAAAAACTATTATTTAAACTCTATAAGAGTGTATGTTTGTCATACTGTTGTTGCTTGCACATGTTATTTTTTTAGTCATTATTATGGAAGATATAAAGTTGTTCATTCACTAAGAAAGAGAGGGAAAAAAAGATTAATGATTCGATTTTTTTATTAACAAAACTAATAAATAATATTTTTTGATAAAAAAAATAGTTACTACTACTATTTCAAACAAAGGAGTAGGTATCATTATGAAATTTATTTTCCTTAAAATAAATTCAAATGAAATATGATTTTAGAAATGTTATTAAAAAACAATAATTTAAAGAGTAAAGCTTCTAGAGAAGTTACGTAAATAAATTTTTATTTGTAAAAAAAGTTAAAATAAACCCGAATAAAATGCTACCTCAAAAATATATAACTAAGCTAATTAAAGAGAGCTTAATGGAAACTATTTTATACTCTGTCACCACCATGTGTTATGTCTTAATTAATTTTTATTTTTTTCACCATGTTAATGATTTAAAATACTTATTAACTTTATCGATGACTAAATTTTGTTAAAAAATTTAACTAATCACTTTTATTAAAAAAACATTACAATTATTTTTTATTCATAAAATTAAATCTAAAATCTTATTTAAAAAATTATTCAAAATTATGATTGATCTTTAAACATAAATATCTTTGAATTAATACTAAGGCTTCAAATTCTATTGAGGTTGACAAGTTCTCTCAGGCTGTGATAGTAACCCAGCTCAATATACTAGGCCCAAGAGGATCACAAGGAAGCCCACCAAGTATCAAGAGGTTGTTTGAAGAATTAAGGCATTATTAAAATAGGTGTGTATTAGGTAGCCAGTGTTGTGCTGACTCTTTGGCTATATATATATATATATATATATATATTCGTTTGGGAATGAAATAGAAGAGAATTATGACCCCAATTTTACTATGTCGCTATTTTAGTCGAGTTTAGTTCCACTCAGATGAAGATCAACGACATATATTGGTGATTAATCTCAAAATAACAATAACATGTAACTAGAATCTTAAAAAAAAAAAAAAAAAAAAAAAAACTCCGGCGAGAAGGGCATCGCGTGGTGGTTTTCGAGCGAGGGAAACAAGTGGGTGGCACCTGGGTGTACACTCCGGAGGTGGATTCGTTTGGACCCGAAGCGGAGCTTAGTCCACTCGAGCCTCTAGGCGTCGCTCCGAACCAATCTGCCTCGGGAGTGCATGGGTTTCCGAGATTACCCCTTCGCGAAGAGGGAGAGATTCTCGAAGGTTCCCGAGCCACAGATTGCAGGATTTCGCTGCTGAATTTGAAATCGGTGGACTGGTGAGGTTTGGAACGGAGGTTGTGTTTGCTGGATTGGCTGAGGGTGACGTCAACATCACCGCATAGTGATCGTGTGGATGAGATTTACGACGCCGTTATCATTTGCAACGGACATTACGTTCAGCCTCGTCTTCCTCATATCCCCGGTTGTTTTCTTTCTCTTCCCTTCCCCTTTATTATTTACTCCAACCCGCGCACGAGCGTTAATTATGTATATCATTTTAATCCTTAAATATATATTAATATTATCACTTAAAACATTTTTTTTTTTATAATTTTAGACTAATTGGTTGTTGATTTATAGTTTCAGAACATTTTTCTTATATTTAGATACTAATGTGACAGTGCTTTCTAATTGCAGGGAGTCAAGTGGTTGTTCATTCATTAAAACAATTATTAACGTGTTTAATAATTAAAACAGTTACTTTACGACTTGAATATTTTTAATTAAGTTTTTGGTAATTGAACAAAACAAGGATAATGTTTTTTATTTTATTTTATTTACATGGTTAAATATTTATATTGATCTAAGGATGAATTAAATTTCAACTCTTTGTTTTGGTCAAATCAATAAAAAGATGTGTTGCGTATACATCCAGAAGAAATTACCATTAATCTCTGCCCGTATTGGACTGTCCCGTTCAGGTTCAGTGGTGGAGCCACTAAACATTATCAAATTTTATTTTTAGTGTTGTCAAATTTTATTTTTAATTATAATTAATTATATAAGTATATATAATTATTAAAAAAAATACTCCACCATTCTATAATTATAAATTTTATTTTTTAAGTAGTGTAATAGCTGACCAAGGAGTCTCTTTGGCTCCGTCACTAGTTCTGGTCATAACAATTTTGGATTAATGTCACCCCAAATCCGGCAGGGTCCATTTGTGCTGTGTGTACATGATTACATTCAGAAGAAATTACCATTATTAATTATTCAACCATTTTTCTGTAAAAGCTTCATGAAATGTTAATGCAAGTAAGCAGCAATTTATACTTGTATAGTTCCTTTTTAGTTTCATTTTACAATTTATACTCTTTTCAGGCATTAATGCATGGCCAGGGAAGTAGATGCATAGCCATAATTATAACACCTGAGCCCTTTCAAGATCAAGTACGTACTATATTAATTCCTTCTTCAATTCTACCTGTCTGTTTGTGTTAAGTATTGCTGAAAGCAGTTTTTGTCTTTAATGTCCTGTTAATACTATATAGTTCCATTAAAATGTCATATTTAATACTATATAGTTTTGGTAAGTTTAGACAATCGAAAATATTTTAAATAAAAAAATAGACAATTGAGAATCACGATTCCACCTTTATTTTGACAAGTTTTTCTGTTTCTTCTTTGGGCAGGTTGTACTTCTAATAGGTAGTTCTGCTAGTGAGGTTGATATATCCCGAGATATCGCAACAGTTGCTAAAGAAGTCCACATTGCAGCTAGGTCATCAGTTGAAGCCGATAAGCTAGGAAAGGTGCCTGGCCATGAAAACATGTGGCTTCATTCTAAGCTAAAATTTATCATCCATGGTGAGAATTGGATGGCTTTCATGAGAATCCATAAATTTCTTTGACAACTGTTGCCTAGAATGATTTATCTGAAGCTAGTGTTTATCAATCAATGCAGATTGGTAGCGTTCATGAAGATGGTACAGTAGTTTTTCAAGATGGAAGTGCAGCTGGTGCTGACTTCATCATACATGGCACAGGTTATTCTCAGCATTCTCCATATTGTATCACTTTCTATTGAAAACCCCAATTTACTTTGTTTAAACTTAAATAATCTTCCTACATGGTTTACAAGTGTCATGGTTCCAACCAATTTGCAAGTCACATGTAATTGAGTGTTATTAATTATGTTTTTTAAATTGAAAATCTCATTTATATGTTACATGAAGATTATTTGAGACAATAAAAAAATGTGGTGGTTTGGGATCTCGTAATAATTTCTCACAATTGAGACACAACACTAATAATGAACGTCCATTTATTCTTTTTCCAGGTACAAGTATGATTTTCCCTTCCTTAAACCTAGGGGTGGAAATAGGTCTGAGTCTGGCTCCGTCATTATCATTAAGCCTAAACCTGACTTGTTATCTGTTAAAAATAAGTTATTAAAACTTGAGTCTGGCCTGCATAAAGACCTAACCTAGCCTGAAAGTATGTATACAAAGTCTGATTAAATAAAAACAAATAATTAAAAATAAAAATAACATAATAGATATGTTTCTCTCATAAATTATAAATTATCAAATTCTTATAAGTTATAGATATGTTTCTCTTAATCATTTTATGAGATTTTTAAAGTGATTTTTTGAAGTGGTTGATCATCCACCTTCATAATAAAGAAAAATACTTTTAGAAAAATACATATATTATTTTAAATTTTAATGTATGTATGTATATATATATATATATATATATATATATATATATATATATTAAATAGGCCAGCCTGATAGGCTTATCAGATTTTTTTTAAAGTTTGAGTCTGACCTTTTTATTTAAACAGACTTTTCAAAAAGTCTTAGCTTAGTCTTTATAATAAACAAACCAGGTCAGACTAGACCTTAAACAGGTCAGGCCAAAGGCTCTTGATAGGCGGTCTGACCCACTTCCACATCTACTTGAAATCAATCCGGAGGTGGCATGTATGACGGCAGGTTGCTCCCTTCCCCTTGTTTGAACTGCAGAGCAAGTGGATAGCTGGAATCTTGTCTAATCGCATTGCACTTCCTTCAAAAGAGGAGATGGCTAAAGATGTTGATGCTTTTTACTCATCACTTGAAGCCTCTGGCACTCCTAAGCGTTACACTCATAATATGGGCATTCTTCAGGTGTTCCTTTTTTGAAGGTTTTGTTAGTTTGTGCTTTTGTTGTCTTTACCTATCTAAAGTCAAGATTTGTATTGTCCTGGTTGTCCTCCTCAGAAAGGCACTTGACATGTGTTTGGGATTGTGTATATATTACAGTGGGACTACAGTAACTGGATTGCGGATCAGTCTTGGTTCCCTTCTATTGGAGAATAGAGAAGGCAAATGTACATGGCCACATCTAAGAACAGGGTGTTCTGCAAGCTCAACAGGATTTTGCCAATTATCTCATCGGATGTTTGTGACAGGTCTTAAGCCAAGTAAATCATGCCCTCTGCTCCGGAATCATTGTTCAGAATAACGATTATAAAATCAAATTCGCAGTATTGAAGAATGGAAAATTTGATATTTAAAAGTAATAACATATTTATATGTTCATTACGCTTTTACCGATTCATCTACGAATAAACATGTGATGGCAACGTGATCACTAGTTATTTTGTTTTTCAATGTTTCCCTTTATATAATAGTTACATAGCATGGATTAGTAGCTTATCTAAAATATTGAAAATAAAAAATACATAACAAGGATTTGAATTGTTAATTTCGGATAAATGTCCATAGAATAAAAATGCTCACACATGATAGCCTCTGGACTTCCGTAGTCCAATAACTATAAACCGTGCAGCAAACTTGAAAAATACATAACGTATGTTTTTGACGTCCATGGGTCAGACATACGTTTGGTTCCATTTCCTCAAGCTGCACTTCTATCCATGATGGGCTTCCCACATACGTCAGCAGAATACTTGAACATGGAGGCACTTTGGTCTACTACATCATATCAGAATACCATCATGGCCTCAGAAAAGAGTGCCCTAGATGTGTGTAATATCCAATTGTGAATCTTTTTGCTCTGCACAAGACAGAAGTAGCAGGATATTAATAAAAAAATAAACTTCAGCTTCTTTCATAAGAAAATTCAACAGGTGAGTAGGAATGACTGAAATCAGTTCAGTGTTCAGAAACATTAATTCATTTATTCTGAAACGTGTTTTTAAGTAGGAGTGCAGGTCAGCGCTGAAAATTCTAATCTACGACTATTTTGTAACCTAAACAGTTCATGATCAAAACCAATTTAATCAACTTGAAAGAATAACATGGGACTACTTGAGTTACACTTTTCCTCATATGAGGCCTTTCTAGATTGCTTCTGATGCCTTTTCTCTGTGGTAAGATGCACACGTTTCTTTGCCTCAAATGAGTTCCTTTATGTCTCTTGGTTGGTCCTTCCTCTGTGAAGAGATAGTTATATTTTTCGAGTACCCTCTCTTTCTATTAAGCTAAGCCTAACACCTCATACGCATTTGCCACTTTCTGAATGATATATTTATCCCGAGGTTTTCGATCAAAAGCTTCCAGTCCCTTGAAAAGCTTTTAATCAAAAGCAAAGGAATATGCAGATAAGGTTAACCGTGTGTAAATTTTCCTATAAGTGTATGTAACTGTCGAACAAAAAGTAAGGATGCTGGATGCAAGCCCAATATTACCTAAAGTATTACAATTTACAACCATAGGAAAGCTTACAACATCCACAGCCCACAATAAATGAGATAAGAAAATTACTTACTTTTTTCCTCAACAGCAATGACTGGGTAAAGCAATTATTGCTGTTCCTCTATAATCAAATAATAATTATTTATTGTTTACCAAAAAATATTATTATTTAGTATTGGTAAACAATTTTTTTATTATCCTATGACAGTGATCAAATTCAACAGTTATAACCAGAATCTATTGCTTCTGCCATAGCTACTCTTCTTTTCAGCTGTTAATATTTCATTTTACTCCAGATTTTGCTAATTAAAAATGTTGAGAAATTCAGCAGTGCAGTGCAAATAGTAACTAAATTTGTAGGGAAACTTGCAAATTGCTTTGTGTTAAGTAAGCTCTCATCAACTACATTTCTAGCTTTTGTTTTTAATATGAACATTTTCAATGAAAGAACATCATTTATGCTTATGACTCTGTTGCTATTGAGAGGTTTATCCCACCAAACAATAAGTAGAGTAGAAAAGAAAGAAACAAAATCAGGGACATTGCAGAAGGTAAACATATGGCGGATTAATATTAGCATGCAACAACAGCAAAAATAACCAAGCTTTATCCTACTGAGTGGTTCTGCAGTCATCTACATGGATTAATAATAATTTTTTAATATTGGATTTGACCAATATCAATGGAATACATTCTTTCAAAATTGAGTCTGGAAGTCACTCTAATCAGAATGGAATCTACCAAAAACCTTTTTCCCCTGGATTATCCATTTTCCCCCAAATATTAAAAGTACTCCCAAACATCTTTATTTACTGAAAACTCACAATACATCCCAAAACTAACATGATAACGGATCAGACCAAAATAAAGACATGGCAAAGAAACTCCATAAAGTAATAAATTCATCATCAAAAGAAAGAATACAATAAATGGATAAATTGACCAAGTTCTAAATATAGAAATAGACTACAAAAATCTTGTACAGACACAAAAAAAATGCTGGTCATCGAATACATAAAATTGAACTCTACAGAACTGGTAAACTCCATAGCATGCTATGTATTTTTGCAGTACCAAACAATCATCAGAAGCACAAGAAAAGAAAGGTACATAGGCTCTGTTAGGATAAAACTTGTCATACAGGAAAAGAAAATAAGAAGGTAAAATGAATAAAGTTTTTCCATAGTTAAAATGATTCGCCTCATGCGCATTAATTAATCAGATATTTGAATGGCAACTTGAACTACTATTGGCAAAGAGAAATGCATAAAAACCTGTACAACCCTATGCCATTGTTGTTCCTTCTCAAGAGAAATCAAAATTGTTTTCAATGAGGCGATGGGGAAGTTTTGCTCCCAGGAAACCCAGGCATGGAGTGCACCATAAAGAGCCTCCTTACTGTCGCTGAGTTCAAGAAGCTGCATTTTGTCTGCAATGGAGGGAAATGAAGTCGACTATGAAAGAAAGGAGGGAAACTAAGTAGATAGAAAGATAGAGATAGCAGTTGCAAATTAGATGGAGCCATGGAGGAGGCAATACCGACACTTGACTGTGACAGCAACGATCCTGCTATAGAGAGAGAGAGAGAGAGAGAGAGAGACTCACCAGATAAGAGATTCCAGCTCACCTCTCGGACTCAACCAACTCTCTCCTTTCTTCCTCTGCGCAGACTGGGCCCCATTCATTCCCCCTATTTTATTCACGTTTTTTTTCCTCAAAATATATTGAATTAAATAAATAAATAAAAGGGCAATTATATTTAAGACTCAGTAGTATTTTACAATTTTTAAGAGTCTCAGTAGCCGATGCCATTAAACTTATTATATATATAGCCAACAATCATAAGATAATACTATTTTAATTTTACTCCATAAATTCATATAATATCTGATATTTTTATTTGTTTATACAAATTTATTTACAATATCTATAATCAATTGCTGTATATACTTTTTCTTTTTCAATTCCTGCCACATAATAGTAAGACACATTGTGTAAGAGAATACATTTTTTAACATTCTTTTTTTGTTATTAGTTTAAATTTATTAGAAATAAAAAAAAATGAGCCTCATTAAATTTTGTATACATAAAAAAAGTAAAAGCAGAAAGAAAATTTTAGGTATTTAGTTTGAGGGTCTATTTTTTGAAAATAATTTTTATTTTTAAAATTTTAAGACTTAAAAAACAAGTATTGAAAAAAAAATATTCTAAGATGTGTTTTTACTTTTTCATAAAAATATTTTAAAAAATTTAAAATTACATATTTTTACTCTTATTTTTTTATTTGAAAATAAAAACATAAACCCTCATAACCAACCTAGCGCCGCCTTAAATTTGTGTTTCCATCCTCCCTTTTCTTTTGACTTTTTCTTCAAACGTTATGTATCTATGTTAGTGTGAATTTATTGTTTGATGTTTAAATTAGATCATACATAATAATCAATTATTCCTTTCTATCTAACAGCTCACATCTCTAATATAATAAATAAAAATAAAAATACATAAGCTTCTAAATTTTTAAATTGAAAACCATTTTAATCAAGTTTCTAGTTAATTTGTATTGACAGTCTTTTAAAGACAGTACGATATAGATTAGCTTGGTGTAATTTTCCCTTCTAAAGAACTGTTTTATGAAAAATATGGATCATTTAAAGTGAGAACTGAGAAGTATAAAATGAAAAGGTTAAAATAATTTTTATCGTTAATTTAAAAAGTAAGTAGATGTACTTTTTTTTTTCCTCTTTTAATAAAGTCAAATCAGAATTTTGTATAAAATAAAATCATGTTGACTTTTAACATGAATGCAAAATATTTATACTGAAATAAAATGTATCAACGCCGCATGTCTAGACTAATAAAGGTAATGCATAAAAGACGCAAATGAAGAAAATAAACCCGTGGTCTAATTTGATAAGAAGCTGTCTAGCAATTTATTTTTGAGTTGTGCTCAACAAGGTTTAACTTGTTTTTTTTTTTTTTTTTTTTTTGTTGCTGCTCAACAAGGTTTAACTTTACAGAAAGCATATAAGATTCTAACAATATTAAAAATGCATAATGAATACTCGACCAAAGTTTTTCTTGAAGTAGACCAAAGCTTAAGAACCAAAACCAAAAGCATTTTAACATCCTCAAATTTTGTTCAATGCATTCCTTTGTTAATAAAGGGGACTACATCTCAATTGCATTTACTTAAAAGGAAGTGGAAGTATATGTGAAAAGTGAAAGCGTAAGAACGCTGAACCTACGAAATTGTTTTATTCGATTGAAAAAATAATTGGTTGGAGGAGATGTTGTATCAGTACAATGGAGATCGATGAGGGACACCTTTTCGCCGGTTCACCATGGTGTACCAAATCTCTGGCACCATATCAACACTTCTACGTTTCTTTTTGAGTGGCTCATTCACGCTCTCTGCCACACCCCCACTATTAGTATTTGTTGACCCAGACACGGTGCATAACCACGTCGAATTGCGTGAGTCAAGACCTGAATCTGTTGTAATCTGGCTATCCTCAATTTGTAGTGTGTTCTTGCTGCTTCTATCTCTGTCTAGTATCACAGACAATTCATGCTTCTTCCAACTGTCCTTCATGCTTGTGCTTTTGGTAATTTGTAGAACATGTTGATGCACCTGCTACATTGATCATGCATATGTCCAAACCAAGACCACATAATTATCATCAAAATGGAAACAAAAAAACTCAAAGTAACAAAACCAAAAGAGCAAAAAAAAGGACATTTTCAAGTTGCTAGGAATATTGTGATTTGAATAAAAGGAAAATTGAACCTTGCATGAGACAGAGCAGAAGATGTATGGGTCTTGGAGGTTACGGTCGCATGTGATGCAAATGTTGCTAGAGCCTTTGTGAGAACGGGTGGGTGGCCTTTGTTTCAAAAATACCACCTTAGTTTTATTTGTTATGTACGGCTGTTCATTCATCACAATTCAGAAAGATTTAGATCAACTATAGGAACAAAAAAACAAAGGATATAGACTTTTGTTTATGTTTTTAAACATTGATTCTTTTGCTTACTTGAACAAGGGAACAATTCAACAATGTCTGAGCATCACCAAGCCGTAATACGTCATTGTACATGTATCTTCGTATCTAAAACAGGAAACAGAATCGTCTAAATGGTAGGTTAAAAAAATCATTCCATTTTCCTTTTTAGCAGAAAAAATTTCGGGCAACCTGCAAAAGGACGTGAGAGCGGTGAAAGGGCAAACAGTGGAGGCAAATGCTTGTGCAGCAATCTAAGCAAAAAATGTTCTTCTCGTTCTTCTTTACAGAGTCATGAATCAAACAGCGAGTGAAAAACTTCTCTTCCTTAAGAATGAGAAGCCAATTAGGAACTGAGTTGAACCCAACCTGAGCATCAAACAAACACTATAACCGTTTAAATAACTGAAAAATAATACTACTGGCAATAAAGTAATAATGACTTAAAAATATACAAGAAAAAAAAAAAGGCTTTACCATGTTAAGTTGTTGAGATGGTAATGGAATGAATGTCACACATGACGAATCTTTGGAATAGATTTTTTTTTTTAATATAAAAAAACGAGCGACAAAAGGAGAGAGGAGAGGGGATAGAGCTTTCAAAATTGAATGTGTATATATATAAGGAGTGCCACTGATTGAAAAATGTTAAGCGTGAAGCTAGGTTGGTAGTTATTCTTTTGTATTGAAGTGAAGGATAATGAAATAACATGAGGAACTTTCCGCAATTTTAGACCATAGTGCAGTTCCGTGTTGAACGTTGCATGCACAATGCCAGTGCCAACGCGTTAACGTTATATATATTATGCACACTTGCACAGTGTTCATGGCCCTTGTCTTGCTAACTGCGTGGTGGGCTAGACCAGTTAGGATAGTTTATGCCCTTCTTTCTTTCGGTGTGTGAGTCTGACAAACAGACATAAGGCCAAAAATTACGCTTCCTTTGTCTTCCTTACAAGTTTTTGTTGCAACAAAAAAAGGGTCGACAAAGAATGTACACAGGGGGGTTTACACGGTTCGCTTTTTTCAAACTGTTTTAAACTTTTAGTGTACCATTTTAATGAATCACTTAACGAACCGGTTTATAACGAACCACTTAGATGATCTAAACCATTATAATGAACTGTTTGAACCATTTAAAGAACCAGTTCTGAACGGAACCACACTAATAAACAAGTTCAGAACTAAATCAGTTTTCAAACTGTTTTAAAAATCAAACCAGTTTTGAACCACTTAATACTCCTTTTTTGTATATATCACCAAAAAAAAGTCTTTCACAAAAAATGTTAATTGTCCTTTCGGTTAATAGTAAATTCACTTGCCAATCTTCTCACTTTAGTGCATTACAGTTACTAAAAGCCTGATTATGCGAACTTTAATTATTGGGAGCAAGAGGTGAACTTTTTCCTTCTTTAACTATTTCTTCCTTTACTTTTGTGATGATGGAATTATATATAATGTGCCTATATGATTTTTTTTTTTGAGATTCTTATTTGGATAATTTCAAAGATATTTAGACATTCTAATAATACTAACATTCCACTGACATTTTTCAGTTTTTTTATCTTTCTCTTCTTCTTACATATTTACAAATTATTCATCAACAAAATCCTTAATTACATTATTAGCAGCGAAAATCAAATTTAGTCCTTGTGGAATATAAATGTATTTCTTACCAATTAAATCAACCTTTATTGATATCACTGTTACTATTCTGATGTTTGAGAAAAGATATTTCCTCAAAGCAAATTCAACAAAATAATTAAATCAATATTTAGTTGCACCAAGATACAAACAAATGCCCACTGCATAATTTGTTTACTAGTTATCTTAGATTATTAAGTTAATTCAGATTATCCTTTGGGCCATATAAATTTGCACCCAGACATTTCCAATTTCTAAGGCTTTTTCTACCAAAGAATAGTAATATTTCATGGCATGCTTTGATCCAAACAGAATAATCAGTGTTATTAGTAATTAAAAAGAAACATTGCAGCCTCATGAGACTATGAGCCCATTGGATTGATAACTCTGACTGTAGCCCTCTTCACCCAAAGGAAATTTTTGGGGTGTAGACACTTAAGAGATAGAAAGAGAAAAGAAATAAATAAGTTATTGATATTATTGATAACATGATTTCACAAGTATTCATTGAACCTTGAGTATGTCTTCATCTTGATTAGCTCTTGAAACTCAACTCACAAATTTTTTTTAACAAAAAAAAGTAGTAGTGATAATGCGGAAAATATGAAAAGTTTGGACTAAGTTCAAAATTTTCATTAATCTGTTAATAAAATTAATTTGCCCATAGAATAGGACCCAACGTTTTTGCTTCCCCTTCTGCATGTTTCCCAGTTTAAAAATAATACTAAAATATAAACCTTATACAAATTCCAACGTAAAAAACAACAATAAAGAAATTTGAAAACAAAAGTTGTCCGTTATTTTTTTATTTATAAAAACTTATCCATTTCTCAGATTCGTTGGGGATCATTTTGGATTGTTTCAGTTTGAGTTTCTGTTGAGCAAGTATCAATATTCTAGTGTGAATTTCATATTTTATAGTGTAGTTCAGACGTTACTGATCGATAGGGCTGAACAAAAAAATCGATATCTATAAAATAATCTTATATCTAATCCAATTCAATCCATTTTAAATCTATTTAAATGGATTAGTTTTATATTTAAATCCATTTTTTTGGATTTTAAATACAATCCAATTAATTGGATATGAAATGAATATGGATTGGATAATTGTTTTAAATCTATTTTTTTTGTCAACTTTGATTGAAACTATTTTTTTGGCCAACGTCAACTAATGATGATTTTAAGCCGTTATCGTTGAGCTATTTTTTGGTTAATGTTGGTAAGGTTTTTTTTAGTCAACATTGATTGAGACCATCTTTTGTCTGACATCAGTCGATGCTATTTTTTTGTCTACATCAGCTAGGTTTTTTTGTCGATGTCTGTCGAGATTATTTTTTATCGAAATCAAGTAGTTTTTTCACTCGACGTCAACTATGAATTTTTTTTGTTGACGTCAGACGAGACTATTTTTTGGTCGACATCGGTTGAAAAAATCATCGACCGACATCAGCCAAAAAACCTAGTTGACATCGGCCAAAATATTTCCCCAATTGACACCGATCGAAAAAATCCTAGTTGATGTCAACAAAAAATATCCTTCGCTAACGTCAGCCCAAAAAAATAGTCATGGTTAATGTTGACCAACAAATCCTAGTTGTTGCCAACAAAAATATAGTTTCAATCAATATCAGCAAAAAAAAATATAGCCAACGTTGACCTAAAAAAAAGTCCTGACGAATGTTGGCAAAAAAATATCAATGATCGACATCGGCAAAAAAAATCTTATCAATGTTAGCCACAAAAATCCTAACAAATGTCGGCCAAAATTAGTCACGGTCGATGTTGATCGAAAAATCCTTAGTCAATATCGACCAAAAAATGCACTAACTAAAAATCCTGGCCGACCTCAACCAAAAAGTAACCCTACCTAAGATTGAACCAAAAACATCATTCGATTGAAAATGCATTGACTAATGTCAACAAAAAAATAGTCTTGGTTGATGTCGGTCTAAAAATGTTTGGACTGATATCTGTCGAAATTGCTTTGGTTGAGGTATGCCAAAAATACACTAACCAATATCGATAAAAAAAAAAAATAGTCTTAACCAAGGTCAGTTGAAAATAGTTATTAAATGGATAGGTACTAAATTTTCACTTTTTAGCATTCAATAACTAAAATTTGTAAAAAAAAAAAATCTTATGATATTTAAGTGAATATAAATTGGATATATTCAAATCCATATCCATTTAAATGGATTGGATATTGAATCTAAATTGTTTTTAAAAAAATATGGATATAGATTTAAAATCCAATCTATTTAAATAGATATAAATTAGATATGGATTGGATTCTTAAAGATCCAATTCATGCCCACCCCTACTGATCGATATTTTTTTTTTTTGATAGAGCGACATTACTAATATGTTTAACTATTTTTTGTTGCTTATAATGTACTGTACATTGTACGTTTTAATTCTCTTCCTGCAACGTAATATCTACTTTTGTAAGTGCACATTTTTAATAAATGATTATTGGGATTAACATTAATTCAATTCACAACAAATCATTTTCTAATATTTGATCGTTCCGGCCTTTTTTCAAAATTTTAATTTAATAATATATAGTATCATGGAAAGCAAATTTCAAGCAAATTTACTTTATGCATGCAGCATGGCGGGAACAGAGTCATTCTCATATATTTCTGTTTTAGTATTCTTCCTATTTATGGTAAGCGGGAAGAGCCAGCGCAGCTGGCGCAGCCCACAGGATTTGAAAAAGGAATGGATCGAGATTTTGAACCTCTTCTTTCTATGACTCTTCTTGATTGAGATACAGATCCTATAAAGTAGAAATTACTTTTATTTTACTATAAATATTGGGTTGAATTGAGCGGGTCATATTTAAATAATAAATTCTTTTCCTTTTGTCTGGGAGAGGGACAAAGGGAAGGAAGGTAGATGCATTGCAGAAGGGTGGGTTCTTGCTGGATAAGATATGTTCAAGAAAATGGGTGGGCCTTGCATGCCCTTGGAAAGGGAAATAAATGACTTTATAGAGTTTAGATCACACATGCAAAGGAATTATTCATTTCTATTGGTGTCAGATTTTCGGATCCGCATCCTCTCCAGCTCCCTCTAGCAACAACTATGACCCTTGGATTAATTTAAAGGCTGACATTAAAACTCCAAAAAGTCAAAAGTTCTCCCTTTCTGTCTCTGCTCTCTCTCCTTGACATTGCAACCTCCAATTGCAGGCCATTTTATCGAAAGGGATAATTTTTTTTTTAATTACTGATTAGGAGTATTTTTCAAAATATTTACGGAAAAAAGGTAAGTCGTAAAAATTTTTATGACTTTTAAAAAAGAAGTCGTAAATATTTTTACGACTTATTTTTTTTTTATTTTGACTTATTTTTTTATTTTATCCCACTGAAATCGGATACAAATTTACAACTTCTAAATGTAATTTTTTTTAAATTACGACTTTGAAGTCGTAAAGTAAAATCATGCATAAATATACGACTCCTTTTTTAATTTTATTTTCTCGTTTACAACTTTGAAGTCGTATTTTTTTTTTAGGAAGTCGTATTGTATTTTAGGACTTCCATATACTTTTTTTTGGTAAAGTCGTAAAATGCCATACGACTTTACCATTTTTTTTTTTGCTTTTCTGTTTTTTAGGATGCTTTTATTTAAGTTTTGTTTAATTTTTGTAATTTTTTTTGTTTAGTAAATTTTAATAAAATTATTTTATTTATTATTTAACAATACATTAATTTTAATATATTTGTTTGGTTTAATATTTTGTAAATTTTTTATATTTTGTATTCAATATAAAAATTAAAAGATTTTTATTTTTATTTTTTGGTGAAGTCGTAAGGTAATATACGACTTTGCTTTTTTTCTTTATTTTTTTATTGCTTTTAACGTTTTGGTTTTTGTAAATTTTTTAAACTTTTGTTTTGTTTAATTTTTTAAATTATTTATTTTAGGAAATGTTAATAGTATCATCTTATAAATAATTATTTTATAAATAATATTCAATTACAAAATTAATTAACAAAATAAAAAATAATTATAGATTTTTTAAAAATGTTTAAAATATAATATTAATAAAATTATTTATAATAATTATAAAATCAATATATTTAATTACAAAACAAGTAATATAGATTTTTTTTAATGTTTCATTTAAATTTAATTTTTTCAGATTTCAAAATTACTTAATATAAAACTATATTAAATAAATAAATATATTACAAAATAATATATAACATAAATTAATAAAATCTATTTTTTAAGCTTTCAAAAGTCGTAAACATATATACGACTTTAAAGTCGTATATATATTTACGACTTCAAAGTCGTAATGTTTTTTTTTTTTTTTTTAACTTTTGCTATTTGCCCCCAAGGTCGTGAAGTTCATCCGACTTTCGCTTGAAATTACTTATGCACCCCATATATTACTAAATGCACTCCTCGTTTTCATAAATTTTTTCGTAAAAATTTGAAACTTATTAATTACACCAAATTTTTTTGTTAAGTATAGTTTCATATTTTATTTTAAATCTTAAATTCCAAATGATAATATTTTTAAAATATACCCCAAATAATTATGATATTGTGTTAACAAAAGTAAAAATAATTATATTTATAAAAATTTATCAACAAAATCAATATATTTAATTAACAAAATAAAAATAAATATAGGCTTTATATTTTTATTTAATTTTTATTGTTCATTTCTATTA
>PYAF01000012.1:1220578-1242006 GCA_007407185.1 Glycine tomentella
AAAAAAATAGAAACTAAAAGAAACCAATATTATCTTTTAATGTTAATATTAAATAAAAAAAAAAATATACAAAATATTAAATCAAAACAAAATATTAAATGCATATTAATTAGTAAATTATTAAATAATAAATAAAATCATTTTATTAACAATTGATAAACAAAATAAATTAAGAAATTAAATCAAAGTTTATAAAACTTACAAACAAAAACGTTAAAAGTAAACAAAAGAATAAAAAAAATAAAAAGCAAAGTCGTACGTAAGGCCACGACTTTAGAAAAAAAAAATTAAAGAAAGTCGTAAAATGGCATACGACTTCCATAAAAAAAAAAGAAAAAAAATAAAAATAAAAATACGACTTTGAAGTCGTATAGACGATAAAAAAAATTATCCAAAGTCGTATATTTATTTTCGACTTCATTTTACGACTTATAAGTAGTGTTTTAAAAATATATCATTTCAAAAAGAAGTCGGAAATAGATATACGATTTTAATTAAATAAAAAGAAAAAATATAAGTCTTAAATATATTTACGACTCCACTTATAAAAGTCGTAAAATATTTTACGATTTATCTCTTTTTCATAAATAATTTAAAAACTACCACCAATCAATAATTAAAAAAAAAATACCCCCAAAGCGTAAAAGAGCCCCAATTGCATGCAACTCCATGTACTAGCGACCTTCGCTGGACTTTGTGACCCAACGCCTCCCATTCACCCGAACACCATTCAATCCTTTTTCTTTTCGTAGTGTGTGTTGTTCAACTAAATACATATGGATGGTTATCTCCAAAATTATCTCAACGGTCTCTTTTTGCAAATCTCTCCATACTCAAATAATTAGTGAAAACTTTTGCTTAACATTGACTGATTTTAAAAAAAAAATTAAGTAAATCTTTTTACAGAAAATTTTAAATAAAATATTGTATTTTTATATTTTTATATATTTGCAACCACTTATTTCAGTTCTAATAATTTGCTCCCACTTAGGTCTATCACTTTATCCTGATACGTGTGCTAACTGAATGCTACCACAAAATTCCATTTGATTATTGTTTTTCTTATATTTTGTTTACATATGATTATTATTGATGATGAGGCACGTATAGTTACGATAAGACTTTTTTGAACAAGTACAAATTTAGACCACGTAACAAGTCACTTTTTTTACTGAACTTTGTTCTCCATTGTTCAACATAAGAAGGATATTATTACAAAATAGTCTATGAGCATTGGAATATAACTTGTACCTTTTGTATGTGCAGCCAATTGGAGATATTGCGGAAAGATTTCATGCTTTGTTCGTGAAGGATTGTGGTATTCTATTTCTATATGCGGATTCTTATATTCAGGTATTTTCTTCATTTTTTTCTTCTAATGTTATTTATTTTTTGTTGTAATTTTTTAGTCATGGATATTTTTAATTTAAACTTGAATAATTTTTGACAGGTATGGAGATTGTGAACTTCATTTTTCAACTAATGGGTATGGAAAATTGGAAATTGCATATGTGGATCAGAGTCCATCAATGGCAGATAGGAGGGTACAAAAAGAATTTCATTCAATGAAAAGTACAGAAAAAAAAGGAGTGAACTTTTGACTTTTTGGAGTTTTAATTTAAACCTATAAATCCAAGGGTCACAAATGTTGCTGGAAGCTGGAGAGGATCCGGTTCCCAGATTTGCCTCAGAGAGAGAGAGAGAGAGAGAGAGAGAACCAACTTCAACTTGCCTCTCTGTCCAAATTAAAACTATGAACTAGCCTCTCATCATGATCGACACAACAGGGCATAAATCTTGTACTGATCGAGCTTGTTCAATCATGCATCATATACATACTTCTAAAGAATTGCTTTCGAGACATCATTTGTATATTTAATTTATTTATGTTGGGTACAGCTGAATACAAATCTGTCAGAATAATGGGTTTGGTAATGGTGCATATGGATAGAAGGACGCATTCACGCATACTTTATTATGCTTTTGGCACCCCATCTTACGTTAATGCTAGCTACTGCATGCGTTGGTTATGTTTTGAGACACCTATCCACCTTTCGTATTAATGTAAAGAACCCTGCAGCTCTGTGGTGGATGATGGCCTTTGGCCAAATTATGAATTGAACTATATATATGAGGTGGATTAAGCAAGTTGCATACAAATAATTTCGTCAATGAGTCCAACAATATCCCACACGTGACCGACTTCAAAGTTTCAAATAATGCAGGTTCATTTCTAACCATAGTATATATGGCGATAAATATTAAATAATTAATATTAAGTTTAATTATTAAATTTAACAAGGATAATTTATATATTTTTAACATAGCAAATATTCTTTTAATTAAAACTTTTCATTTTGAGGTTCCGGGACATGCGTCCATGACGCACATTCTTTAATTAACATAACAAATATTGTAAGGTCTGTTTTTAATTAACATACCAAATTTTATTATTTTTTTTATAAATTAAAAAACTTGACTACATATCACATGAACTTTCATCGGAACTATAAACATAATAATTTCTCCTATATAATATCAAAGGTTTTAAAATTTTCAGCCCCACCGCTCCACCAAGCCATATGCATCTCCATCATGTACCTACAAGCTTGCAATTCTGATGCAAATTAATGATGGCTGGACTATGAGATCGCAGCGTGTCAACTCAAATTTTTTCATACAATATTGAAATTCAGTAACCTTTACCTCAAATTTATGGCTTGAAAAAAATGGAATTAGAACTTAGAATTATAATGATGAAACCTGCTGAGAAATAAGAAATTATGTTTAGGATGCAAAAGTTATATATATATATATATATATATATATATTAGTTATAACTACATATTAGTTTCTTTAAAATCATATAGAGACGTGGACGACCTAAACATGTACACTACAAGACTTCACATAAATCAATTTTTAAGATTATAAAAACATTATTAGTGACTTTCATGTATCTAAATATGGCAGTACAAAAAATTCATTTAAGAAATAGTATAACATGATTGACAAATATTTTTTTTTTGTTATTTTAAATATATACCCAAGGTTTGATCTTCAAATAAGTATTTATGGAAAACTTTTGTTTGGAGAAATCAACCTCTAAATGAATCTTAATAACATAAGAAATTAGTCCTTAATACCTCCTAGTAGATATACCCTAGATTTACCTAAAAAAGTAATTCTTTTAAACACCTCGTAAAGTTAATAAATTCCTAACTCCCTATAATTTTTGCCTTGCTACCTCAATTGGGGTTGGTTTGAGTTTATATATTTTATTCTAATTATATAAAAAAATTAATGGAAACATACTAATAATTATATGTTTTTTCTAATTGAAAATCATGGTTTATATTCTATAATTGGAAACTATTAATCTTTATAATAATTACTTTAAATTCATATCTAAAACACTTTTTAATTGATTGATAATGTCAAAATTTTATACTAATAAACATATTCACATTAAACTATTTTATAGTTTAATATATGTTGGCCAGAAGTTACTAATTCCATACTTGATTAATATTACATGTGCTGTGCAATGGTACGTAGATTTTGACCAAATATTTTGGTTACTACTAGTAATCAAAATAATTAAATGATATACTAAAAAAAAAATTAAAAAACAGTATTGGATTTTCATGATATTAAAATGTAATTTTATTTTCAGAGGAAAAAATTACCTTCAATCAATTTTTAAACAAAAATAACATATCTTACTAAAATTTGTTAAGGCCACATACATGGCTCATGGTTTAGATATACTTGTAAGTTGTAACCCACAAAAAACATGACTCCATGAGTTTTGTGCCTTAGATCTCTAATCTCCTACGATACCGACTGATCAAGTTTATAAATATTACGAACATAAATTCAGTGTCTGGGCAGCCAGGCATAATCTAACTCAACTTGAGTAGTGTCCCATGCTGGAAAGTATCATTCTGAACAGAAACACAAGTATAGAATAATTTAAATAAATAAAATACGACAAGTTATTTGCACGTAAATTTGCTGTGATTAGTTTGCTCGGCGGCAAAGGAAGAAGTCTGAAGACCAACCGGTTATTCATTGTAACAAACATTATGCTGTGAGAATATATATAACTATAATTCATACAACATTGTTGCCCATCAACCGACTCATCTAGCTACCGATGGAAGCATAGGCATGTGGAATCTGCAATACCTCACGGTGCTGCATGTGAAACATACTAAACTAACTTAGATAAGAAGGACAAATCATCCTAATTAGCCGGCAGAGATATGTTTTCAGAAAACACATATATCTTGTATAGGAGACAATCCATTTGAGGATAAAAGTATTATATGTAATAAAATTATTCTTTTAATTTCAAATATTTAATATAGTTGTAAATCTAAACTTGAATTTTGAGATTATTAAACTAGAATAATCTCATATTAATTAATTTATATGTTTAGTACTAACTGATGAGTAGGGATGAAAATGAGTTACGACGTCTATTAGGAGTCTTTGGTGGTCTGCTGGCATCATGCTAAGGTTTTTTGAAATATTTGTTTAAATGAAAAGTTAATGTTCAAACTTTAAAAAAAATATGTTAGGCCTATTAAGCTGTCTTATATATTGTCAATTTGTCATACTCTAATTTTGTCTGGGTCCCAAAAAAATAAAAAACAAAAATATTTTTTTAAAAAAAATAATTAAAAAAACGAAAATGAAAAGAAAAATAATTATTTAAAAAACAAAAAAAAGGGAAATGATGAAATGGAAAAAATAAAAAAAGGAAAAAAATATTAAAACAGAAAAAAGGAGAAAGAAAATGTAAAAAAAAAGACAAAGGAAGATAATAAAAAAAGGAAAAAGAGAAAGAAAAATATTAAAACAAAAAAAAAGAAAAAAAATATGGAATTGAAGAAAGAAAAAAGGGAAAGAAATATAACAAAAAAAAAAAGGAAATGAAGATAATAGAATAAAAAAGGAAATAAAGATGATATAACGAAAAGAAAAAAAGGAAAGAAAAATGATAAAATTTGGTTTTAGATTTACAAATCTCAATATTCATATTTATGATAGTCTTTTTAATAGACTTATAGGTCAAATCAGACTTTTAAATATGTCAAACCAAATCTAAACAAAAAAGTCTATAACATATAAATAAGTCAAACTAGATTTTATGTTTTTAAATCAGATCAAGATTTGATTTAACCTGATTCCACACCTATTTATGAAAATATAAGGTAGTAATTATGATTTTAAAAAAATACATAATAGTTTTTAATTAAGTTTCCCTTAAATTATGCAGTAAAAAAAGTTTTTTCTTGAAATATTTTGTGTAGTGTATTGGAGCTACATGTAGTAACACCCACTCCACATACGATGTCTCAATGGACTTATGATAGTTACCAACTCGTTATACTCCATAAGACAACACATAACATAAGAATAGGTAAGTGTCATTCCATTCATACCATAACACATTAGACAAATATTGTCTTTTATTATCGGAATCCCTTTTTAGGTATCTCATCCTATACAAGTGAAAGAGCTCAACATCAGGAGAACGGAGTCGTAAACAGATTGACCCAGTAAAAAACTTGGTAAAAACACTTTTAATTTTAACAAGAAAAAATATTAAAATATTTTTTTTAAGACAATTTAATTATTAAAAAAATTAAGCACATGTAATTAAAAACACTTTCTCTCTTAATAAAAACACAAAAAAACTCCCCACAATCATGCTGCAGAATGACATAAGCGAGCGGTTTATTAGGTATGTTGGTTTGGTAACTTCTGTTTGATTAGTTTTGTTCCATTGTCAATAATGAAACATTATTGGGGGGAGAGGTGGGTCTGAACCATTACCAGCATCACAAAACTGGCAAATAGAGAAAAACAAAGTCTGGCACTGCATCACCTATGAGAACAGCCAATGAGTGTATGCCAATTCATTTCTTTATATGCGGCGTAAAACAAACACAATATATTTGGTAAATACAAAAGCCACGGCAATCTGCCATGCCAAATGCATTATTGTATGCAGTTGCAATGTGACTGCGAAGAATGAGCAACAGGGCCACCTCCATCTGACTCAGCAACAATTATATATGTCAAAACAATCATATGGAAGAAAACTCATTGCCGAGGTAGATGTGAATGTTGGAGTTGGATTTGGAATCAGGTGGAAAAAAATATGTAATAATTAAGCATAATTGACCATTGTTATGATTATTTAGCGAAATAATAGCAATGATTACTAATCATGTATAAAAAGCTGACCTCATCTACCAAGCTCAAATTTCTGATAGTCATGGCGGTGCTTCGTAGAAATAGAAATTCTGATTAAATCTAGTACTCTCAGATTGAGTATATTCCAATCAAATAATTAATTAATTGTTTGACTTAATACACATAATTAACAACTATGTTTAGGCTTGGATTTCTTGTAATGCATTATTTTAAACTTCTAGAGTTTTCATATGCCTCCGTGGCCTGTTAATGTCTCTCGAGTCATCACCAAATCAAATCACGGCTTCCTAGTTACTACATCAATTCGTTGAACCATTCTATATATGTTGTTTCTGGCTTCTATTAATTAGTTTTACTGGTGAGGAGAACATGGGTTATGTGTGGACCATAATTAGGGCCGGTTTATATTAGGTAGGTCTATTGCTCTTTTTTTTCATTGTTTGCAGGAGTATTATTTCTAGTTTTCGACACTTCTTAATATTATTGGTACACGTTACCATGATCAGGGAGGGATATATTATTGGCTTTACTGTCCGTGTCTGATTTAACGTTCTTAACTTCACGTGATTTAATTTAGTATATGGTGCTGGTGCATCATTTATAAATAACATTAATAAATTGTCAATAATGTTAATCAGTTGCATCAAGTATATGGTTTTATGATAATTGTGTGAATTTATGTTTATTATAGAAAAAAATACCGCCACAAGAAAATTGTATATGGAAAAAAAGTAAAATTATATTTTTTATATACAAATATATATTTCACTATTTTATAAGGGATATATAGTTGATTTATAAAAAACAACTATAAAAAAAAACTTATTTAATTTCGTGAATATTGTAAAGAAAATTGGACTCTTTTTTATCAATTATAATTTTGATAAATTAATAATCTCCTTCAGCGTATTTAGTAAATTTACTAGTAAGTAGAATAAGTATTAGAAATAGAGCGAGTTTAACTCCCTTCAAGAAACTAGTTCAAAAGAAGAATGATTGACTATTCTTAATAATCACATCCTTGTATTATTTTCATCTTCATTTCTGAAAATTACCAAAATTATATGTGTTTTTAGTTCTAGGTAAATGACATAAACCGTATGCGAATAAAAGGATGTAAACAAATTAAAGGTGAAATTACATGTATATGTTTTTCTATGTAATTATTGGATAAATAACTTTTTTTTGGTATATTGGATGAATAACTGTAGCAGTAACTTCGTTTCAAAAAACAAAAAAACTGCAGCAGTTACTTAAAGGGAGGGGGGGGGGGGGGGTATGCTATTAAACCGAAATTCGGTTAGCAGCTAGAAAATATATACGTGATAGATTAATTATGTGGAGAAGAAAATTCAATATAAATATTTTCATATATTATTTTTAGATTATTATGATGACCAAAAAAATTAGAGTTTTTTTTTATAAATTTATTTATTTTTTATTAATAATTAACAAGTATCACATTATTATTATTTTTTACTTTGTTTCATATTTTTAAAAATATAAACAAAAAAAATATTAGAAATATTTGAAAATAAAAATTGTTCTAGACCTCAGTCTAGCTGTTTTTGCTCTGCCCATTTGGCTCAGCCATTCGTCACACAAGACGAATCATTATAAACACATGTAATCCTCTTATTTACAAGGATAATCAGCAAATACTTCACATGCCAATGTAAAGGCAAAAAAGAATATAAATACTTGATATAATTAGCTCACATCTTAACCTCTTACTCGTACGTTGAAGTTGTTACGGGTAACTTACCTCCCTTGCTTCCAACTTGTAGACCATATAAAGGACATAAGCCCTTTAGCATCCAACTTTTGGAGACTTTTATTGAAGGATCACCACACAATAAGATTATAAAATATGTGAACACTATCATTTGGACAAGTCCAGAATAAAAATAATATGACATTTTTTTTTTTTACAAATATCAATATATAAAGTTAAATGTTTTTCTCAAAATAACCCTCTCCTTAAAATTAAATTTTTAAGATGACTTAATCAACTAGTTACAAACTTACAAAATGTACGTATAATAAATCTCTCCAAAAATAAAAGAAACTGATTAGAAAAACAAAGAGCATTGGTAATAGAAAAAAAAAAAAGGCGGGGCCAGCAAGCTCAATTATTAGTTAAAATAAAATAAACAGTTCTGCCGCCGTAATGTATTGACATCCATCCTGGCAGAAAGACCCCTATAAATATGGCCATGTGGTAAATGCAGGTCACATAGAGTTGTCTGATTCAGTTTACAATTTGTGCACTTTTGTGTGTCGTTTTGGCCAATTCCTCCTCTCCCTACCATAACAAAAAACCCAACCCAAGTGTTATAAGTCTAATTAATATCCATTATCGCGTGAGTGTTGCACATTCCTTGTTTAGTCCCACCAATGGGAAGCCCCAACACAAGAACCAGCTCCTCGTCTGATTCAGAACTCCCTTGCTCTAATTATATTCCGGTACCTGCAGAACCAGCTCGAAGAGAGGTGATGAAGGAGGTGGTTGTGATCTTTTGTGGGTTGCTGGTGCTTGTGTCCTTGGTGGCCTTCAATGGTTATAGCTGGCATTCAAATGAACATGATGGAGATCATCATCATGTGTCATCATCATTGCCAACAACGTTGTTAACAGTAACACCCAAGGAATTGGAACTGAGCCCCGACACAGTGCCATGGTCAACATGGCAGACGACGGTTTCACGTGGCGTGTCTGCAGGGGTCTCGGAGAAGTCCAGCTGGCTATTGAACTGCAACAATGGGAACGGGGAATCGTATCCTTGGAACAATAGCATGCTGTCATGGCAGAGAACAGCTTACCATTTCCAACCTGAGAAGAATTGGATGAACGGTAACTTCATTTTCTATAACTATATATTTTTGGCTTAATCTGCTCCGTAATCACGTTAACTATATCTACTTCATTCACAGTCTGTTTGTTTTTTAACTACACTTTAATCTATTTTAATATAGAGTGTGATACATTATCAGCGTAAAAATGAGTCACACAATTAGCCCAAATCTAAGATATCTCGGAGTATCACTGATAACAAAGGCACTACTATTACGGCGTGGTTACAGAAAAAATTCAAAATATTAAAAATAATAATGATTTTTTTTAATATAAATATTAGGAGATTGTATCGATGAAAGGATCTCCAAATTGGATTTGTGTTTCCAAGCAACACGGGCTAGAGAAGATGGAACATAAAACAAGAGAAAAATAAAAGAACAAATGTGTGCGTTTTAAATGTACACTTATTTTTAAACTTATTTGTTTTTAAAGAATAAATCTAGCTTTTATATATAATAATTACTAACTTAGTCTTTGCTGTTTGTTAGTTGTTACTATTTAATTCTTTATATTCAGTAATTATTTCATTATCTTATTTAACTTTTATACTAGAAATGGTAATTTTGTGCTACTCTAATAATATTATTATTATAATTATAATGATAACATTTGACGAAAAAGACATTTAAATCTGTTAAGGAAATTATATTATTTTTCATAAAATTAATTTATAACCCCAACATAGTCGACTTGTTAGAGTTAACAGATGTATTAATTTTATAGTCCCAATCTCACCAAACGAGAGTCAAAATCAAAAGATATTGTCGGCAAAGGGTTTAGTCGGTTCACTTTATAATTATATTTAATAATTAAGATTGTGATTAAATATATAAAATTTAATTTAAATCATTAATAACCAATTTTATAACTGTATTTTATCTTTCAAAATACAAATACTTTAATTAAAAAAAAAGTTAAATACCTTATCCAAATTTTTCTCTCGTTGAAAATGAAAAAAAAAAATGTGATTGATGCTAAATGTTTGTGATACTAACCTTTTTTTATCTTTTGTGGGGTGACTTCGGCTTGCTCTACGGGGGAATCTGCTCTGCTTCAGATCCTAATGGTAAGAACGCCCTCGCCTTTTGTCATTGTTTTTACCTAGCCCGCAGAAAAAAATTATTCATACAAATTTTTGCATAATTTTTATTTATAAATGAGAGATGGAAAAAATAAAAATAAAAATGAGTAATGTAATAGAGACATTAAAAAAAATGTTATCTCAATTGCTACATGATCTTGTTGTATAAATAACATTTTTCTTTCTTTAATTTCTTCTCTTTTTTATTGATGTATATTAACTTGTGCCATTTCTTTTGCCATGACTTGCCAAAATTCCTAACGTTATTATATTATATTTTTACGAGCATTGGTCACATGCTGTGGGTCTTTTGTGCAGAAAATCTATGAATCTCTGCACAGTATTTGAACGATAAGACTTTCAATTTTTTCATAAGAAATTAAGGAATGATATTTTTCTAAAATGTTGAATAAACGGGTAAACCCCAGTTCTTAAACAGTACTTCCAGCGGTCTGTTTTTGAACCGCACGTTTGTGTGACCAAACAAAACAATACAGCTATCATTAATTTTATTATCTTAATTGAAATACTTTGAAATATTAACTAATCTTAAATAAACATCAACTTTATAATTTACATATTTACTTATTTTTTTAGAAGGTAAATCTCTTAAGTATAATCCACCCCCTTCCACTTTCCTGATCCAATACCAAATTTTTTAGAAAATTATTCAGCCAAAGTAGTACAAAGCTTTTCCAATATTGTTGGAATTATTGAAGTTGAAAAGAAGGGTCACAATTGCCCAAATTTCCTTGCATCAATCACCTGTTTGACACATTTGTTGCAATTTGTGAATCAACTTCAGGTCCAATGTACTACAAAGGGTGGTATCACTTCTTCTACCAGTACAATCCAAAGGGTGCAGTTTGGGGTGACATAGTTTGGGGACACGCTGTGTCAAGGGACATGATTCACTGGCTTCACCTTCCACTTGCAATGGTGGCTGATCAATGGTATGACAAAAACGGTGTGTGGACTGGCTCTGCCACCATCTTACCCGATGGTCAAGTCATCATGCTATACACTGGTTCCACCAACGAGTCAGTGCAAGTGCAAAACCTTGCATACCCTGCAGACCTCTCTGATCCTCTCCTTGTTCATTGGATCAAATACCCTGCAAATCCTGTTCTATTCCCACCACCAGGCATTGATGCCAAAGATTTTCGCGACCCCACCACTGCATGGCTCACCTCAGAAGGAAAGTGGCGCATCAGTATTGGTTCCAAGCTTAAAAAAACTGGCATTGCCTTGGTTTATGATACCAATGACTTCAAGACCTTTGAGCCTGTGGAGGGAGTGCTTCATGCTGTGCCTGGCACTGGCATGTGGGAGTGTGTTGACTTTTTCCCTGTATCTAGCAAGGGTGAAAATGGCTTGGATACTTCAATCAATGGGGAGAATGTGAAGCATGTTGTAAAGGTTAGCTTGGATGATGATAAACATGATTACTATGCACTCGGTACTTACGATGAGAAGAATGTTAAGTTCACACCTGATGACTTCAAGAACGATGTTGGTATTGGACTCAGATATGACTATGGTATATTTTATGCATCCAAGACATTTTATGATCAGAGTAAGGGGAGGAGAGTGTTGTGGGGTTGGATTGGAGAGTCTGATAGCGAATACGCTGACGTGGCCAAAGGTTGGGCATCAGTTCAGGTGTGTTAATCACCCATTTTTCTTTTTTACAATTGTGTCCTTTTGAATGAAACTATTATATTTTGCATGATTATGGTAGCAGCGAATTTGTATGTCACACATAATCGAATTTTTTAACTTATGAAGCAGAGTTAATAAGACTCAATTATGTGTCACATACAGATAGATCAAGACCTAATTTTGGACTACTTAATAATTTCTCTTTTTAAACTACAGTTATATAAGCTAACAACAATATTGATTCTATTTTAATTGTACAGGGTATTCCAAGAACAGTGACACTTGATAAGAAAACTGGTAGCAACTTACTTCAGTGGCCTGTGGCAGAGGTAGAGAGTTTGAGATTGAGAAGCAACGAGTTTCAAAATTTGAAGGCGAAGCCAGGGTCAGTGGTGCCACTAGAAATTGGAACAGCTGCACAGGTTTTGGTTCATGTTATTTATTTTAATTGGATAGTAGTTCGGAGAACATCAAGTTTTATGTAATTTAGTATAGCTAATTCAATAACATGAAATTGAACCTGCCAATGAAACAGTTGGACATTGTAGCTGAGTTTGAGATAGACAAGAAGGCCTTGGAGAAGACAGGCCAGTCCAATAAAAAGTACAAGTGTAGCACTAGTGGTGGATCAACTGAGCGTGGTACCATAGGACCTTTTGGTCTTCTTGTTTTGGCAGATTATGATCTTTCTGAATACACTTCCACTTACTTCTATGTCATCAAAGGAAGCGATGGACAACTTAAAACTTCCTTCTGCTCTGATCAATCAAGGTATTGAACTAATATTTTGTTTTGAACTTGAAATTGCATTGTTTGTTTCTTTGGTACTGAGTTAGACAGAGTCACAGAGAAAACAGTTTTGTATTTAGTTGTGATAGAATACAATCATGAATTCGTTACATTTAATTTTGCAGGTCTTCTCTAGCAACTGATGTTAGTAAGAAAATCTTTGGAAGCTTTGTTCCAGTACTAAAAGACGAAAAGTTGTCCGTAAGGATATTGGTGAGTAATTTTGTGATCTTCTTGCTAGGATTTATATATATCTTATATGTACATGAAATAGTTAGCTAATCAACTTTGATTTTTCATTCTCTAATTAGGTGGACCATTCTATAGTGGAAAGCTTTGCTCAAGGTGGAAGGACGTGTGTAACATCTCGAGTTTATCCAACGAAGGCAATCTATGGAGCTGCTAGATTGTTTCTATTCAATAATGCTACTGAGGCCACTGTGACTGCTTCAGTTAAGGTTTGGCAAATGAATTCTGCATTCATACGCCCATTCCATCCTGACCAAAGGAATTCAATTTAAGGGATGAGGAACTCGCAAGTCACTAGTACAAGAAGAATTTGTTACATGCATGACACAACTGTTCAAAGAAGAATTTGAACAAAGCTCACTCGTCCCTCATTTTTGTCCAAATCATTTTTGGGTAGGCTTGATTTTGTAAACTGGTTGCTGGAATAGGAGTCATTAAATATCTTGCTCATATTTGGTTAAGCTTGTAATGATGTTTGTAATTATAATTAAAGAACTATGATGCTTCTCCAATTCAATAATAAAATTGTTGCACAATATTATTGTTCATTTAATTAATAAGAATTATTCCTTTTACATTAAATACATTTTATAGCTCATAATCAACCATAGTTATATGTTAGTTTTTAATTAGCTTAAGATATAGGATGATTCTTCTTAATTTAGATATAGAAAAATTATTGGACTAAAAATGAAAATTTTCTAAAATAGGAGTCCAAAATTGCAGGAAAAAAGGAACTAAAATTGTAGGAGAATTAAAATTGTAATTTAACCAAATTAAAATGGGCTTTCTGGTATTTTGTCGCTATGGGCCTTTCCCACATTGCCGTTAGTTTTGATCTTCCCACACTTCCCTTAGGAATTTCACACAAAAACTCCTGGGCCTTCCCATTATAAAATGTTGCCACAAAACTTTAGAGCGAAAAATATTACAAAAGTGAGACTGCTTAAGCTTAGTCTTAAAAAAAGTGAATTTAAAATATACAAAAGGAATTCATTTTTTAGAGATTTTATTAAAAATTAAAAGGTTTATTTTGTTTGGTTGCAAATATAAAAATATAGTTTATTTTAAAAATAAATATAATTTTAGATTTTTTAAGCATTTCAAAATAATGATAAAATATTTTTTTAGATTCTGATTTTCTTCAAAATCTTAAAAAATCAGAATTGAAGTGTTTTTATTTTCCCTTATATTTGGTCTAGTGGTTCGCTATCAGAAGTAAACATTCATCTTTCCCTGTTCCTTTAGTCAATGTTCATTTTTTTCGTTGTTTCTATTTTACGTCGTATGCCAGGTACAAGTATGAGTTGGCTCGACACCATAGTTTTCATTCTTTTAAATTTTAATGCAACCTTGTCAAAAAAACAAAAAGACTATATACTTCACTGGTGTAAACATTCCAAACTCAAGATTAGTCTGTTTTTTAATGTTTTTCAGCATCCATTGGTCCCTTAAATTGATGCTTTACTTGAGTGCTGAATTGCCAATTGCACTGCTGGAGGCACTACTTGTCAAATAGAAGTAATGAGCTCATAAGCATACTAGGAAACTAGCTAAATTGTTCTATGCAGTTAACATATAAGTGTATTTCAAATTAACATTAACAATTTTATGCAGTTCACTATTTTATACACACACATGAGCAATTAAGCATAGTAGACAAGTGCTACTTCAATTAATTCTAAATTGTCACTTCATAGCAAATATGGAATCTAATAATGTATAAATTTGGAGTCCTCCTCTATTCATAATCATTCTGAATGACTGATACAGAAGAGCCAATTTCACAGCTGCTGATATGAGAGAATCTGATTTTAGCGGTTCAACTTTCAATGGTGCATACCTTGAGAAAGCTGTTGCATACAAGGCAAATTTTTCAGGTACTTATAAGCTTATTACAATGTAGATTTCAAAAGCTAAGCAATATATTTAAAATTTCGACCATGTTTGAATGCAATTCTAAGTTATATATCTTGAGATAAATAAAAAAAAATGTCCAATAAATTCATATAATAGATTCTGCTAGACCCACTGTTCACTCAAATTATCTAATTCATTCACCTAATAGATTCTATTGGACCCAAGACAGATTTCCCTTCAAAGTCATGATTAAGCCTTATAAATCCAGAAGAGTGTTTATTCTATAAGTTAAAAAATATGACATCAATATATTCCGGCAAAAGACATAAAGAACCCGTATATAAACCTTTATCATTCTCGTGTAACTCCTCATTTTCTTTCAAGAAAAATTCCTGTGTTCTTGTGTGTAATTTCCAATAGTGATTCTAATTTTTAAATATTTTCATTTGAAATTTTTCTGGTGCCGATTTAAGTGATACATTGATGGATCGCATGGTAACTACATCGAGTTCATTAACTTTATCTATATGCTCGATACTATTTTTTTCCTCTCTCTTTTAATTGGGTATATATGTGATTTTCTTGTTTGAGGTCTACAGGTTCTAAATGAAGCCAATCTCTCTAATGCCATTCTCCTTAGAACAGTCCTCAGGCGGAGTGACCTTGGGGGAGCCATCATCGAAGGTGCTGACTTTAGTGATGCTGTGTTGGATCTTCCTCAAAAGCAAGTATGACCATTATGGCCGATAAAAGGAATGGTTCTTCTAATGTGAAATGGATGATGATTTAATTCTTTCAAATTTATGAATCTCCAGCCTCCTTCCCCCATTCCATTCCATTCCGAAGAGTAACCAGGACTAATCCAAGCATGTTTTCATCTTCCAATTGATCACTTCCCTTTATTTTTATTGTTCTCAAATGAGAAAAGTATTCTTTTGTACCCTTTTCAAATCATGACCTTGTAATAAAAACAAAAATCTTTTTTTGATCAATTCTTTTGTACCCTTTTCAAATAATAGGATCTTGTAAAAGGAGAAATAAATACAAAATCTTAAATAGGCCCATTTAGTGTCTTTTCTCATGCTATTTGAGCTTACCTTTCTCCCATGATCCTCACATCTGATCAGGATCCATTCTTGCTTAGAATATGTATCATTGTGGTTGAAATGCTTTTCTGGAGCACAATGACTAATGATGATACATACTATTTGATTTAATTGTGTAGGCTTTATGCAAGTATGCTAGTGGCACAAATCCTGTGACAGGAGTAAGCACAAGAGTAAGCTTAGGTTGTGGGAACAAACGACCAAATGCATATGACTCCCCGTAATCTCCCCTTTTAAGTGCTCCACCACATAAACTGCTTGATCGAGACGGTTTTTGTGATGAAGCAACAGGACTTTGCGATGCAAAGTAGTTACACGGAGTAATATTTGCTAGAATGCCATATTCGTGTAAATATATCAGACTACAATTGAGGCCTTTGTTTGCCTTTTGGACTTCTGAGAGCATATCCGCATTCAACAAATGATGCTCTTTCTTGAATCTATGTTGGGTATTGTTGGTCTCTGCTTAGCAAGCCAGAACCTATTTTGCGCAGGCATCTTTCTCCTATGTAAGATCTACTGGATATAAAATGATGCTTCGTGTTTTGGTCATAATTTGTCACCCATTTGCCACAAAACTTTAATGAACCATGTAAGTCCAATTTCTTGTTTAAATTTATATTACACAAAAACACTCGCATTCTCTCTTATAGATGTTAATATTCCTTGGAGATCGAATTCAACAATTGGAATTCTTCTATAAAATAGGCATCTTTTGCATATCATTTATGATTTTCAATTCCTTTATCAACTCTCAAGCAGCAAGCAATTCAGAATGATGATAATGATCACAAAAATGAACTATTAAACACAATGCGCAGAGAGGATGTTATGTGCTCCTTATTTCTCCTTTCGCAGTTCCCCAAAGCAAATAGATCCAATCCAATCCTACTGCCCAATTTGATATGACGTGATAAAATCTCTGCTACGCAATGCATACTGATGTTGTTGCAGTAAAATGATCTTAAAATAATCATGCACTAAAACTTCGCCGCTGCTTACTCCTTCACCGAAACCAACAAAAGAATCCCATTATTGCTATTCAACCAGCTTAATAAAATTATTGAGAATCTGAAGCATCCCGATAAATGCGCAACTGTTTAATCACCTCAACAATTTCATTTACCCCCTTGTGAATATTTGAGAACACCAGTGTATTTCTCGCAAGAAATATAATATAGCCCACAAAGTAGCATACCATACAGGCATCCACCGCATTCTAGATGCTTTCTCAACCCCCGTCAAACCTGAAAACTGCCAGAAATTATCTTTCACTAAGTTTTATAAATAAATTTATAGTGGTGAACCATGTCTTGAATAAAATAGTTTCTTATAAAGGATATTTATTAGAAATTAAAATAAAAATTATAAGTAAATTTATATAAAATACTTTATTTCTTTATTGCAAATTTTAATTTTCTTTTAGAAATTCAATTAAAAAGTTTCATTAACTGCCTCTCAATTTAGTTTGCGATTTTCTTTTAACTATGAAAATGATTATTTTATTTCACTTTTTTCAGCCCCTTAATTTATACACAGAAACTCTTTTCAGAAATGTAAAAAATAAAAATGTGTTATCAATGTCGACCTACTCTTCTGTGGCCTTTTGCAATGATAATAGAGGCCTTAGAAGCCAAGGTCAACTTACGGAGCAAGCAACTTTTGTTAAAGTTGAAAAATCCAATTATAACTCCTACCGGCAAGCCAACTCCGACCTCAAGAAATCATGTACTCCTAACTTGGGTTTTACTTTTCCTTCAGCCTTTCCCGAGGGAGGGATTCTTGGCATTAATATAATTTTCTTTTCAAATTAAACTAATGGATTCACAAACACAAAAATGTGTGAGAAGTGTCTGTCTCCCTTTGTGGTTGATTCCCCAACATTTCATCCAGGGGATGTGTCCTTCTAGTGTTGCAGCTTATTGCTCACGATTCTCGTGTGTTGCTTCGTTTTTTATTTAATAATTTGGATGTTTGACCACTTACGTACCTTCATGCTGCTTTAATCACCTCAAAGCTTTTGTCTATTGTCATTTTGATATATATGCATGCACATATATATAATTGTGTTTCAGATTTACATTATATATATATACAGTTATACACTGTTCATTTTCTAAATGACATCTTGTGTGCATCTAAATATTCAAAGGCACACAAGTCAGAAAACAATCAGATGAACTTTATAACGAATTAAAGTGGTTAAGATAGGACTTTATTTCATGAAGCTAAAAATTAGTTTATCTTGTGAAAAAGTATTGTCCAATTAATTATAAATGGTGGTTTGCCTGATATAGCTAGGATCGTAACACAGCTTATGCAGTCAACATATGTTATGTATCTGATCTATAGATCGATATTTTACCAGTATAAAAAGAAAAACCGTATTTAAGGGATACATACATACATATATAAATATATATATATATATATATATGTCCAAAACGTACAATTTTTTACTGGCAATTGTAAGTGACCAAAGTTGTCGTTATTATTTACTATTAAGAATAGTCCCCACCTTATTTTTACTTAGAAGTATAAACTAGATATGCATCCGTCCTATATACCAAAAAACAAGAAAGCAAAAAGATATGAATGATCGAAATCTGTAGTCTCTATTTCTCAACCATGTAGCCAGTAAACGAAGGGGTGTGTACGCATAGGACTAGTTCTAATAGGGCACATACAGATAACCTGCTGTAAAGAAGATTATCATCCACCCATGCAAACAATAATCCTATTTCACTGCTTAATTTGTAGCATTGCAGTAAACAATTCAACTAACAATTAATTAGCAGTAAGTTGGTCAACCTGTCAACGTTCAAATTATTAGATTAGAAACAATTAAGAATATTATAAAAATACGACAGGAAGCAATACAATGTTTTTTTGGGGAACTAAACAAGCGCATGTGCGGTGATGCTATTTTTATCTTAACATGGATCAGTTTTATCACATTCACATAGTCAATAATGCTACCGTGGAATGTTAAATAGTTATTATTGTCTTACTCTGACGCCGCCTCAGTGCACATGCCCTACTAGTTTTGGCTTTGTCCAGCAAACTCGAGTCAATTGATTTTCTCTTCTCTAGCTAGTGAGACAGAGAACTGTATCAAGTCAAAAGATGTTAGAAAAATCTATATACCTTTTGATAAATCGTTTTTCCTTTCTCATCCATCCATCCTTGAGGCAAGCATGCCGATCTTGCTCTCTCTCTCTCTCACACACTTAATTTCTGTCTTTTAGTGTAAGTAATTCATGAGCCATGCCACAGTTGAAACCTGCATTATGATTAAGTTGATGGGCGCACGTCTAATCATTTTGTCGTGCCATTGCTTTAAAGGAAATTTGTTGACTCCGACAAAAGAATTTCATCCCTCGTCAATATCCAATAACACCAACACATAGAACTACGGTACTAGTTGCCTTTAAGCACCATGCATGAATAGGTGCTTAAGATTAGTTAATTTGTTTTGATCCAGGTATATATATAACCATCAACTTTTGAAAACACACTTGGGTTGGTGGCACTTTCTAACGCACGGCTTTGCCTAGACCCTGTAATCGATATACCATGCCCTCTGAGTTAGCCCAGCAACTGCTGAACCACCAGAAGATGCTTGTGGTAATTAGAGAAATCTTTCATTAGGAGGAGCCAACTTTCACCCACAGGTATGCATTGTGAGAATGGAATATGGAAGCTTTCTCAATTATAGAATTAGTTTGATATGTGAAATAGCATTCATGATGCATGACAGCACGAGTCTACCCGGTTACCTATTTAGATATACTTTATATTTATTTATCGTATAGAAATCATTATGTAAAACACTATATATAGTTGAGTTTAGTACTGAATGGGAAAAGAACAGGTATCCGCCTCTAAAAATTGTGCAGCCTTTATATCTATATATATATATATATATATAATCAGTGACGAATCCGAAAAATAATTAAGGGAGAGCAACAATAACATATCCAAGAAAATTTTTTTTTTTTAAAAGAAAATTTAAATAAGCAAACAATTATAAACTATAATATAAAGGAACAAACAAATAGTTAGATCAAATTACTATTTTGGATTGAATAGAAGAATGAAAAAAACTTATTATAACTTATGATGAGATTTTAAAAGAGCATGATGACAACATGAGAGTTAGTTTAGATATAAGTATTGAGTTTGAGATCTTTGAATATGAACTGTTATAATATAGACTAAAATATTTTTACAAAATGCATATAATTAAACTGTAGTTCTCATTTCAATGAAAAACAAAGACTTTAATCACCTTATAAACAAGTGTTAATGCATGAATTACAAATAAAAATAATTAATAAACACTAAAAATAATTAACAAACACTATAAATAAATAATAATGATATATTAATATTTGAATGACAAAATTTAGGGGGACACTGCCCCCCAACTTTAATACTAGATCCACCCATCTATATAATATATCATGTTGTACCCGTATCCTAGTTTTTGAAAAATTCTACCGAAACGTCGTACATGTACCGCTACCGATATTGCCATATGGGTATATATTTTCTTAATACTATAATAAAGTTAAAACTTATATACATGACCATGTGTGTGCCAAGGCAGATAAGAATATAGCGAACATCGTCCTTAATTAAGAGCCTACATGCGGCCGTTTGCTTCCCCGATTTATCATGTTGGTATACACTTTGGATTCAGTTGGCACACATTCCACAACACCGTATTGTGATAATTTATTTCTTTTGCTTCAAGGTTGGTTTGAGGTGTCCAGAATGGAAAATCAAACATGCTATAGGTCTTACATTTAAGTTATTACTGCTACATTGCTTCGAATACGGCACCCCAAGTCTTGCTAAACAAACTCATTCTAGGTTGCATGCATCAATAGTTACACTATTAATTAGATGTCTAGTACTGTCTTTTGTTCTTTTTTATTTGTCTTTTAAGATTATTTTTTACTAAACATCAAGAATTGCATATGTATAAATTGATTAAAAATATGATCGTATTCATATACAAGTCATTTTTCTCGTACAATTATACAGGTCCCTTTTATAAATTTAATTTCTTTCAAATACTAACTCCTAAGTCATGTCAAATAAATACATTTTTTTTAGAAATGATTATAGTTGTACGTATTTACAAATAATTAATTAGTTAAAATTTAGTTTTAAGTTTTTTTAAACTTTTATTCTTTAAAATCAGTAATCAAATTAATTACGTGAATATAATTTTTTTATTCTATCCTCTACATATTATAGAGAGAGAAAAAAAGTATTTAGAAAAGCGAGCCTATTAAAGGAGACTGGATAATTTTTTTGATAAAAATTAATTATTAATAAAAAAATAAATGGAAACAAAGTTAAATGCAATCCAATTGACAGAGTCTGTTAGAAATATGTTAGAAGTCCCACATCATCTATATCTCTTTGTATATGTCCTTTAGCTTGTTATATAATAGGTCCAAGGTTGTGTAGTTAAATACACAACAAAGATTACAATAAATTCCTTTTGTATCTCTTGATATTTAACATGGTATCTAGAGCCTAACAAGAGGAACGTAATCAATTTCTTTTGCCGATGAAC
>PYAF01000012.1:1242106-1255486 GCA_007407185.1 Glycine tomentella
ATATATGTAACAAGCTTGGTGCTTATGATTTATATGCTCCAGCTTGAGGGGGAGTGTTAGAAATATGTTAGAAGTCCCACATCATCTATATCTCTTTGTATATGTCCTTTAGCTTGTTATATAATAGGTCCAAGGTTGTGTAGTTAAATACACAACAAAGATTACAATAAATTCCTTTTGTATCTCTTGATATTTAACAGAGTCTAAGGTACAAAAATAATGACACAAATCGGGGAAACAAATATTCTCTTGTTCAAGTGTATATGTTTGGTTTAGATTCTCTACTCTGAGGAGTGATGTTATATTTTTTTGATTATATCCTCTACAAATCCTCCGATGCGCTGCTGCTATCCTATAAAAAAAAAGTAACAAATGAAAAACAAATGCATTTAATATTTTGTAAATATAAAGAATAAAAGAAACTATAGGAGATATAGTAGAATGATTTAGGTACTATAGCAAGAAACAATTAAGGGGTTTTAAATACAATCAATCTAGAACATATATGATGAAATCACTAACATTCACTGAACTCATTACAGCAAATCTGCACTGTTCAACTCGAAGTTATACGCTATATGTGTATTTCTTGCATCATATCGGATCCAGATTATTAGTTGACATGCACACTGTCACCTGCAGAATTTCAACTGCTAAGAATATTTAATAATTTAGGGTTTATCATGTACATAAGTTTTTTTGTCTTTTTCGAGAGCGTTAAGCTGTACTCCCTATAATTAATTAGTATTATGCATCTTCTAGCTATAAACTTTCATTTCCACAGGTCAATCTGGCAACTGGAGGTGGAAGTTGAAGCAATTTCCTGGCCAATCTCCGATTTTGTGCATCCGTTTTCTAGCAACTGAATTTGTTCAGCCACATTGGAATAACTGGTTTCCTTGGAAAAATGTTCATCGTGACTGAGTTGAGAAGCCACAAATTTGTCAAGTACTCTCCAATCCATAGCAGGGTCCACTGCTTGATCATTGCTACCATACGGAAATTGCAGACTTTGTTGCTGGAAATGTTCTTGAGTGAGTAACGAAGACTGCAAAGCATTTTCATTGGTTGAAGATTGAGGAACTTTGGGACTTTCTAGTTGTGGAAGTTGGAGGAAAGCGTCATGGGGTATATTGAATTGCAATTCCAACTCCTTCTTGCAGGGGTAGGGCTGATGGTATGATGCATAAGGGTTAGAAATTCGCCTTGGGGATTCAAGCTCTTGCATGAATGATACAGCTGGGTCATCATACCAACATGGTGACTCATACTCCCCCATTTTTCTCACTGTTGTCATTCGTTTTTTGAACACTCTACATACAACCCAGCCTTCTTCCTGGAAAGCATTTTACAGAAATAAATTACACTCTAATTAATGTTACTATTTCACTCCCGCATAGTGCATATATTACAGCAAATAAACAAAAGTATAATCACGAGAGGTTAATAAAGACTGTTGATCATGTGTAATGAGTTCTTAAATTAGTAATACTACTGGAGATAGCTCAATTCTTTGGTAAAGGCTCGATCTGATAAATCAATTCTTATATAGGGTACGTGGTGAAAATAAATTAGTCATAAAAATACTATTAATTAGCGTGGTGCATGCATGTACGAAAGCCTGACGATTCTTTTGTGATGCATGCAACCGAAATTTCTATTATTCAGTAGAAGTAGTTTTTGTGCAATTCCATAGAAAATTTCTCCCCAGTACTATAATTAAGTCCAATTTATACGTGTTTATTTTCAGTTCAACTAGCTCAATCAGAGATATGAGAGAGAAATTCTTAAAATGAAAAGAAAGGAAATAATTAATTACCTGAGGAATTGTATTTTGATTAGTTTCTAGGCGGTATTCATGCATGATCCAGTCAGATTTCTGTCCATTGGGGGCTCTTCCTTTGTAGAAGACAAGAGTCTTTCTCATGCCAATAAGGCAATGCCTAGGGCTAGAGTAAATTGCCTTGTCCCTTCCTGTAGCCTTCCAGAATCCTGCCTTTGTAGCTCTATTGGTACGGGTCCCAGTTGGGTACTTCTTGTCTTTATGGCTAAAGAAATACCATTCATTTTCTTCATCGGTTCCTATTTTGCATAATTCTATATATCAACAGAAATAATTAAACAAATGTGAGCAGTGTGGTTTATATATATGTATTTCTAATTGGAGATTTAATTATAAGAAGCTAGCTAGGCTGATCATACGTACCTTGAAGATCCCATGGCTCGATTTTATAGAGATCGACATCTTTTATGATTTCTAGATCAATCCTTTTAGAAGCTACCTTTTTCCCAAGGTAGTAATCAACAAGTTCTTCATCAGTGGGATGGAAACGAAACCCAGGGGGAACATGTGAAAAAGCATTCATATCTGCTAGCTCTTGATGTAAACCTGCATTAGGGAGTAGAACACATAAATTAACACGTATGTTCACCTTTGTTTGTAATAGAAAATCAAATTTTGCAGTTATTTATTCTTATAAAAGCCATCAAATATTTATTAAAATAATTAATTATATTTTTTTAATTTCTCCAACATTTAAAATAAAACTAACATCAAATAAATACTTGACAACTCTTACTTGTTATTATGTTTCAATGTTTATTTATGAATTATTAAATCTTCTATATAAGTCACACTTATATTCAACTAAATAATTTTATTTCTAATTAATAATTTAAATAATTTATTAATTATTCAAAATATATTAAATATTTTTTTACATTTAACATATTAAATACATTATTCGGAAAAAATTACCAAATATCAAGAGTGTTTAAATATTTTAAGAAGGTTGGGCAAAATTTTTCCATGGATCCAAAGAAAATATCATATTGGCGCAAATGGACGTTGAAATTTTGGATCGGTAAGTGAAATGGTAAATCATTCCGTATTGAAACATTAGAGGCAGATGCAATTGAACTCTAAAATTACTAATTACTCAGCAACAACCATTTCCAGTTCTCCCAAGTTAATTTGCCCCCACCATATACCTTCATAAATGTATTTTTTCGGAATTACAATTTTCAAAATACTAACTGAAGTTTCTAGTGTATCTCCTTAAGAGTTCTTATGTTCAATAACAAATATATTTATATCATACCTCCAGGTGGATTCGAAGAATGAAATCAAGAGAAATCAATGAACGGGTGAAGAAACTACCTATTTATAAGCATCATGTAAATCAATTTTATATATATATGATTAAATTAAAACAAAACTATGATACAAATGTATCCCAAAAAAATACAAATGATAAAAGAACAAGTTTAAACATACTAATACTCGATCGATAACTTTATTTAGGAAACATTAAACACTATTTCCGTAAAAAGACAGAAATGAGTTGTAACACACAATAGCTAGAGAAGGCAACCTAGGAACACTTTTGTACAATGCAATGATGCGAAGGCATGAAGATGGAGGATTTACAGCATCAATTACATCTTTCCATTAATTCACGTACAAAGAAAGTGTTCGAGCACTAAAACTGAGTCCATTGTTCAAAATGAGCACAAATACAGAAGGAAGAACAAGTAATTAGAAGCTTATTTTTTCAAAACAATCAACCGAATTGAGGGAGGGGATATCATTACATGCAGAGAAAATAATATACATAGCATGTATTACAGGTCAGATATGCAAAGAAACAGTGTAAAACCCATTAAAAGGAAGAAAACGAAAAAAGTGAAAGCATATTACCGGTAGGTGTTGATGGGATATAAACTCCAACCGAAACACACAAGATCATAGTCATGTCACAGATTTAGTTAATGCAAGTGAAGTGACATTTAGAATTTGACTATGGCTTCTGTCTTTTGTTGTCTTCTTTTTTTGGACTTTTCTAGTTGACTTGAATTAAATTAAATCAATTCCACACCATATATTTTCATGCCTTAATAATTTAGACAAACATATACACTCACACACACACATATATATATAATATGCAAAAGTGGAAAAAGCAGGAAGGTAAATTCCATGTTAATTGAGAGAAATTTAAAACACCAATCAAATTAAGAACAACTTTAAACACTGACTGCGAAATTAAGAACAACCTTGATATATTCTTATATTACTCTTCTAATTAGAAGGTATATAAAGACAGTAGTCCTGTGTAGATCTGATGAAACCAACCTCTTTTGCAGCACGTCGTATTCAATATGCTAGATTGTGGGGTGCCTTTGATCGACAATATTTATAAGAATATCGTCAAATCCAACCAAAAAGAGCAAAAAGCGAAAAAGATAGGAAATTGAGGGGACAAGAAAAGAAGCAAGGAGGAAAGAGTAATTAATAGCGATCCTCGATCGCCTCGGGAATTGAAGTGAATCCAAACAGTTCTGTTCTGCACCGAGGAATTAATTTTCTGTCTACTAGGAGTTGTTGTCTACAAAAAGAGAGAGAGAGATGAGATCCCAAGAATCACTGAAAAAGATATCGAAAACTTTAAGAATGGGAAAATGGAGACGGGGTAGGGTTTTAAATAGAAAGCAAAAGCACAACCAGAAATCCAAAATATACATCACTCTCGACTCAAAAGTTTCTCTCTCCTATCTATTGAGTTGGAGCTAGATTGCAGGAAAAGCCTTGAGTTCTTAAGAGGTGGCGCTAAAACGGCGAGGGAGAAAGAGAGAGACAGAGATGTAAACCTCCTCCACCCACCAGCAACTGATGGTGACGACAAATAAAGAATAATTTGCCCGGGCCAGAGAATAAGGATTGTGTTTGCGTGTTATCAACTAGTGACCATAAATACATATTTTGAAGAAGGATAATTATATGTGAACATTCTAATATTTTTTATTTGTTTTTATCTTTATTTTTGTTACATTAAATACATGTGGCATCTATCACCTTTCCTATTATTTCCTTTTCTGACTTTAGATTAGCATATGGGTATATGGGTGTTCAAGAATCAAAATATATATATGAACATAATTTTAAGGGTAAATAACTTATTTAATTCTCAAACTACACATTTATGATAATTTAGTCCTTACCTTTTTTAAATAACCAATTTATTTCACAAATATATATATATATATATATATATATATATATATATCTTAAGACAAATTAATTCAACTACTACATTAAATATATTGACAATTTGATCATTAAAGTTTGACACTTAATGTTAAAAGAATCCTAAAACTTTACTACTATATCAAATGACTTTTGCGTTTTAATTTGATTTTATCATCCACAAAAACCTTAACAGGTTCTTATTTCTGAATTATAATGCTAAAATGTTTCTGGTAGAAAGAGTCCGGTTAATTAGGGCTTATTTTTTACAAAACACACATTTATAATTGAAGTTATTAAGTATTTTTTATAGAATGTTAGAAAAAGTATCAGTAGCATTTTTTTTTTTCATTCAGATGATAGATTGGTAACATGCTCCAAGCTGTATTAGGTCGGTGGTCATTACTCATTAGTTAACAGTTATGCATTCTTTAGTCCTTTGAAATGGGACGTCGCGTTAGCTTTTCCTGATATATGATAAAAGTGAGCGATCGAAAAAGCTCCACTTTCCATTGCAGTTGCAGGAGCCCTTGTGTCTTCAAAAAGTTAAAATAAATTAGTAACAACAGATAAGACAACAGCTCTTTTATTTTATAAGAGTCATGTTATTTTTGTAATATATCTTTACAATATTTTTATGACATCATTTATTTTATCATATTTCATTTCTCACTTCTGCTAACTCTAGCTCATTTTAAAGTTTTCAGAGAAATAATAATTGTTTTGCAGTTGGAGCAATGATCAACCGCACGCGGGCTCTGGTTAGTTGCATCTATGGTCTGAATATTTTTTACACTAATGATTTTTCTTTTGTTTATATTGTATTGAATTATTAAATCAGCTCCTAAAGCTTCCACTATATTGGCCCATCAACCGACTTTAAGGAATCCGAATGAGACACTTCTCCAAATACTGTGCCTGTGTCTTCTAAAAAAATGTTTCATATTTAAATTTAGTTTAATAAACATACAAAAATAATGTAAAAATGTTATACAGTGAATTAATTTAAAGATACTTTTAATATAATTTTTAAATTAATTATCATAAAAAATAATAAACACATAATATACTAGTAATCAATTGTCTCTTTACAATTAAAGAATGTATAAAAATCATTAAACTAATTTTATTTTAAATATGTTGTGTTTCGGCGGTGGAGAATGGGCCCAATACGTGGAGGCTGATGGTCCGGCGTGGGGTAGTCCATTATGATTAAACTCACAATGTCTGAACGAACAGGTTCTGTCCGTGGGCTCCACTCCGTTATCCTGATTTGAAAATTTTCTGCACATGTGTTTTTAACAAATATTTTTAAATTAAATTCGATTTTTATTTCAATAACTTTTAATTCGAGATAGTTACGAAAGTGATAGTTAAATTTTCAAAAATAATATTTTACTTAATAAAAACGTTAAATATTTTATATTTTAAATAAATAAAAAATATATATACAACACAATTTCGTATCACTATTATATAGATGGATAAAAAAATATTTAATAAGTTTCCATTTCAACTTTCGACTGTGGCAATGACAGAGTAAAAAATAGGTGAGCCATTTAAAGTGCGACACGTGGTGCAAAGTGATTGGCAGTTTAAGACGCAATTTCGCTCATCCTTTGTATCCAGTCAGGGCCATTTTTCGCTTTCCTTAAACAGACACCAAAAAACCAAAAAAAAAAAAAGGGAGAAAAGGTATGAAAAAGATGTATAGAAGGGGGCAAAAAAAGGGTTTTGCTTAACTTAGCTTATAACTGGCAAAGAAGTGAAGCAAAAGTCTCATACGTGATCCAAGCAAGTGTCATCTTGGCCCCACCATGCTTTCATGGCTAAACCCTCTAACCCTCTGTTAAGCTCACGCTGACTTATCTTTATCCATGTATAGATTCCACCTGGCCCCACTTTATATTTTTTTCATCTATACATCATGGGTAAAGAAAGCTTACAGATTTATCATATCAATATTTTAATTTGACAATTTATTTTATTAATAAATATCTAGCATACTAAGAAGAAAGTTAAGAAACTTAACTCAGTTGTTTGGTTCGACCAAAAGATTACATTGTTAAAAGAAAATTAAGAAACTTAATTCATTTGTTTGGTTCGACCCACAAAATTACCTGCACTCTTACAAAACTCCATATAATTATTCAAGCAAAAAAATTCAATATAATTGATTTCATCAGCATAAAGCACCATGAAATAATTAGTTTTTTCACACAAACTCAAGTACAAATAATTTTTTGACTATTTTACGGATAATATATAATGCAATATTTTATAATTAAACATAAAAATAAAAAAACAAATTTTCAATATGAAGAATGCCTAAGATTTTGATAAATTCATTTAGTTTAAGATGTTAATAATTTGTTTTGAAATGTTCAAATGAATTCTACCTGTTAAATTTCTGGATGATGTAAAGACAACACATTAATCGCATATGTGACGAAAAATAATATGAAGAATAATAATTTCTTAAGAATTTAATTTATATACATTATTAGTATAAAATATTCTTCACACACAAATTAAAAATTGATTATTTCATAATGTTATGTTTTTAATTAATAGGATGCTATAATAAGCTAAATTCTCATTAAACACGTGCAGAAAAATATTTTGAACTTATTACTATATAAATTAAACTATTTTTTACACTGTGTAATCACAGATATGCAACTAATAACAGTTATTACCCTATTTGAGTTTAGTTAATCTTAATTTTATTTATAAAAATCAAAGATACAACTAATCACACTCTAGACAATAATATTGACTCGAGATAACTTTATCGATACAACTGTTCAAAATCTAAAACAAATAAGAATGGGAAAATGTTATTAACATGTTTTCAACATATTTATTAATTATAATTTATTCGTAGTTTTTAATTTTTTAAAATTGACATTCAGACTCTAGTAAGCTTATGTCAAATTTTATTTTAATTTATTTCAAAAATTAAATTAAAGGAGAATAAATCGAGAGAATAGAGAGACGGGAAGTCATAGATAATGATCACCAATATAATCACATCATTGTTATGGTTTCCTACGTTTTTTATCGAGAGAGGATGGACAACTTCAAGATCAGCCTATAGAAAAAATAACTAAAGTTTGAAATATAGATCCATCATTGAAAATTTGGAAAGGTTATTGTATACCTTTGCTATTACTTAGCAGTTCATGAATTAGCCCATAGACTATTCGTTATCAGTATTTTTTGTTTTCATTTCTTATTGTTTTACACATAAATATACTCATGGAGGGAGTTGCACGGGTTTGAAATTTACGTGCATTATCATAAATATTTTTAACAATATTGTTCATTTTTTTTCATTTCTTATTATGGTAAATCTATAAATACACTCATGGAGGGAGCTAAATGGGTTTGAAATAAGATAAAATTTAGGTATATTATCATAAGGATTTTCCATATTGCTCATTGTGTTATTGTATTTTTAGGTAAAATCGTGATCGACTATGATGGTCACGTAATGAGATTTTGACATCTAAGTGAGAAATAAAAAAGGTAATATCACAAGGAGATTAAAACGTATATGAAGAGTGAATCTATTAGTGTGTGAATAAAGACAAATGAAATCACTATTTTTAGTGAGTAGTCTAGTGTTAGTCACTTGTTTCTTGTCAAGAAACCTCATTTTGAGAGTTATTGGTTGGGGAGAAGCTTAGGTTACATTAGATGATGACAAGCACATAATTCATGCTAATGTGAGAGATTTATGTAAGTGGTTAAAGCTATGGTGAGTAATTAATAGACATTGGCTATGTGTTTAGTCTGAATAAAATTACATGTGCTTTGGTGTGAGCCTGTGTGGTTAGATAATAGTCAATAATGTGGTCAAGCTTATATTTTATGTTTACAACAAATATTAAATTAAAATTAAAGTTTCATTTCAACAACTTTCTCATTAAAAAAATAATATTAATTAAATATTAGTACAAATTATCAAAAATAAATTATAATTTTCATTTAAAAATAATATTAAAAAATTCTTATGATGTTGTATCCACGTTTCATTCATCGATGTTGACTAAGAAAATTCCACGTTTTGAAAAATAGTTGTTTATTTTCTAATCTGAAACAACCAAATTCAATCATTATGCCACCAAAACTTGTATGCTTATTTGTTGATAACTTGATATAGTGCACCTGGTTTAATCGATCTAGGTACTTTTCCATTTGATTTTATATTTTTTTCGATCATTATTTAAATATGGTTATTGTGAACTAAATTGGGTGTATAGGAAGAATGATGTAGAATCTAGAGCGTATGAAGTAAAGATTCAGCAATACTGAGTATAAGTAGACCATACGCGACATGAAGCATATATCAAAACATTTTATACGTATTGAAAATTAAACTGGGTATACATCAAAAGAGTACTAGAGAGACGACTCTTTACCAGCTTTGAAGTCAAAGCAATTAATTACACCTTAAGTTTTCCTGCTTGGTGAAAGATTGTGTAATCCTGCAACTCCAAGCTTTTATAGGTCTCGTGTCGCGCGCGCTATCTTGCTTCAAAAAATTCAATAGTTTATAGTAGTAATTTTTAAAACATAAATAACATAATCCCATAAACTTTTTACCAGAAACTTGTGTGTACAATGACACTACTAGAATTAGAATTTGCCTCATGTATAATAGCTAAACCTCAACGTCTGTCATTAAGCCGATCCTACTCCTAACATTGTTTTTTGGCATTTTCATTAGGCTCATTCAATAATTTTTAATGGAATAATATTTTGTTAAAATTTATAGTTAGATTGAAGAAAAATATTATATATATCATTTGTACAAAATTTTATATTAATTCAAAATTATTTTCTACCTCATTCATATAAATTAAAATTGGCATAATATTTTTTAAAAAAATATACTAAAATATGAATTATTATATTACCTTTTTATTATTATTCAATTTTGACAAAATTTAAGACAGACAAATTTGATATTATGTAAATATAATATAATGATTGGATCAATAAAAATTACATTCTATATCAAGTTATAAAATAGTGTAATCATTATTTAAGTTAAAACAATATAACTTATTTCCTTCTTTCTCTCACTATATATATGTGTGTGTGTGTGTATGTGTGGGTCAATTAAAAAATGGATTAACTCTGTCCATATATTATTGTTGGCCTACAAAAGAAGCTTTCATCACTTATTAGATCATGCCAATAATGTAGTGTTGTTGGGCTAACTGGCTAAGCATTAAAAGGTAGTGTTATTGGCACTACTACTTTTGTTAATGGTACTATCCACGTGTGTATTTTACCCATATTTCAAAATTATACAACGGAATCGTGTTTTTGTTGTGTATTTTTTCTTCACCCTCAATTACACAACAAAAACACAATTCTGTTCTGCGCTTTTTCATCATCCCTAAATAACACAACAGAATCATGATATTGTTGTGCTATTTGATTCCATCCCAAAATAACACGATAGAATCATGATTCCATTTTGTAATTTTACTTTCACTCGTTATACAACAGAATCATGATTTTGTTGTGTTAATCAACTTAATCCAAGTATGATTTTGTTGTGTTATTCCTTCAATAACATAATGAAATCATACTTCCATTATGTTGTTTTTCAAAACAATAACATAGTGATAGTGTGATTCCGTTGTGTTATGGGTTGAATATTTCAACATAATCGTACTTTCGTTGTGGTGTTTTCCAAAACAAAACAAAATAACACAATGGAAGTATGATTTCATTGTGATTCTTAACACAGGACAAAACGGAATTGTACTTTTGTTGTGTATAAAAAATGTAGGGGTGCCTACCTTTTGGGGCAAGAATGAAGAGAATGAAAGAAAGAGTTGAAGGGGAAAAGGCAAGACACAGGGAAGGGAAGAGTTGAAGGGGACGAGGCTCAAATGAGTTGAAAGAAGAGTTGGAAAGGAAGGAAAAGATGGAACTTTGAAAGGGAAAGGGAGAGACGTGTGAGAGAGGAAGGGATAGAGACGCTGGAGAATGGAAAGGGAAATAGTGGTAAGAAGAATGGGAGAAAAGGGAAGAGGAAGGGGAAGGAGGTGGGGAAATGTGCATAGAGTCATTTTTGTCTATTCCCATTATTTTTCAAAAAGTGGTAGTGGGAATATCAATTCCCGCATTACAATTAACCAGATCAAAAATATTCTCAAGTGGTTTAAGTAAAATTATAGGTTTGACTAGATTTATTTCCATATCCACTCCCATTTCCTTTTAAAAAAATTCAAATTACTTAAATACTATTTTATTTTCAAACCTTTTAACCTCCCTCACACACTCCAGCAACAAACACACCCCATCAATTTTATGAAACTCGCTCCTCTCTTTCACTTCCTTCATCCCCATTCTATCTCTTGCTTCGATCTCATTTTATTCCTCTCTTGCTCTAACATTAAAAAAAAATTATCCTCCAAATTCTCATATTGTGTGTTTATGCTCCCAACTATTTTTCTTCATTTTTTTATTTATGTCCACTCACACAACACCATTAATGTCTCTCATTTATATTTGCAGCAGTGCATGAATGGATCTTAATCTTGTTCAAGTTGTTATAACAGAGCACCTCTTAGAGTCGTACAAATTGAAGGACTTATATCAATATATGATTTCTCCACTTCAATTGTTTCACCATTGTACATTTTTTCCTTATATAGGATTTTTAATGGTCCTAGTGTTCTACTTGAATTTTTCATTTTTTTTAACATTCCCATAAAGTTTTATTAAAAACAAAAAACAATGTTATGGAAAGTACTTTTCAGAACATAGTTTTCTTTTTAAACATCTTGGAAAGTACTTTCCAAAACATAAAACCAATATTTTGGAAAAGTGCCTGTCAAAATATTTAAAATAAAATTGTTCCAAAAGGTACTTTCCAAAATGTTAAAACAAAACAATTTTCTGAAAAGTACATTTCAAAATAATGATTATGTATCAATGTTATGGGTATAAAGGGTGTACAAAAATATAAAATATAAAGATGCCCTTAGTAAAAAAGGTAAGTGGATATAGCAAAGACTTCATTTCTTGGCCTGTAGCGTTGCTGCGCTTGCTGGCTCAGCTACCATACTTGGTTAAACTTTCCATTTGTTGGGTTTTGTTGCTTGCTCGTGTGGGCTCAAACTCTTGTTGTTGGCCTGGATATTGACCTTTTATGTAGGGGAAAAACTTAATACACCAGTTAAAAAACTAATACACCCAGAATGGAACAGTGAAATTCCGAATAAGCCCTCCGTTAAATAGGTTTAGGCATTTGAACCTTTCACTTTTCCCTCTCCTGGTGTATAGCTGCTGTTGTGGTGCGATTTTTTCTCCCATCGGCGCAATCAGTCGTTCGCATTTGGGTTGAAGAAGGTGGTTCATTCGTGGTTGTCGGACATTGGGGCGGCTTTTTTGGTGGTTTCCGACCTCCGGAGTAAGCTTTTATTCGCGTTTGACTGATTGTTGTGTCGTACGGATTACTTAATCCGTAAAGACCGTACGGATTATGTAATCCGTATGGTGTTTACGGATTAAGTAATCCGTGAGCACCATACGGATTACATAATCCGTACGACACCATTTTTGAAAAATTTAAATGCCAATTGATGGAATTTTGAATCAGATGCTTTGTTGAATGTCAAATGAATATGTTATTGGTAATTTATGTTTGTTTTACCTGTTGGAAATGATTGTGGCTTTATTCTATTATTGTTGAGATGGAACTATAGTTTTACTTATTGCTTGGAGCTGTACACTTTATTTTGGTTGGTTACTGGATGGGTGGGGAAATTTTGGTTTATATAGACACAAGTAGTAGAAGCTTAGCTAGCTGGCTTTCTGCTTGGAGTTGTCCTTAGGTTCTTGCAACACAAATTCAGCATGACAACAGACCCTTCAGTCAATGTATTAATGTGATTGGATGCAAGAGAAATGCATCTAATAACAAGGTATTGGATAGAGTGAACCAAAACATGAGAAAAATGAACCGTTACAACATTGAAATCAATGTCTAAACAGGAAATCTCAGGCCTGATCTGGATTGTTCCCACAGTTAGGCATTTGACCAATCGAAATTGTTCAATGAAGATCAATGTGGTCAAATTTTATGTTGGTAAATCAAACTTAGCCCAAAAAGAATCAGAACCACTTTATATATCAATTGGAGGTATATTAGCAGTTCATTGGATTCCCAAGTACCACAGCTTATTTGGAAATTGTCAACACCATCAATGGTTTATACCAAATATAGGTGAAGTAGTGATACATAGAAATGGTGTAAGTTGTAGAAACAAGGTATTGATATTTGACTTGGTGATGCATGACATAGTGGATAATTTTGGATTTGG
>PYAF01000012.1:1289662-1331039 GCA_007407185.1 Glycine tomentella
TTTTAATGTTAAAAGTGCTTTTAGAATGAAACACAAAATAAATATATTTTATAAGGATTAAAATGAATAAATTTTTTTATGTGAATAAAAATAAAAAATATTAAATTATAGGACAACAAATATATTTAATTCTTTATTTTTTAAATAAGCTAACTATCTATTTGATTCTAATTTTGCAGGAAACAAAAGTTGTGGTACAAAAGATATTTAATCCTATATGGAAATACTTGTAGTGAAATTTTTTTTACAATAATAGATTACATATAAGAGAAGAGAGATATTTTGTAAACAGGTAGAACAAATCCTTATTGTACTCACATACAATACTCAAGCATAAATTATTCAAAGTTCTCCCTTCCTACATGATTCAGTTTTTTTTTTTTTTTTTTTTTTTACACATCTAATTTTGTCTCCATTTAGTATTTTAGTTTGACCTACATTTTAGGTTTAAGATGTCTCCATTTAGTATTTTAGTTTGACCTACATTTTAGGTTTAAGATGATGATGTAAGACCTTTATGTTCTTCAGTTTATGAAATAAAAATGCTTGATCTTGGTCCAAAGTTTTCTTTTTCCACACGCTTATTTGTTTTGTAATTTAGCCTCGTACAGTTGGGTTAATGCATTTTCTTTTGACATTAAAGATTTTGAATTTGATTATTAACGAAGGGAAATTGATTGACTTGATTGATTATCTTTTATTTCATGTTTGTTGAAATTGAAGAATACTATGAGAAATGACACCCTAAGTACCTTCTAAAATCTTTTATATTACTACTAATTTTAGCTTTGCATAAAATTATATATCAAATCTGTTCTATTCTTTAATATTTACAACTTATAAATATTATACTAAGGAAGAACCAATGTGATTAATTGTATTTTTGAATGAATAAAAGAGTAAAAGACATAATATAAATATGGCAACTTAGTTGTTAGATGTGATTTTTGACCATGTCATGTTATAATATTCCAAAACCTTTATCCTTGCACCCTAAAACTTTATTGCCTCATTCTAACTTTGATCCTTTTTGTTTCCTATAAGTCATTTTTCTCCTCCCCATCTCTTTCTACTTCATCAAACTCATTCATTTCCTTCTCCTAAACCCCATTTAAATTATAAAATATATTTTTTTTATCATAAAACAAAATGTTTTCTTAAAAGAGGGTCTCTTCCTTTTAACCATAAACATGTTCAAAATGGGGATTTAGATCCATTCCTTTGATTAATTTCAACTTAGTTGTTATGAAAAACTTATGTCACTTTATAAGTGGCTTCTATTACTTTACTTCCGCATTGAAGGTGGGTTACCCGATTCCTTACACTTGGATGGAAAACTTTGAAAAATAATGCCATGAGATTTGCACATTCCTCTTCGTTGTCCCATGTTACATGGATGACAATGACCTCGACCACCACACGCTGTCAAAGTCGATGACATGATAAGCATGATCGGACCTAATTGAGTTGGCCGTCTCTCCGATCAACCCCTTTACTTTGACAATCTTGACGCAATTATAGTTTGAGCCACCATGCTTTGTGAAGTATTTGTTGGAATGCTCTAAGTGTGCATGGACAAGGTGAGGAGAATGATATTTTCTGATGCGGTGACCACTTAGGAGTGAAACACTCGCATTAGCATTCTCAAGGGATTATTCAAAGGCTAATTCTTTCTAGTGATGTGATTAGTAATCACAATTTGTAGTAGCTTTTTATTGTCAAAAATTATATTTTAAAATTTAAATAAAAAATCAATTTTTACATTTAAAATTTGTCACACAAATTACACATTCATAATTTTCATGTTTAAGGGACTAAAAAAACAACTACTACATGACTACATAAATAAATCTTATATTTGAGAAACTACAAACATATTTAAGCTTAATCAAACTAATTCCCTTATTAGAGTCAAAATGTATGTAAGTGTTGTTAGTTAGTTTTTATCATATATAATTTTATTATCAATTAGAATCTTATAATCAGTAATGATATTATGTAATTATAATTTGGTGAAAATTAATATCATAATGTCATATAATATCTATTTACGTGACAAATTTTTTATATAGATAAATAAAATAAATAGATAATAATAAATAATATACAGATAGATAATAGACATAAATAATATACAATGGATTAAAATACACAAATTACATATACTCCTCCTAGTTTATTAAATAGATACTTTTAATGTCTTCTATCTTTTTTCTTTTAAATATATATTTCACACATTACCTTGACAATTTATTAAAATAAATTATCTCATATTTGTGCCAAAATATCCTTTTTTTTTAGATAAATACTTGATTTTTTTACTGATTTATTTTATTATGTCTCTATATTTTAATATGTAATTTATACATTTCAAAACTATTATATATTTTAATTTTATAACAATAAACATAAACACATAGTAGTACCATCTAATACATTTCCTAAAATACTTTAGTTAAATAATATTTTTTAGTAAAATATAATAAAATAATAATAAAAATACTAAGCATAAGGGAAGTTGGAAAATAGAAGGGATTATGTGGTGGAATTTCCAAACAAGTAGTGATGCTGGCAGAACATTCCAGAACCCTCTCTTCGCGCACCCCAGAACTCTCTAGTCTGTCTCCGGTACTTTTCGTCTTCTATAAGCCCTTCCTCCTCCCATTCTCTTTCCACTTCATCAAATCAAATTCATTCCGTTACTTCTTTCTCCTAAACCCTATGGCCGACGAAGCCAAAGCCAAAGGCAACGCAGCCTTCTCCTCCGGGGACTATCCTGCTGCCATCCAACACTTCTCCGATGCCATAGCCTTGGCTCCCAGCAACCACGTTCTCTATTCCAACCGATCCGCCGCATACGCCTCCCTCCAAAACTACGCAGATGCATTAGCGGATGCCAAAAAGACAGTTGAACTAAAGCCCGACTGGTCCAAGGGCTACAGCCGTCTCGGTGCCGCTCATCTTGGTCTTTCCCAATATGATGATGCTATTTCGGCTTATAAAAAGGGTCTCGAAATCGACCCTCACAACGAGCCCCTTAAATCTGGTTTAGCAGATGCGCAGAAGGCCCTGGCCGCGGCCTCCAGGCCTCGTCCCTCGGCCGCTAACCCCTTCGGTGATGCTTTCTCTGGGCCTGAGATGTGGGCCCGTCTCACCGCGGACCCCTCCACTAGGCCTTACCTTCAACAGCCAGATTTCGTGAAGATGATGAAGGATATCCAGAGAGATCCTAATAACCTCAACTTGCACTTGAAGGACCAGAGAATCATGCAGGCCCTAGGGGTTTTGCTCAACGTCAAGATTCAAACCCCTCCCACGGCGGCAGACACCGATATGCCGGATTCTCCGTCGCCCTCTGTGGCGGCGTCTGAGAGGAAGAGAGCTGCGGAAGCCGAGCCTGCAAAGCAGCCTGAGCCCGAGCCCGAGCCCGAGCCCATGGAATTGACGGAGGAGGAGAAGGACGCAAAGCAGAAGAAGGCTGAGGCTCTGAAGGAAAAGGAAGCGGGCAATGCAGCGTACAAGAAGAAGGATTTTGATACCGCGATTCAGCATTACACCAAGGCTTTGGAGTTGGATGATGAGGATATTTCGTATCTCACTAACCGCGCTGCTGTCTACTTGGAAATGGGAAAGGTATACTTTGTTTTATTTATTAGCCTAATGTTTATACTGAATTTATGTTCATTTATATTTGGATGGTCATTGTGCACTTCTCTAGCTTAATGTAGTCTAGGTTGGACAAGTGTTTGGTGCTTTATTTGAATATAGTTCGACCGCTTAGTCATAATAGTGCATTGAATGATGTTGTTATTGGTTGAAATGTGTTATGTTATTTGATAGGAGCATTTTCCCATTATATTGGGACCAAATTAAAAATAAATCTATATAAGGAACTGAAAATATAAATTGACTTAAGTTATGACTCGTTATATGGGAACTTAGCCAGTGGGATAATGCTGTTGTTGTTGTTCCGTTTATATTTTAATATGTAAATCCTTTTTAATGATTGGGATTCACACAGTTGAATCAACTGCAGCGAACCCTGATCATGGGAAGATTTGATTACATTGAATTATTGTAGTTTTTGAGATATGTTTTGGTAAGTAACTTAAGTATTTATTAAGAGTATATCACATGACTTGAATTTTGATGAGCTTTACAGTTGGTCTTGTTGAAATAAGGTAGCAGAACACTTCCTCTAGGAAGTGCTTAGTTAAGTAATGATTTGTATAAGCTCTTGCATACATCTTTGTCTTTGGGTAAAGCTGTTTGATGAAGCCGTGGGCATCCAATATCCTAGTCAAGTATGTAATCCTAGTCAATTATTTAACGATTTTACCATACAATTTCAAGATCACTGGGATTTTGAGATCTTGTACAGTTATACCTACATTTGCAAGATGTTTTGTTGTACTCAACAGTTGAGCACCTCCACACTGTTTGTGTCCGATGCTATATTAGATTTTTATTACGCCATGTTTAGTATGATATATTAGATTTTTTGTTAGGCCATGTTTAGAGGAAAAAGAATGATGAAGGTTGAAGTTAGAATTTCACACTGAAGATGTCATTAACAATATCCCACTTTTGTTGCTGAAGCTCGTGTGCTGGATGGGGAATTTGGTCAAATTTGTCCATGGTTCTCATTATTGTGCCTCAGTGAATATTTACGTAGGGTCTTTGATTTTTATAGCATCTATTAGATACATAAGACAAAGAAGTGGTTTGGAAAAAAAAGGAGCTATGTTTTACTTAGCTAAAGTGACTTTTCCCTGAATTTTACATTACAAAAATTCCTGGGTTAATATTTTTTTCAGTATGAGGAATGCATACAAGATTGTGACAAGGCTGTTGAAAGAGGAAGAGAACTAAGATCAGATTTTAAGATGATAGCAAGAGCTTTAACAAGGAAAGGAAATGCCTTGGTGAAATTGGCGAAGTGCTCGAAGGATTATGAGCCTGCCATTGAGACTTATCAGAAAGCACTCACTGAGCACCGCAACCCTGACACTTTGAAGAAACTTAATGAAGCTGAAAAGGCGAAGAAAGAACTAGAACAGCAAGAATATTTTGATCCAAATTTGGCTGATGAGGAGAGAGAAAAAGGTATAATGTCTTTTAGTTGACTTTCTAGTTTCTTCATTCATTTTCACCAATCATTGTATATTTTTTCGTGAAAGAACTACTATAACTCTGTAACTTATGACTCTTGTCATTGTCTTATTACGTGGTATAACTAAAAATGTTGACATGTAGGAAATGAATTCTTCAAGCAGCAGAACTATCCTGAGGCTGTGAAGCATTACACGGAGTCTATACGAAGAAATCCAAAAGATCCTAGGGTAATAATACTTTTTAAATAGAGGTGAGAAATACTTGTGTTTAATGGCAAATGCTAGTTCTAATCTGTTTAAATACTCCATTGTTTTCAGGCTTATAGTAACAGAGCAGCATGCTACACTAAATTGGGGGCAATGCCTGAAGGTTTAAAGGATGCAGAGAAGTGCATTGAACTTGATCCAACCTTTGTAAAGGGTTATACCCGGAAAGGTGCAGTCCAGTATTTCATGAAGGAATACGACAAGGCTTTGGAGACATATAGGGAGGGGTTGAAATATGACTCTAACAACCAGGAGTTGCTTGACGGCATTAGAACGTATGTATATTGGTCTATATATCTGGATTGTGTGCTTAATATTTTGGTTCTTATATTGACTGCAATTATGTGTGCCTAATAATCTATTAACCATATCAGATGCATACAACAAATTAACAAGGCTAGCCGTGGAGACTTAAGTCCTGACGAATTGAAGGAGAGACAGGTATGGCATAATGTTATACTTTTTAGTCTTCACTGTCTAAATCATTGCAGTTAGAAATTATGTTAATTTTTAAATTTTGTATTCTTGCAGGCCAAGGCAATGCAGGATCCAGAAATTCAGAACATCCTTCAAGACCCTGTTATGAGACAGGTTGGTTTCCTTTTTGATTGAATGCTGGTGTATTGTGGTGGTGAAAAAAGAGAATGAAACGTGGTTACTAGAGTTGGGTACTGTCTATGCAGGTATTAATTGATTTCCAGGAAAATCCCAAGGCTGCACAGGAACACACGAAGAATCCAATGGTGATGAACAAGATCCAAAAGCTGGTCAGTGCTGGAATTGTCCAGATGAGGTAAATTTGTGGCAGGGGGCAGTTCGCGTGAAAAAGCAATCAAGCAATCGATAATGATGTCTCAGTGTGACTATTTTGATATTTAAATAGATTTGACTGAGAAAAAAGTTGGGAAATTTTGAGTTGTTTTTATCTTCGTTTTGTTTTGGTGAATTCATATTAGTATCAGGTGCAAGTCCATTTTTATATTTCATTGGCTTTATAGTGGGGATATGACTTTTTTTATTAAAAAAATTAAAATCGATGGGCTAATGTGAAGTGCGAAGTTTTTAAGGTTAATAATTCTAAATCCTCTTATCCTATCCTTTATAATGTTTGTATCTATCTTCTCATTAATCCTACTTTTGTATGATAAATATTCGTCTTCTTTTGTATGATAAATATTAACGCGTTTTATACTTTCAAGAACATGTGTTTATATAATTTTTTATTCAATATTTTCTATAAAGAACCTAAAGGATTGGTAGGAAATTTTTGCTCAACTTTAATATTCAGTATTCTTACAGTACGTAATTTTCTACCACTCTCACTTTGGTCATCTGAATGCTGTCTCTACACTCGAATGACTTTATTATCTCAAAATCTTATCGTATTCCAATTTTTTTTCATCCTTTTAAAATTTGCATCTTCATCATATTTAAGTCTTTGCTTAACTGTAAATAATCATTTTCAACGATTAGAAAAATTTAAGTATCTTGTTTGTTTGTTTCATTTTCAATTCTTTCTACATTTTATTCCTCGAGTCATTCAGAATCATTCATCATGTGGCAAGAGAACAGCATTTTATAAAGGCCAGATATATCGTTTACGTGAGACAATTTGCTTGAATAGTTTTACATTAATTAATTCTCTTAAGTAAATAATTCTAATTTAATCAGACATTTTTATAGTCATGCATTTTTTTGTATATTTTTTAATTATTTTTTGGGTCTTTTTAGCTATCTTAGTAACATTTATCAAAGAATAAAAATTCCCAATGAACATTTTTAAAATAATTTTATTATTTTTAAATCCTTCTTAAACTTTTTAAAGTAGCATAGTTTTTACCAAAAGGAATGGGTGCTGCTGATAGTTGTTGGTTTGTTCGTTTCACAAATCCACAGGAAATTTCATACCAAATACCAATGTGAAATGGAATCATTTTATAATATTCATTCATTAAAAGTTTGAAATATACTTTTCAATTGAGCTTTACTGTTGCCCATGTTTGTCCAGTCAATAGTTATTGAAAAGATGTAGACCAGAAATGAAAAGGGTCGTTTGCCAAAGTATGCTGGGTCCCCTAACAAAAGTGAAATGAATACGTGTTATTTTAAACAATTTTAATTCAGAATTTAATTAAAATGTACTTACTGTCATATAATTAAGATTCTTCACTTTTGTGCTAGTTATTTTAACACTGTATCAATCATATATATATATATATATATGTATAATAAATGATGATATTTTATTAATCGTAATTATAAGAAATATATAACTATTTTGTTGCTTTTGTTGCTAAATTTAATATTTTTCCATAAAATTGATTATTAGGTATATCATTGGTTTTTTTTTTCTCTTCATAAAAATAAGTGTATTTATTAAATTATAAATAAAATAAGCTATTGGTTAAAAAAATTAGTTATTTGTTAAATATAATATATCTTAGATCATTTTTAGAATACATTAAAATTTATGATAAATTAATTGATTTAATTATTTTTATTAATTTTGATGAATTAGATAATTATTTTTTATAAATAAGATGAGGGTTAATAGTATATTATTTTCTTTCTTTTCTTTTATTCTTTTATCCCTTTCAAAAGGAAAAGTATAAAATATTCACTAGCTGTGCCATTGCTCATTGATTAATTTCAGTATCATGCAGGTGGACCGTGTTGTGTTCATTAGTTTCTAGACAGTTAAGCTCGATTTTAACATAGTTAATCACCTCCAGGCTCCAGTAGTTCATACTTATCCTACTCATCTTACTTTATCTTTTGCAGATAAAACTCCAAACACGGAACTCATCCTTTTCTTTTGCTTTCAAAGTTTGAAATTTTGTTAGTCTTTTGACCATGTACCGAAAATAGTTGTTAATAAAATAATTTCGTAACTAACTAACCCCATAATCACCGAGGCACTTAAATCGAAGCATAAGGGGTTTTAAATCTTCGATGATTATCCGACTTCCACCTATAATGGATAACAACAAATCGCGAATCATAACAAATATTAAGGTGGACCCGGAAAATTAGGCTCTAGAAATGTAATAAATATTAGTAATATAGTGGATATAACTGATAAGATAAATACTTCTTTTAAATATGATGTGAGAAATTTAATTTTTAGGCTTACAAAGATAGGAAAGAATAAAAATGTTTCACAAAATTAGTTGAAAGTGTAAAATATAAAAAAAAAATAGTTAAAAAGATTAAAAATTAGTTGGTAGTTGAAAAGTATAAGTTGATAATTACAAATTATAAGTTGATATTTAAAAAGTTAATTTATAAAATATAGAATAATAAAATTATAATTTATTTAAAAAAGTAATTAAAATTGGTAAATATATTAAAGATAGAAATAAAAAAAAATATAAAAAATTAAAATTAACATTTTAAATAATGTTATTTTAAATAATATTTTAAAAATATTAAAAATTTTATTTATCAAACTGTTAAATATTACTGAAATATCGAGGAGATAAGTTTTTTAAATTAATTTCAGTGATATAAGAATTAGTTTTTAATTTATATTAAAAATATTTCATTTAAATAAAAAAGTGATAATTGTCGCTTATGTTAAGATTGAGTATCGAGAGTTGTGGAGTGGGATCTCAATTTCAAGCAGATCTGGTCTAGTGCGAGTCAAGAAAATCCAAGATTGTCTGCTATAAAGTACGGACAGGACGAAAAGCAAAATGAAATAACAAAAGAAGAAGAAACTGTTCTTGAAGAAAGGAATAATGGACAACTACAAAAATAGCACTGGAATCCTTTTTGTTGCATGCTTTATCAAACAGATATATCTTCGATTTCAAGGTCCTCCTAATTCCGGATTAACTAGTACAGCAAAAATATCGTATAAAAGAATCAGAAGATTAAACACTTTGCGTAAACCTGAAGTTATATGTGTTAATTTGAGTGATATTAGAGTTCATTTTTTTAAAATAAATTAAAATTTTAAGTTCAAGTTTTATTGTTATGTAAGATAATACATATTACATGATAACAAATACATATTACTCTTATTTTTACTTTTAATTCAAAATATTTCTTGATCAAATATTAAAAACTAATATATCAAAATATACTGAAATTTATTTCAAAAATTATTTTTTCATATGTATGGCAAGGTGATCCAACCTTTGACAGTTGACATTTATTTCCCTCTTTGAATTGCCATCAGTCTACTCTCAGCCAAAAATTAAACAAGACAATAGGGAATTCATTTCTTCAATAAGAACTTCTTAGATGCACCATATATACAAAACCCCTATATTACAAAAACGCACTCAATATTCATTTCCAAAGACCAAAGACTGGGTAGCATAGACCAGAGGGTAGAGGGTAGGTAATCTTTTCCAATAGGAGGTAGAGAAGAAATTTAAAAAGACACAAACGAATGCTGGGTCTAACAGAAGAAGGAACTAGTCCTTATGACACAGCAAACAGAGGTGGCATGGCATGTTTAATAATAACTGTGAGTAGTAATTGGAACAGGATCTTATAAAATAAAGAGTTAAGGAGTTTGAGTAGCACTTGGGTGTCTTGAGGCAAAGCGGTTAACCAACGCGAGAGCGTTGCTTGTGACCTGAGCAACATGGACAACCCTGTCCTTTATAGCAGCCTTCACGTTTCCGTTCATGGCGGAACCAGCGAAGCCGTCAAGACAAGTGCTGTCGTCGGTGAGGGCAGCGCTGACCCAAGTCTGGACGTTGCTCATGTGCCAGACGAAGTCCTCGGCGCCCGTCCGCCCCAACTCCGTAACCGATTGCTTGAGACGGTCCACGCTGTCACCAATGTTCTCCACGCAGTCTTGCACCGCTCTGTATTCTCTAGGCTTCATGCCTCTCGCTTTCAACATCTTCTTCACGAACGATGCGGAGGATCGGGTTCTCGATATGCTTACCGAGAGAGCGGTCGTGGCTAGTTGTCGGTCGCTTCGGCGAATCACGCTTGCGTAGGCCAACAGAGATTGGACGCATAGAACAGGGTACCGTGTTGCCCTGCACGAGGACTTCACGAACTCTGCTGGGTTAGGATTGGGTTTTCTGGTGATGGAAGATTGTGCGCTACTGTCGGCCATGCAGATGACAAGGTTCATGAGAACCAGGAAAGCAAGCTTCATGAGTGTAGTAGTTGCCATGTCTAACAAGAAACAAGGATGCAGGTTTTCCAATAGTGGTGTATCATGTTATATGGCCAACTTCAATTCTAGCTCGCATATAAAGGGGGTTGGAAGTCCAATATATTTTTTTAATTTGGGTCTCACTCAATTATGTGGTGCGCAATAATAGTGTTACTAATGTTTATTTAATACACTATTAGGCTTGGAATGAAAACAAAGGAGAGATAAAAAGATTTGACAAAACAATGTGTAATAGAATAAAAATCAAATTCTAAGAGTGATTCAACGAAATATAATTCATTCCGAGAAATGTAACATAGGAATACTACATACCAATTTAATTCTTCTAGGCTTAAGGAAAAAGGAAAAATAACAAAATTTATGAAAATATATATATATATATATATATATATATATATATATATTTGTTATCCAATCAGTTCATCTGTCTAGAAAAAATAATAAATTATTTTTTATATTTGTTATAAGTTCTAAAAAATTATTTTTGGTATATTAATTTTTAATAATTTTTATATTTTATCACACTTTCCTACACTCTTGTTTTTGGATGGAAGGGAATGAGATATTCCCATGAGAATAACGAAAATTATGTGTTAAAATATCATTAATTTATTTTTATTTTATGTATTTTTTATTTAAATTATTTTAAATTTTAAAAGATATTTTCAGAAATATTAAAATATAAATAAACATATTTATTTTTAAATTATCAAGAATGATATCTCAATATTATATTCTTGAAAGTAACATACTCATAAATAAAATAAGATTTCAAAAACAAACATCCCTAAATAGTATAATACTAATTTTTACAAAAAAAATATTATGCAAGTACTCAACTTGATTTTCGTCAATTTTGTAGCTTGTTTTTCAATTATTATGTATGTAATAAAATAAAGTCACATTGGATTCCTTATTATTTTGTACATTTTTTTTAACAGTGAGCAAAGCTCTTTATCAAAATGTAACAAATCAAGGCCAGGTTTAGTTTTTTTTTTTTTAAAAAAAAGAAGTAAAAAGAACAGAGAGAGAGAGTATAAAATGATATAATTATTTAAGTTGTTTGATAAAAAAAAATTATTGAATAGAGTGAAAAAAATATATATACAAAATGAAATAAAGATTATTTTTTTAAAACTGAAATAAAGAATTGAGAACCAAATTAAATTGAATAAATAAATGTAGTTTTTTTTTCGGTTAATGATTCGTTCAATTTTTTTTTTTTTTTTTTATCAATTCTTGAACAGCCCGATTAACAAGAAAAATATAACCAACTTATTCTTAGTTTTATATATTTTTAAACTATATTTCATTAATCTCAATGCATAAGAATGAAACGCTAAATAATTTACAATAATTTTAGATCAACATACACACACACACATAAATTCATTCATGTACTTCAAAATTCAATCTCTTCAAATCGGTAAATACAACACGAGCTCCAATGGCAATATAACAGGACACATCAATATAAACAATTCCTTCGTCAATTATTTCTATTTGGAAAACATGTTCTTTTATTTAAGCAATAGGTTTACGAAGGAGTTCTTTACTTTTAACCATTTTAATGCTGGTTTTAAAAGTTAAAACCCATAAAAAATAAAAAGTAATGAAAGAACACTGCGTTCTTGAGATGTCAGTGAGATAGATAATTAATGTAGTTGGCAAATAATATTACATATGTATACTTAAATAGTTAAATGATGTATATCAGGATTTTTCATTTCGTCTTACTAACATTGACTCAGTTTATTACGAAATCGCAATCAATGACTATTTTAAGTTAAATGTGGACATTAGGTAATTAAAGCAACATAGGTTGACATTTTTAACATCTAAATTGTACTCCTAGGTTAATGATAAAATTGCATACCGTAACTGATTGTAGGTTGCCAATTTAAACCCATATTACTGACACCAAGTACACTTGGGTCATCCATCCTTCAAGCTTGTACAGAATCAAGCTACACAGTTCACAACAGGAACTGTGCTGTATATTACGATTTTAAAATCAATTTTCATCGAAGTTTCAACAAAAGATGCACAAGTCGTATTTCAAAATGTACAATCTGTTATTTCTTATATTACAGTGGAGAAATCTGCTACCACAACATCCCGGTTCTTTAGTATTTGTTTATTTGATCAACAGCACAATTTTCAAGAATATTAATAGTAAGGGGGGCAGAAACCTACTATATGCACTAAACTGTAATTTACCTAAGAACAGCCCCGCGGAGCTTCTCCATGTATTCTGCAGCCTGTTTCTGCAACAAGGAGAATAACTTGTAAAACTTGTCATGAGGCAGAATACAAGCACTAATGTGAACATGGCATACACACCACAGGTTTAATTGTATGGTTCATTGTTCAACGATAAATCATGCATGTTCCTACAATCCTAATTCAATTAATAGACATATGCTAGTTGAGAGCTTTTGTTTTTCTAGTCTTGTGGCATGAAAATGTTCTAACGTTCTGTTTGGATAAACATCTCAATAAATAATTTATAAGGAAAAAAAAAGATAAAACAAAAATAAGTTTATCCCATAAATTAAAACTAACTTACACATTAGTTAATTTGTAGAAACTTTTTTTTATTTAATTTATCTAAAAGTTGATTTTAACTTATGAGCAATACCTAATTCATTTTACTTTTTTATTTTCTTATTCTGTGTAAGTACTAATAATAGAAAAGTTTTGATCAAACAGGATCTACGAAGGGTTGACTTATTGGTTACAACTGAGTAATATGAGGATTATTTTGCCTCAATATTGGCAATTCCACTCACAGTCACAGGTTCTATTAACACATGGAAAACACATTTCCAATTGCTATTACCAACCTGGTTGCCCTTTTGTGCACTTGCTATGTTTTCATCTAGAAGTGCCAATAAAGATCCATTAATTTCATTCTTTTCAACCATCTCCAGCAACTGCATTGAAGATAGATTAGAGTAAGCATAGCTTAAAATAAGACCAACAAACTTTTAAAATAAAAAAGAGCAGTGAACATGACATACAGTTGCTTTGACATCCTTTGATGTCAAGATTTTGGTTAGGTTTGCCCTCGCTTTTACGAGTTGACCTTGCATCTTATCATAGGCTTCTGTATTAGAAGATAGGAGCAAGGTGTGAGCTTATATTCCTACATTGTTTTATTTATTTATTTATTTACTTATTATTATTATTACTAACAAACCTAATCCTTCTTGTATGGCTTTCTCTAGAGCCTCCAGCTCAATCTATCTATCCTCCATGTGCTGCAGAAACAATCAGTGTAAAATTACCAGACACTAGAATGTTTTGCTGAACTAAAATATAAGGATCCGAAACGAAACAAAACTAGGAACCTGTGTTTTGTTAACAGCGAGTCGAAGCTGTCCTAACTCGAATTTGAGTTGTGCAAAGAATTCCTCATTCAATCTGCAGAGAGTCAATTCGATCAGACATGTGACAGTGAGCTGAGTTAAATTAGAAGGAAGCAAAGGTTGAAAAGTATGAATTACCGCGGTCTCATTCTTGAAATCTCAAACTCAATCTCCTGAGCTTCAGTGTCGAGGAAGTATTCGATGAGGTCTTGCGGAGTATCGGGAACATCACGAGACTAAGTGAAAGAAAGGAATGAATGATTTTTGTTTTTAAAGAAAGAAGAAAAGGAGAAAGGGTTAAGACTTAGGAGTTGAGAGAGAAATGAATGAATACTTGTCGAAGGGCTTGACGGCGTTCTTTGTCTTCACGGACTTGACGTTGGAAAGCTTCGCGGGCATCTGCGTCTCTCTCGAGGCGCCTCTTAAACTCAAACCTAGCGAGGTGCCCGGTTTGGGGTGCCCCAAGCACGCCTTCCGGGTCCTTCCTTCGCACAACATATTTTCAAACACAAAGTTGCAAGTTGCAACACAACATCATAAGACAAGCAGTTTAGTTTAGTTACCCATCCAATACACACAATTGTGGGTCTGCGCCATTTCCAGTTGCTTCTTGTACGATAACCAGCGGCAGCACTCAGACTTGTCGTGCCGATTCCAAAGCTAAGCCTGGCCATTGAGATTCAACCTGCAGGGGGCACTCGATAACCTCTCAATCTTCCAACTTCCTCCCTTCCCAATCAAATTTGCATTATCCTCTAGAATTTGGAATGTCGCAAAGGGTAAGTCTGTAATTCAATATGTTCGACCCTGCCCTTGTGTTTTTTTTTTTTTGAAGTTTTTCTATTGGGTTTTTTACAATGGGCTGGACCATTCAATCCACCCACAATCATTTTTGTTTCTTGTTTTCGGGGCTGTTTCTTTGAAACATACCAGTCTACTTCTCATGAATGCAGTTTCTGTTCATGGACTCTCAGCCACAATGGCTCTCGATGGATGGTCCTTTAATTTTCTATGACACGTTAGATTGTATAATTTTTTTATGACAGATTAGATTGTATAATTTATGTTTAAATAATTTTTTCTGTAAGAATCTATTAGAGCAAAATAACAAGATTTTGACTCTGAAAATATTTTTTTTTCCTTCATAAATATCAAAAAGAGAAGAAAAGAAAATAAGAAAGATAAATGAAATAAATTTCTCCCTCAAGCTAGAATTAGCTTATGAATAGATATAGAAAATATCCCCTTGTAAAAAAAAAGGTTAGAAAACAACTTTAAGAGAAGCTGAAATTATGGAGAAGTTTGGAAAGAAGCTAAAAACAACTTTTTAAGGTGTTTATTGAGAAATTTATCCAAATAATTTAATGATAGTTAGAAATAGAATAAAATATTAAAAAAACTACTAAGTACTAACATCTTCATCAACCCGTTCTTCTTTAATTGTATTTAGCTTCACTTTGTCGATCTTCATTTTTAAGGAGCTTGAAAAAAATTCACTAAAAATTTGTAACAATTAATCAATATGAATATAATGTTATTTAAAGTGTTAATTTAATTAGTCTACGTGTCATTCCTTAGCCAATTTTAAACACAAATCAATGCCTCTAAAACATTTGGATGTAATCTACTACATAAGATGTGGAGTAAGAATTCGACCACCAATACTAAATGAATCTCGGAAACAATTGAGATAGGAATGGCTGGGAAATCACTTGCAACCATTTGCAAGTTTAGGTATTTTAATTAGAGATGACAAAACGGGTCTGATTTGACGGGTTGGCCCGTTTAACCCACACAAAAATGTGGGTTAGGTTGATATTTTCAACCCACTGATCCAAAACGGGTCGGGTCATTCCAGCCCACAAAAATGCGGGCCAAAATCAGATTCGGGCCGGGCCAGCCCATCCGGCTTAAGAGATATTTACATTTTACAAATTTGAGTGGCTAAGAACAGAGGATGAGAAGTGAGGGTCTGAGACGAGAGAGACTCTGAGAGTGAGGGAGCTTCGTTCCACTTCCAGTTCTCGTCGCGGCGACGCTCTTAGTCGTTGTCGTCGCCTCCTTCGTTGACATCGTGCGGTGCGACTTCTACCTGGAGCACACCCTCAACAAGCTCTGCATCACCGTAATCCCTGAACTAGTCTTCCGCGTCCTCCATACCTACTCAAACTCCCCCATCGAATCCCTCCGCTTCTTCAACTGGGCCCGTACCCACCTTTCTTACTCCCCAACCTTCCTCGAGTTCGAACAAATCGTCACCACCCTCTAGACCCTCCCTCTCTACAATGCCTTCCTCTTTTTTTTCGCCAGTCGCTGCCATCGCCTCCACCAGGTACCTTTCATTTTCTTACTCCTTCAATTTGCTTCTTTTGTGCCTTTGTATCAATTGAAAACTGAGCATTAGCTTTGTTTTAGAAAAAGGAAACCTTTTGGGAAAGAGGGATCTTTCTCCTTGTTTTGTTCATTTTCGGTCAGGATGTCATGATGTAATGATGTTTGAATTTCGTCAATGGAAAATGTTTGGTTTAAAAAGTATAATATTTCATTTCTTTGTTCTTTTTTAGATCGTCCATATTTTTGTCGTGCGGAGCTAGAGGTATGTAAGTCTTTGTTTGGAGTTAAAGAGAAGAATTTCCACAAGGAGGCCTGCAGGTTCACCTTTCTTACTTTTTAATTATGTTTTTCAGGAAGAATCACATTATAAGGAAGTTTTATTCAGATTAACATTTGTTAACCTTTGCGGCTTTGCCTTTATTTGGTTGGGCACTAATGGTGGGTAAGAGGCTTTCTACATGAAGCTAGTGGCATAGTGGGTTCCTTATAAAATCACAGTATGTGTATGTTGCACATAATCTTTTAATTATATTAATAAAATGCCACATATTCCATTGGAGTGACTTTGGTGGATGTTTGAGCCTATGAGGTATCAATCAATCATCATTCCTCACAATGGAGAGGAGTTGTTCATACAACTGTCAAGGCTAGCACATGTACATGCTGAATTTTGCTAAAGCATAAGTTTATTTTAAATTTTGTTACCTTGCGCATATTTTCATGTAGACTTTTATGTAATTTATCTACTGAACATTGTACAAAAAGAGGGAAAAAATTAATAAACAGAACATTTTCCTTGAAACTATTTTTTCTTGAATCAAAGGCACCCACAGAAGTGTGTTTCTTATCCAATCTTCTTTCTTTCTTGCAGTTTCTGTAGGGACACAATTCGGTATGCTAAGCCCCCAACATGTTCCGTAATTCTGCATCAACAGACAAATTATCTTTTCGAGTATTTGTGTTCTCTCTCTTGCATATGCCTTGCTTTGTATTTTAATCAATGATATGATCTTGACATGTAACAATATAATCTTATTTTTATTTTATGGACAACTTTCACATTTATAAAATAATACTCTTTGTTTATATTAATGATATTCTTGGTGTCATCAAATAATATAATAATATTTCACTAAAATATTTATTAGACTAAATTAAATTCTCTAATTTAATTATCAAATAAGTTATTTTCTTTTGGAAAAATTGGAACTCGGTTGTGTGTGATCTCGTAAGTTCAATACAAAGTCGATAGTAATTAATCATAATTAATTTACTAATCAATGTAAACGTCTAGCAAAAACCTTTAACGTTTGGATATCATAAAGTAATATTTTTTACGTTAAAGAACCAATAGAAGAATAATGTAATATTTTCTTCTATAATTTACAATTGAATATTAACTCTAGAGTATAGTATTATTATCAAACTCTAAAAAGTTAACTAATATGTGTCTAGCATATAAGGTTTTTCTAAGCTTTTTAGAACAAGAATTGAGCATTTAACATGGATAATTACCCTCTTTGTGTATGAATTGAGCTAATATGATGAAATTTCCAGGATATCAATCAAAGATGCCAAGATCAAGCAAAATTTAGAAGAAAATGACAAAGCTTGGAAGAAGGCACTGGCGCCATCAGCGCTAGTAGTGGCGCCATCAGCGCCAAAAGCACTGGAAACTGGCGCCAAGAGCGCCAAGGCCGCGCCAAGGGCGCCACAAGTTCTGGTATCTGGCGCCAAGAGCGCCATATCCTTTGGACCTCAGCGCCAAGAGCGCCAGGATGGCACCATAAGCGCCATGTTCTCTGCAAAGTGGCACCAGGAGCGCCAAGTTCACGCCATCAGCGCCATACTCGCGCCAAGGGCGCCACAGGTCGACAGCAACTGCATAATTAAAGCTGTCAAGGGCAAAATGAAGATTTCACAAGCTGGGTTATAAATATTCAACCCTCAACATTGAATGCACGACTTCTTGGAGGGAAATAGCACAAAATAGGGTTTTAGAAAGCTTGGGTGCCTTAGCTAAGGTTTTGGGGAGTTGAAGGCTCAAGTGGAGGTGCTTCTCCATCTTCTTCTCCTTGCATCTCAGCTGGGTATGCCATTTTTTGTATCATAGCCAACCATAATGAGGTTTGGCTGATTTTATATTGTAGTTAGGGCCAAGCACTTGATGTAAATTCCATTGGGATGTATTGAATGCTATTATTCATTTATCAAAAGTTATTTTACTGCACTTTGCTTGAATATTTTCATCTCTTCTTTAGACATGATCAATCTAGATGAGAGCTCAGAGCTAAGGTTTACAATAGGAATATTGGGGCTTTGGTCTTGGAACTAGGTGTAGTAACTTGCCTTACATCACCTAGGAATAGGGATGCATGCTTGTAGCTTAGCTTATTCATGTGTTTACTTAATGCTTAACTCTTAGAAAGTCACTAAGGGATTAGGGTTTGATTGTGGGTTAAAGAACTTTGTTACTGAGGAAGTAGTGCTTAGTTAATATATGAGGAACACATTAGCTGAATAACTTAGATACTTGAGTGTAGTAAACAATACAATTTCATTGGAAGGAACGTTGAGTGTGGGTTGCCCTAGCTATATTTCCCTACATATCGTTATAATCTATTTACTTGTCGATATTAGTTAATGTTCATAGTTAGCTTTTAGTTTATTTCGTACACATACACAACAAATTCTCAAAATCTGTTGTTCTCCAATCTATAGATACAATTTATGATTTAATTGGTCAACAATCCTCGTGGGAACGATATCTTCTTATCACTTTATTACTTGAGCGATCGGTGCACTTGCCGAGTACGCAACATTAACACATTATATTTAATCAATAAATGACTTAGGAAACTAACCATTTTTTTCTTTCATTCAATGTCCTGATCAAAGTTTTAATTTTATCATAAGGCTTAAATTCATTATCTTGAATTGATGAATTTCTTCTTAAATTAATCATTAATTCTACAAGTATTTAATCATATTCAATATTCATTGAACTCGTGTCATAAGACATTAGATATCCGAAATTAAAATATAACAAATAACTTGTTAATTACTATGATAATATCATGTTAAAGAAAATTATTATATTTCTTGAGAAATTCTTATTGATATGTTAATATAATATTAATTATTAGATATTTTTAATTAAGTCAGTTCAATGAATAATAACCACATATGTATAATAGATTGGATCTTAAACATACACATTTATCCTCAATAATAACTTGATATATATACACTTAAGAATACTCTTGTAACTTCACGAAAACGAGTATTCACGAAAACGAGTATTGTGATACTCGCATTCTACTCATTAGCCAGTGAGTAAAAAAATATTCATACCCATTAATAGTGGAATAACATATATTCATTTAAATTATTCATCATCTATTCATGATAAATTTTATCTTGATATATCCATGGGTGCAGATTGTTTTTTTCCATCCTACATACGTTAGCTTCGACGTTCCTAGTGTCACGGACCTCACGCATAATAAATAAAGTATATATATATATATATATATATATATATATATATATATATATCTTGTAAGTGCCCTTGTCACGTCGTTGCACCAAAGATTAAGCCGTTGAAAGTTTGGCCCTTTTGATCCGAGGTCCAATTGAATTCTATCTCTGTCCAATGTGTTGAAAAAAGAAAATGAAAGCCCTTCTCCTTCTCAAGCGTGCACAAGACTAGTTGACGTAGCACCAAGAAGCTAAAAAAGTTAGAAGCACTTAAAATTATCTTTTGTTTGATTAATTAGTCTTGTCGATCGGTATTCAACGACAATAAGCCCATATGATTAATATATATTTTGTGCAATGTTTGTTTCAGTGAGACAGTGACGAGACCAAATTATTCTATGATTGTTTGATATTATTACTCGTATCGATACTGGATTATTCATAACATTATTATACTCTTCTTATTTATTGGAGGTTGGTTATTTGTCATCACAGATCTAATTTATGATGTATTTGGAAGCACCTGTCCAAACAAATATTTTACAAAGAGTCGACAAAGAATTTCATTAATAACTGGTTATTACTTTCTCAAATACATTAATCAATTACAGATTTCCTATTATATATGATACTAATAAGACAGTTACGTTAATCATTATTCTCTCTAGATAGTTATTAAACTTATTTTTAAATAAGGCTTCAAAGTGATTTTACAAAAAAAATACTATTGACTCTTTTAAAGGGTGAGATATTAGTGATATAATGTTTTTAGTTTGAACTAAATTACTTTATAAATTTAATATATTTACATTAAAGATAAATAATAAATTTATCCCTGCTTTCTAATTCTATAACTTAATTTAATTCTAAAAATTTAAAAATCTTTAAATGTTACTTTATTTTCATTTTATTTTTATCTATTTTATTTCATAATTTCTTTTCTACCAAAATGTAGTGACAATGAATTCGCAACCGCTGTGAAATGATGGTTGCTGTGCAGACAGCTTCAACTTTCAAGCAATGCCAATCTATGATAGTATGACTATTTTAAATTGCTTCGTACTATATCACCCTCCCTACGTCTTCGTAGTTCGTAGCTAACTTTCATAACAACAAACAACAGGTACTCACTGATTGAAGTAATTTTCTCAATGCACTCGTTGTCTCTTTCAAAATGGTCAACATATACAACCAATAGTATCTTTAATTGTACATATTATTCATAATTTTAAATATGTTTAATTTCTATTTTCAAATCTTACTTAAATTAGTCATCCATATATTTTTTTATAATTTTAAATATTTTTAAAGCATTTTTAATTTATATTCTTATATTTACGCTTAAAGGAAAATACCGGTCAAATAAAGAAGTATATTTGCTAGTTAAGTGAAAATTTTAATTTTTTTTTCTTAGAAAAAACGTGTGTATAGTTGTGATTATGGATATATATGTTTTCTAGATAGCTTAAATTTGTGTAATTTTGAATTTGTATCTTAATTAAGGATCGTACTTGATTTTTTTTTAAATATAGTTTTTCAATTTTTTAAATAATTATGTTTCGTTTTTTATACTTTCTAAACATGTTCCAAGAGTTCTTTAATTGACAAAATTTTAAAATTGCATTACATGCCAAGGACTTAAAATTAAAATACAGTATTTTTCATTTTTTGTTTAAAACAAGAGCTATTCTTATATATTCGGCCATTTTTAAGGGTCTGTTTGTTTTAAAGTTTCGTATATTGATTTTAAATAATTATATAATATATATTGAGGTAAAATTAATTAATTCTAATATTTTATCAAATAGATACTAATTCCAGTCTATAGCAAGAAAAGTTGTGAATTTCTCTACAGGAATTGTTTCTTAATTATTATAATTTAAACTCACTTTCTCGTCCCAGAAATTACGGACTCCTATGTTTTCCCACTTAAATGTGAATCTTCTATGTGTTTTAAGTACTTAATTATCAGCCATTGGAGTTTAGCAGTCCTTTTTACCTTCTTGCTTAAGGGGAAGTGTATGCAATTAATGGTTCACAGAAAATCACAGATAAAGATAATGATTCAATTACGTATAGTGCCTTGCAAGTCATCACAGTATTTGAATACGGGTTTAGACACGTAGCACTTTGCATACTTGGATTGAGTAACTTGCTTCCAATGATTTATGGTCTGACGATACATATAAAAATAAAAGAATCATAAACAGAACGCATACACTTTGCTTGACACCACCATCTCGATCGGTTGTCTAAAAAATCTTGTTTTTTGTTGCATTTCTCTCACTATTCCATCGCAAATGACGTTTGCGACAGATTAGCGAGGCGTATATCCCTTCGCTAAAAAACATTTATTTAAACAGAAATTAAACACACTTTAATATATTAAATAATTTTTAGCTTTAAAATACATAAACATTATTTCTTCTTTTCTTTTTATCTATTTATAGAAGAAGAAATTATTTTTTTAATTTATTTAAATTTAAGATAATAATATTTATTATCATAAATAAGAGAGTTACAACAAATTATTTTAAAAAGTACAAAATAATTTAATAGAAATGAAGATATTGATTTTTATTTTTATTTTTATTCAAATAGACAAATAAAGATAAAATTAACATAATGACACTTCAATCATTGCAATAAAATTTTGTCTCTTATCGTTTTTCTCAAATTGATAAAACTAAATGAGAGGTAGATATGTGCATTTTTTTTTTCTATTTATTGTTGATGCAATATATACTTTATATCTTAAGTCTGCATTGCTTACTCAAAGTAATAGTGATTTTGGGTAACTGTTATGGAAGATACTGAGATACACTACTTTCTCCCATTTATCCTGGATCAAAACATTCAGACGACTTTGACAAATAAAAATGTCTTACGAGCACCAAGTTTCACAATTAAAATCAGTAATTGCACATAATCCGGATTAGGGAGATATCTAAAAACCTATTAAAGGAGTGACTGATTTTTTTTTCTTCCTTTATAATAATTCTTTAAATATCTAGTTGAATAACTGTTTCTTTAAATATCTTAACAAAAGGTTTTTTCTTCCTTTATAATAATTCTTTAATATAACAATTTTTTTCTTCCTTTTCAGAAGGATATGAATACATCACGAGGTCTAGTTTTTTTATTTAAAAGATTTGACTGGGATATCTCCTTCGCACGCATGAGCTAAAAGATTTAAATATATATATATACACCATCGTCTGTGTTAAGATTTTTGCACAGATAACTACTTAAAAATCATTTTTTTAGATGTTACTCAGAAATAATCTTGGAAACGGACCTCTATTAACTAGCCAATCACTTGTGAATGTGCATAATGAAAATGAAAATAAAAATACTATTCACGATTTATAAAACTAACAAAGAAGTAATTTGAAAAACTGGTAAAAACAGAGATGTAAATCGTAAAAACAAGAGTGTAGGAGGTAAAATTATATAGAAGTTGTCTTTGAAGACATACTTCTACATTTCTCATAAAAAATAATACTACAATTTGAATAAAAAATAAAACTACTACGAAAGTCGGTTTCATAAATACGACTTCTTTAAAATAAAAACAAAAAAGTCGTGTTTCACGACTTACCTACACCCCCGTAATAAATTCAAATATTATCCATTTTTTTTCTTCTTTTTTTTATTCCTCTTCATAATTTTTACCTCGTGCATACACCCCAAAAGTGAGGTGTATACGTATCATTTTCCATCCAAATATGCTTGCATTTTGTTTCAACCTGGAATCAGCACAGTGCTGCCATTGAACAGTGAGTAAACACATCATTTTCTCAAACGTGACCTCATTTTCCTTGTAACCGACGAGTAAAAAATTAACCAGAACCATTTAATTTGTTTTTAATTCTTTAGTTATTAATTATTCCCAATATACCGAAGTTGTGGCTAGCTTGTGGAATGGTTTTATACTTCAATTAGGTATATTCGTTTGTCTCTAACTTTCCACGGTACGTGTGCATTGATGATGATAAGCTAGATAAAAAGAAAGTTGGGAATTACTATTGTTTGTAACGTGGGAAAAATAGAAGAAGAAAAAAATTGTGGCCCCGGAAACTCACGAAACCATTGTTTATTTCTGATGAATAACAAGGGAAATGTTATTAAAAGCGGTATTTTTTTTTGTAATTTATTAAATGGAACAAATTTTAAATTCATATTTAAATAACTCATAAAAATATGAATGACTTTGATTTTTTTAATTAAAATCATAAAAAAGTAATGTTTTTATTTTTATTTTTAGTGAAGTCATGAATTAATTAAGGATTTCAAAGTCGTTTATTATTTATTTATTTAAAGTCATAAAATATTATAAGATTTGAAACTAAATTTTTTAAAAATTAATTTTTAACGACTTTAAATTAGTTTTTATTTTTAATTTATTAGTATATAATAATTTTAGTGATTATAGACTATTTTTATATAATAATATAAATAAAATTAAAAAATAAAATAATAATATATATAAATATAAATATCAAAATAATATTTAGGTTTTTATTTCAATGTTTTTAATATTTTTGTTATTAATATTAACTTAAAATTTATTTAATAATATTAAATTTTTAAATAAATATTTTTAATTAATTTTTATACTTATCATTAATTTTAAAATACTAAATATTTCGTACATTAGTGGCACGACTTCAAAGTCGTGAGATAACAGGTTAATGTTATTATTATTATTTAAAAAATACTGTAGAAAATTATAAGTGTAAAAATTAATTAAAAAAATATATAAAAATAATTTTAATATTATTTGATAGATTTTTAAGTTAATATTATTTATTAATATTAATAACAAAAATATTAAAATATTGAAAAAAAACTCTAAAAATTAAAAATTAAAACTAATTTAAAGTTGTTAACAATTAATTTTAAAAGAATTAGTTTGAAGTCGTATAACATCTTGACAATTTCACTAAAAGTTAAAAAAAAAACATTTACATTTACTTATTTATGACTTCAATAATAAAAAAATTAAAGTGGTTTATGTTTTTATGACTTTGTTATTAAAAGTCGTTTGACACATTTAGAATTTGTAACACTTCCTATTATTTATCTTTATTTGGATATTAATTCAAAATTTACTCTATTTAGTAAATTAGGAAGATAATTATCTTGTTTTAGTAACTTTTTTGGAATAACAAGAATGTACGTAATAGATATATTAAATTTTACATTTTCAAAAACTAAGGGCAGCTAGCTAGTTGTTCCACACGCAGCACAGCTGATCGATATATGATTTTACAGCGTTAGATCAATAGCCCTCGAGCAACATCTAGCTAATAGCTATAATTTCATCCCATCAAACGGTTATGATGCACATGCGGACCAAATACTTGTAGCAATCATCCCTACTCTATCATAATCTACTTCTAATAAGGACACGTAAACGTGGTGATGACGAAATGGTTGAGTAAGAGTGCAATTAGGGCAGTGGATTTATAAAGGAAAATTGACAAAGATTAATCATTTTACACATTATTTCCATTTAGGATGCTTACATGTAGCTCTGCCTTTGGGTCACCAATTCTTGAGCATCACCCATTTTATGCAGTGCGAAAAAAAAACACCACAACATCCCATATTAGTTCCCACATACCTTTCTGGTGGGCCCCCAAATTCCCATATATATAAAGAATTGGAACATATTTAAGTCTAGTAACAATTAGGCCTAAAAAGGAGGGGGGTTTATTGTATAAAGGTGGGTGTGGGAGTTTTGAGTGATCAGAGCAAGCTAGTGTTGGGGACAGTGACTTTACATTGGTTAATCTGAAGGTTTGTATTGGTTGGTAGCAAGTGGTATGGGGAGGCAACCCTGCTGTGACAAACTTGGGGTGAAGAAGGGTCCATGGACTGCTGAGGAAGACAAAAAACTCATAAACTTCATTCTAACCAATGGCCAGTGCTGTTGGCGAGCTGTTCCCAAGCTTGCTGGGCTTCGGCGTTGTGGTAAGAGTTGTCGTCTTCGTTGGACTAATTATCTAAGGCCTGACTTGAAGAGAGGCCTCCTCACACAGGCTGAAGAGCAGCTTGTTATCGATCTCCATGCCCGTCTTGGCAACAGGTTCTGCATTTTTTACTAGCTCGTCTTCCAAGCATTGCCTTCTGTTAGTTCACGATAATTTGTTTCATAGTTTATGACAATGTGATTTCGGTTAACTCTATGCGATTCTTAATCATATTTTTCAGTTTACGAACAAGAATTAACAACTTGATTTATAAAAATTAGTTGAGTCGCTTAATTATAAACTATGTAATAATATCTAGTTAATTAATTTAGAGTTTAGCAATGATTCATGTGCTTTAGCTTGGTTTCTCCTTCAATCATGTTTTTTAAATTGCCATCGCTTACATGTATAAACCACATATAATGTTCAAAAAGGTCCTAAATTTGAAATCATGTTTAAACTGGACAACTTAAGCAAATTGATTGAAGGTTTATTATTATCGGCATAATACATATAACGATCGTATAAAAATATGGTCGAATGTTCATATTTGCCTTATTATATATCAGGAAATAGAGAGCTACTTTATTTTTCTTTATAATTTTTAAAAGTAGCAATAAAATAAAACAAGAGAGAAAGAAAAATAGAATGAGAGTGAAAAGTTAATTTTGTAGTAGTTACTTAATAAAAAAAAATTAATAAAAGTAAATATGTCTATCAAAAAGTATAGACTAAAATGAGATATCTTTCTTATAATAGTTATAGATTATGGATAAGTTTATGGTTTATAATTGTCTATCGTTCTTTTCGTACAATGCAAAAGTCATTAAATTGGAGATGATTGATGAGGTGAAGAATAATGACATATACTTATTAGTTAGGAGATAAATGGCACTAATTCAATTGAATATCTTACTTTAAGCGATCTATACGGTTTATTTGCTATCGATACTTACCTTAGGGACAAAGAAAGACCCTCACATCAAGCTTATCCGTAAATGTTGCAACTTAACTTAATTATGAGGTAATGAGTTTTGTTTGATATATGAGTGATTGTTGTAGTTTGTTTGTCTCAGGTGGTCCAAGATTGCTGCCAGGTTACCAGGTAGGACAGACAACGAAATTAAAAATCACTGGAACACCCACATCAAGAAAAAGCTCCTTAAGATGGGTATTGATCCTGTTACTCACGAACCTCTTAACAAACAAGTCTCATCTAAAGATAGTTCATCCCCTGCAGAGCATTTGTCACAAGTGAATAACATTAACATCCATCAGGTTGAGCAAAATGATGGGGTTCTCAACTCAGAAGAGAATTCAACCTCATCACCAGCTGAAAATTCTTCTGGGGAAGAATCCCTTTTGGTGGATAGCATTTGCAGTGATGTATCTCTAATTAACAGCATGTGGTTGGATGAAACTCCTCTGATGGACACATTATGGGACAATACACCTAAAGTTGAGAATGCAAATAGTAACATGGGCTTGCCAATATGGGAGGATAATTGTGCTTGGTTGTTGGACTGCCAGGACTTCGGTATTCATGATTTTGGTTTCAATTGTTTCAGCGAGATTGAAACAAATGTACTGCAAACTATAGGCATGGACAGAAAAGGGCTTTAGGATGCAGTACATATGGTAGTTAAAGTTAGTTGTCCTTAAGAAACAGAGCATGCAATAAAAAAATATGTGTATATGTGAATGTGACAAAATGGGAATAAATCCTCTCGTGTCCACAGTGGCGAGCCACTCCTTGACCAGCAATGAGCAATGCACTACTTAAAAAATAAAATTTATAGTTATTGAATGGTGAAAATTATTTTTTTAATAATTATATATACTTATATAATTAATTAAGATTAAAAATAAAATTTGATACTAGTTAAAATTTAACATAAACTAAAAAATTTTGTTGACTCCACCACTGCATATCCATGTCACGTTCAAATTTTGTGTTTATAACTTTCTTGATAAATATTAGATAAAGTTTTACTTATTTATTATTTATCAAGAAAGTGATACACATGAGATTTGAACGTGATTCTGTTATATTAAAATTTGACACTAGATGATTAACAAAATACGATGGACTTGAATTTAGGTTATTGGTGTTGAATTTTATCCGGCTAATGTGTTACATAATATTCCTGGAAGGTAGACAGCGAACCTTTCCTCTCAACCAAATCACAAAAATGATACCGAACGAAGTCCCCCAAATGCCACATTACTTGTAAGCACAAGAAAATCGGAGAAGTCAAACAACTACTGGGTTTTCTGATTGTGTAACTTATTGTATATAGACGTTTAATTTGAAAATACGGTGAAAATCTTCTTTTATTGTGGTTATAAATTCTGCTATAATCTTTTCAGTTCCTGGGATAGACAATAAAAGGGTGGGGAGATGAAAATAATGACTTTCCTTGAACATTGAATACACAAGTGCGGGTGGGGCTCATGTTTTGTTTTCATGGCTGAATAACAATTTTGACATTCTAATTCTAATGAACGCAAGGGTGGAGCGCATGTTTTGTCATACACAGGAGTGCTTTAATTCTTTTTTCTTTTTAGTGTATCAATAGTGCTTCAATGCTATATCATTAATCATATACACGACTAGATGACAAATGACAACATCCCCTCTCTTGATCTTTTGCTATTTGATCATTTTCCTTTCTTTAATTATGTAACAAGGCAATTACGTTTTCAGAAATACGTCAAACTAATTTCTAAAGTTATAATTATAGGTTAATTTAGATTTTAATATTATAGGTTAATTTAGTCCTTAACATTAATATTAAATTTATTTTTTATCATTATAAAATTACAGTTAATCAATTTCTACTTTACATTCGTACAACATTAGTCATTTTATTTCATACCTTTTTCTCTCTTTTCTTTCTATTTCTGTCTTTAGTGCAGAAATTCTTATGAAAATATAAAATTAGAATAATATTATGTAATCCTGCCATTGGATCCCCGAATACATTAATAACCTTCAGTCATCTTGATCTCTTAATCAAAGACTGAATTGAATGGTATCTGAACATTGAAGTCAGGAGGGGTTGTGGTTCTATTTGCTTCTTCTTGAGCTACAATTTACGTGGCAAGAAAGGAATGCTGTAATTGGCTAGCTTTGAACAGATAAAACCGATATAAGGAAAAAGACAAAAGAGAAACTCAATGGACACCGCACTGTCCAAGGGGAAAGTTTGTGACCATTATATTTACTCACTTTGTCATCATTTTGGCAATAAAACTAATAAAAGTATTCTTAATTAGGGTGTCAGCATTGAATAAAGAAATTGTGCTTTAAGGAACTTTTTGATTCATTGTGCATCTCCGAACTTGATAGTTGATAGTACTCCCATAGTCCCATTAACTTAACTGCTTAAGTACTTAAGTGGAGTTTAATCATGATGACATTTTAGAAAACAAACAACACGATTTGGCCAACTCGCTTCATAATAACCTAACACCCCGGCACAGGGATTTTTTCCTGTTATGTTATCTTCGAGGGTTGTTACAAAGCTTTGGAACATTGAACTGTCTTATGCTGCAGTGTTAAGCATGCATTATATTTATTTATTTCCTGAAATTCTTGGTTTGTAAAATTATATTAGACTCCAGTTAATCCAAGTCAAGTTAAAAACATCTATTTAAGAGTATATAACTTCCATAGGGAATCAAATTTCTTTCCACTTAATTCGATTTCTTTCCATTCAAGTTTAAGTATTCTAATTTGATACTCTCTTTAACAACACAAATCATTTTTAAGAAAAAATACAACCACATTTCTTTATAAATTTGGATTTTAGTTTTTAAAAAAGTGCATTTTCTTTATATTTAACAATGAAATTTCTTGTCGTTATTATTAGCACTTTGAACATTGTTATATCACCATCAACATTATATCATTGTCATTATCATTGACATTACTACCATAAATAGTTACCATTATCAGCTATATCAGCACTATGCGCATCAACACCACCTACAATCATTACCATCAATATTGATATTGTTACTATTGTCATATTATCATTGACTTTGTTATTATTGTTGTGAATATCATTACAAAAATACACTCTTAAATTTTAATCGGATTAAAAACTTTTAAGCACTAGTTTTTAAGAACCAGTGCTTGAAAGTGTTTGGTAAATCTAATATTTTAAAAATTAAAAAGTATTTAAGTTTTAAAAACTTTTGAAACTAAAATTAAAAAGTGTTTGGTGACTAATTTTTTTAAAAAATTTACAACTAAAAATCATCCCAAACCAACTCTTAGTAAATCCTATCAAAAGCTTAAATTTTGATTATGATTCTTACTCTTAAGTAATGTTAAGTAACATTACCCTATTATAAATATAATTTTTTATTTAGATAAGATAACTTATTGTAAATAAAATAAAAATTTTAATTTTTTTACCAAACTACTTTTAGTTTTTTTTAAAAAAATAAGTTAAAAAATTAAAAAAGGAAATTTTAATTTTATTTTCAACTTTAACTTAAAAATTAAAAGTATATAAATTTTACACTAACAAGTAAATGTGTTTTACGTTGTTAGTTAATTATATATTATTATAAATAATAAATTTTTTATTTTTTATAATAATTGTATTAAAAATCATATTTATTATGATTTGTGAACTGCCTAATTTTTTTAATTTTTATATATGACTATTAAACTGGAATTTTATATATATATATATATATATATATATATATATATATATATATATATATATATATATACCCTGACAATATAGTATGTGAAACTTAAATTTATTGGGCTGATGTAGGCTGAAGCATGAAGTGTGGAGTTTGATCAAAATCAAATACAACAGTTCTGACATTTGGTCAGTTAAACAGGCAACAGGCTTCGAGATCGAGTTCTTGCTTTATGTCGCACTTGTTATGTTATGTCTTGCTCTTTCCGTTTGTTGAATTTCACATTTACAGTGTCCATGTCCATATGAGTGTGACCTTTCTCTCACTAACCTCTTCGGCTTCCAAGCCATCAAAACGTTATCCGAGGAAGAGCGATACAGAAGATCCTGTAATTTGAATTTCATTCAAACAGCTAATCACATGTTCGGCAGTATCCAAACACTCCCACTCATACTCTATTCAGTTTCTACTTTCTAATTCTATCCTTCCATTATTGCCGATTTCCAACTCTACTATGCGTTGCACACCAATATAGCCATTATTATTCTCATCTAAGCTTTCCTTTGTTCAATTCACCAACCCCAAAATTTTTCCAACTTAAGGCCTCTGAGCTCTCATTGAGAATTGAGATACTCCAGGTACTTTTTCTCCTTTCTGAATTCCTTGTCTTATCTTATCTATGTGGTCTATTGCCCCTATGTCCTGTTTTTATTTATTTACTTACCCGTAACTTTATGTCTTTTTTTTTTTTTTTTCAATTTTGGATATGAATGTATTTTGTTAATTTAGGCCAATATTTTGTGCTTTTCTATTTACCTGTTGTGAAATGAAGTGTCCTCTCTTGATGAGTCGTGAGAGGTAACTTCCACAAGAAGTTGTTCATTACTAGATTTAATTCTATCCTCGAAGCTATTATGCAACTGAACGATTATTATAGAAAACCCTACTTGATGCTGAATCTTTACATACTGATGCGCATTTATTTTGTCCTATAGTTATTATGAAACTCAGAATCCATTTTAGTCTGCTAAGTTTATGTGATCCAGGATCCTATATAATCTGCTAAGTTAGTAATCTTTCACATTTGACTTCTAGAATGCACGGTATGTTGTGTTTTAAACGTGCTCGTTTACTCCAATTCTCTCCCACCACCTTACTGGGAAGGATATTGCATTCATCGATGAAAGGTTGAAACTATCTCATGTTTCTTTTTAATTTCCAAGATAGCAAAGATATCTTACAATTAACTGGTTGTGAAAAGTAGAGGATTGTAACTTTTAGAAAGGTCAAATGGAAATGGAGAACAAGAATCAAGTTTATCAGACTGGTTTGGTTGATAGAGCGAGTTGGAACCTGGAACTGAAATTAGATATAATACATTAACCATTCAATGGGAAATTACTTCAAACACCATTTTTGCTAAGCAAGAATATAGTTAACATGCAATGCTTGCTGCTTATGATAAGTTGATCTGCTAATTTAAGCCAATTGAATGTCTAGTAATCTTCTCAGTCCTTACTATCTGCTTTCTACCTACTATCCTTCTCTCTCTGCTGCTCTCTTGTTCTAGTCTTTTTTATTCTTTACTGAACGAGAAAGCAGACCAAAGCTTGCTTGTTTGGGTTTACTATTGTAATTTTGGTTTCATAGTAAATGAATGTGATTGTTCACCACTGCTGAAAATTATTGTTGATTATCGTAGGGCTTGGTGAAGTTTGATTGTGTGGTTGAAAGATGTCATGGTTATTGCAACTTGCAAGATTCTTTTTTGCTATGTGTTTAAAGACGCTTTGTCCACATTAGATTGTATACTGATGTTATTTTATATGCTTGATTTAATTATGTACAATTTTGTTGATTGTATCCATTTTCTTGCTGGCCTTGCTTAGTGGTGGCTCATCTTGTGTGATATTTTTAAGAGAATGGTTCGTGGAAGAGATGCCTGTTGGGAACATTGTGTCCTGGTTGATGCAACTAAACAAAAGGTCAGGTGTAATTATTGTCAACGGGAATTCAGTGGAGGTGTATATAGGATGAAATTTCACTTGGCTCAAATTAAAAACAAAGATATTGTTCCATGTACCGAAGTCCCAACTGATGTACGGGACCATATTCAAAGTATATTAAGTGCTCCCAAGAAACAGAAGGCAGATCAAGCAGCTGTTGCAAATGGTCAACAGAATATCTCTAGTGGTGGATTCCATCACAACCATGGATATAGTGAGCAGAATGGTAGTGCTTGTCCGTCTTTATTATTTCCACATCCTTCACCAAGTGCCCAGCCATTGGTGGCTGATGCCCAAAATCAAAAGCAGAATGATGCTGATAGAAAACTTGCCATATTTTTCTTCCACAACTCTATTCCTTTTAGTGCTACTAAATCCATGTATTATCAGGATATGGTGGATGCTGTAGCTCAGAATGGGGTAGGCTATAAAGCTCCAAGTTATGAGAAATTAAGATCTATTCGTTTGGAAAAAGTGAAAGCTGATATTCAAAGTGATTACAACAAATACAGAGATGAGTGGAAAGAAACAGGATGCACAATCTTATGTGATTACTGGTCTGATGGTAGGACTGGATCACTTGCTGTGTTTTCTGTTGCATGCCCAAAAGGAACGTTGTTCTTGAAGTCAGTTGATGTTTCAGGTCATGAAGATGATAGTGCTTATTTGTTTGTGCTAGAAGGCTTCTCATAGCGAGGTATAGTTTTTTGTTTTGGTCTCCTTGTGTTGCTTATTGTATTGATAAGATGTTAGAGAATATTGGTAGACAAGATTGGGTAAGCACAGTCCTGGAAGAGGCAAAGACAATCACACAGTACATTTATAGTCATGCTTGGATACTGAATATAATGAGAAAGTTCACGAGGGAAGGAATTAATCAGGCCAAAAATTACTAGATTTCTCACTAATTTCCTTTCCTTGAGATCTATAGTGATGCAGGAGGATGATTTAAAGCATATGTTTTCTCATTCAGAATGGTTGTCTTCCATATATAGCAGACGTCCAGATGCACAAGCCATATTAAGTCATTGCTATATTCAGATAGATTTTGGAAGTATGCTCATGAAGCTGTGAGTGTTTGAGCCACTGGTTACATTCCTAAGGATGGTTGATGGTGATATGCCTGCTATGGATTATATATATGAAGGAATAGAGAGGGCAAAGGTTATCATCAAGACCTATTATAAGGGAATCGAAGAAAAATACATCCCTATCTGGGATATAATTGATCGGAGATGGAATATGCAACTTCATTCATCATTACATGCTGCAGCTGCATTGCTTAATCCTTCAATTGCTTACAATCCAAAATTCAAGAAAGATTTGAGGATGAGCAATGGGTTTCAAGAAGCCATGCTCAGGTTGGCAACTACAGATAAAGACAAAATGGAAATCACCAAAGAACTTCCTACTTACATCAATGCCCAAGGTGCACTTGGGACCGACTTTGCTGTCTTGGGAAGAACACTGAATGCTCCTGGTATGGCTCTTCTACAATTAAATACCTTCCGTTGTGTTGTGTTGTGATGTGAGAATCATTGTTGAAGTGCATTTTACTTCTCCTTGACACTCCCTTATTGTTGCATCATATCAATTGCATCTGCCAATATAGTTGCATCATATCAATTTATACTAACTCAGTCAACAGTTCTATAGCTCTAGCACATTTATACAGATAGGTCAGAAAATTGTTGGTTATAGCCCTTGTATTGTACCGTGTCTAAAGGAATTTTAAGTATCAAAGGTATTATCATGAACAAGTAACATGGAAAATGGTCATGGAGGATTAGCTTTAGCGTTTAGATGTTTCGAAAGCTTGTGCCCTAGTATAGTCCGGCTGACTTTTTATTCTTTTCTCAATTAAACATGCAACTTGTGTTTTTGTTCTGAAATGTTTTTGCTTATTTAATTTTATGGATGTCTAGGCGACTCGTGGGCCAGTTATGGCTATGAAATCCCCACACTCCAGAAAGCTGCAGTGTGGATACTTGGCCAACCCTGTAGTTCTCTTTGGTACAGGTGGAACTGGAGCACTTTCGAGTTTCGAGAGTATACATAACAAAAAACGTAACAGAGTGGAGCTGGAAAAATTCAGTGATTTGGTTTTTGACCATAGCAATCTTTGGTTACACACCATTTTCCAACGTAGGGAAGCAAAATCTGGACCGGTCAATTTTGATGAAATAGATTGTAGCTGTGAATGGCCCTCTGAAATAGAATCTTTACCCCCACTTATGGATGATCCGTGGTTGGACGATTTTCCCCTTCAATGCAGAGGAAGTCCTTAGTATTGTGAGGTAAGGACAAATTTAATTAAATCGTGTTGTATAATTTTGTTATTTTGCACATTTGCATAATAGTTGAAATTTATGTATAGAAATATACAGTTCATTATTAAATTGATTAATGCTGGCCACGGTCTTTACTTTTACTTTGACTATATTCAAAAAAATTAGTCAATATTTAAAAATTGAAAAATTAACTTATTTAATTATAAGTGTTTGATAAAATTAATTCTTGAAAGTTGAAATAGTTAAAAAGTGTAAATGAAAAAAAAATCATAATTTATTTAAAAAGAGTAATTACGAAATTAGATAAATATATTAAAAATAAAATATAAAATATAAAAAAATTAGAAACTAAAAATTAACATATTATAAAACGGTAAAAATTACTAAAAAAAAACTTTAATTGTCAAACAATCAAATAAATTTTTTTAACTAATAAAAAAAAACTGAAAACTAACCGTAACATGATAACCTTTCTTTGTACAATATCGAATATTACCACCAAAGCCGTATATTTCTGAGCAGGCTTTTAGTTCTCCTTCTATTTACATTCTAAGGCATACGAGTACTGTAACTTCTGGGTGCGGTAAAACGGATTAGAAGACTAATGTAGTACAACTCTGACACTTACAATAATAGTTTTTTTTAATAACTAATAGTTTTAAATTAAATTCTAATTATTACATCAGTGATATTTTGGTTGAGCTTTCCGAAATCAGGTAGCACTCCTTTTATTTCGGAAATTGATTTTTGTTCCTCGGGATTTTTCACCGGGCGTGTTGCATCTAAAACAGTAAACAAACTTGCTTCGTCCAAAAACCAAATTCTTAGATATGACGTTATCAATACTAGTACTACAACCAATAATGATGATGATAATAAAGAGCTATACTACATGACTACAACCCATCTATCTACACAATTTCATTTTTTTTTTCGCCGATACACGAAGTTGTAGCCCACCCCCCCAAGCACACTATTTTCTTGTTTATCAAGTCTGCTCTGGCCGCTGAGCATTTGTCAAACTTTGTCTTAAATAAAAATCATCGTGAAAAACAAGAACGAATAGCATGAAAAAACACAACCAGCAAGTAGCTCATCACTCAAACGTAACGAATGGTATAACCAACACACATACTCAATGTGTTACCAACATGACATGTTGAATTCAATATATGAAAATGGGGGAAATTATCAAAAGTTCAAGACAATAGTAATCGCCATCAACTAAAATAAAAAAGACATGTTAAAAATTGACAAATTAAGGCACAGCCCAAGATATAAATTGTAGGTAAAGTCTAAGTACTAAAGTATTTGGACACATCCGCTTTAAGAATAAAAAATTACCCTCATCAGCCCATATTCATGAGAAACTGCAACTTTGGTGTTCATGGCCAAACTCAATGGATTCAGAGCTGGACTCATGGCTCATGTTTTAGTTAAATGAAATATGATCTTTTAACGAGAGCTTTTTCAGTGAACTAATAATAACATTATTTTAATACTAAATTAACTATAAAAAAAGTAAAGCAAAATGTAGATTATAATATCTACCTCAATTAAAAATTATTCAAATATTTTTCAAATTCTAGTTATAAAATATCAAATATGTATAGAATTATAACTATTGTACGTATACACAAAGGTGTAGTAGGTATAGAGTGCAGTAAGCACAATCGTACCCAGACAATTATTTGATCGATAGAAATACTACCCATTGCAGGCTAGTTTTCAAGTACCCTTGGGTATAGTTTCAATTGTCATCCTTACAAATGTCACTATTCTTACACTTTCCCATTTCTAATGGAGTAACTTAACCAAAGGAAAGCAAAATCACAGCCTGACTAATTTGAGAAAAAGTTTTTACTACATTTCTAGATTATTGCAAATAGTTACAAAATGTGACATTATCATCACTAAATTTATTGTTTTCAAAGATTTGGGGGAAAATATATAAAAAGTAAAAAACAGAATTTTATTGGGTCCAGCATTTCACAGAATTTTATTGGGTCCAGCATTTCCTATACAAAAATATTCGAAAACAAGAAATAAAATAAAAACGAGGTACTGTTTTTTGTAAATAATTATGAAAACAGGATATAAAAATAAAAACATTTTCTCAAACCAAATAAACCCTAATTTATCTTTCGGAATGATCAAATCAATTGAGAATTTCTAAAACTTAAACCAAACCCTTCGAATACTGAATTCCAAACAAAATAAGAGCTTGGTATTCAAATCAAACATCATAAAGAAGTAGACGATTTTCACCACTTAAGCAAACTAGAATAAAGTCATAACAAATGCGCACAATCAAATAAAACATATAAAAGTTCCATTATAGCTTCGGAAAAAAGAGAACGATCTTTAAACAATAATTATACCATGACCATGTCAGTCAAAAAAGGCTTAGGTTAGGAGTTTCAAAAGGTAATGGCAACAGAACACACAAGGATTTGAACAAATTGAATTGAAATTGCATATCAATAATGCGGCCCTCTGCAATACTTACAAAGGGAAGTGACTGCAGGGTGCAACAGACATAAAAGACAGGCGACGCATAATATAACACATCAACTGCAGAATGTAAGACCACAATGCTAGAAAAAGCATAACGAGAAATTTATATAAAATTAAACAGACAAGCACACAGACACATACATGCAAGGAAGAAAAATCAATCAAGTCACAGTTCATCTTCATTCCTATTCAGTGAATAATAGAATCATCAACAAAAAATTTAGGACGTATTCAACATGAGTTTGAGCGTCTACTTTTGACATTCAATATTTTCCATTTCAGCATTCCAGGGAATTTGAAAGCATCATATTGAAGTTTATCCTGCCATAAAGTTCACTACTACTATTATCTTGAAACTCAACATCTCAAAAGGCAATTTGAAATTATCAGTACAAAACAAAAAAGAATTTAAATATCCATTTATACAATGAAAACCCACCCATTTATACAATGAACGCTCAACTGCTGTTGAGCTATTGAATATATGCCAACTTTGTGACTGACCACCAATTCCAGGGAGATAAATTTTCCTCAAAAAGTACTTTATATAATAATTTATTTTTCTAAGGAAAGTTGTATGCATTTCTCTCTTCCTTAAACAAGAAATGTCAGATGCAACTAGAAAAATATGCAACAAACGGGAGGAAATGCCTAACAAATCATTCATTTTCGAACTTTCAAACATAATTCAAACGAACAAGAAATCCAACAAGCATGCGGACATTTATATGGTGTACGAATTTTACACGGGAGTAGGGTTTGATTATTATTTGATAATATTGTACCTAGCAGCGCCATCTCTCTAGTCTCTACTTCCTCATTCCACTTCGCTCGAAATCAGAAACACAGGTTTGATCAAGCAAGAAATAAAGGATTAGATACACAAATACTTGGTCTGAACTACAGCATGCATATATAGGCTAGCTTAGAATCAGATCTCATAATAATACAAATAAAACCCAAAGCAAACAGGGCAAATTGAGTAGCTAGCCACCGTTTCCTAAAACCACCCTCGGTTAGCCACACACCATAAAATAAAAAAGTAAACACAAGACGAGATTGATTAATCTATTGGTTGGTCCATTGAAAAAAGCAAACACTCAAAAGCGAGAGAAAAGAACACTGGAAAGAGAGAATGGAATCGGCGTTACTTGGCGACCATTCTGGCGATGAAATCCTCGTAGCGGATCTTGCCGTCGGATCCGACGTCGACTTCACGGATCCACTCGTCGAACTCGGAGGGCTCGAGCTTCTCGCCGATGTTGGTGAGGATGTGACGGAGCTCGGAGACGGCGACGAAGCCGGTGGAGTCCTTGTCGAGGACCTTGAAGGCGTCGCGGAGTTGGCGATCGAAGGGTTCGGGTTTCATGTGTTTGGCCATAAGATCGAGGAATCGGGGGAAGTCGAAGGGGGCCGTGAGGTTCTCTTCGGCCACGATGGCTTTGAGCTGGGCCTGCGTCGGGTTCCCTCCCAGAGACCTCATCAGGATCCCCAGCTCCGACGGCGCGATCCTACCGTCTCCGTCCGTGTCGAATAGAGAGAAAGCTTCCTTCATCGAAGACACTTGCTCCTCGCTCAGATCCTTACCCATTTTTCCTTTCCTTCTCTCAACTCAACTACTGCAAGAGCTGATCAAAATGCTCTTCTTCCCTCTCTCCTCAGATATGATAATGAATGGGTCGCATTGCATGATACTTTTTTTTTTTTTTTAATTTTGTAATTCACCCAGCCCAGCGTTTTACGACGTCGATCAGCTCACGTTGTAACGTCCACTTGGGCCTGTAGAGCGTTAGCCCATCGAGAATGATGTGGTGGCAGTGGGGACTAGGTGTGGGAAATGTCGGACTATAGGAATCATCAATCCTTGAATTGCACCCACCCCTTCGCTTCTTGTCTACAAAACAAGTTCAAATAGGATAATGAATTGTATTTTTTTAATCTCTCGTTGTTTGCTTTTTTAAAAAAAAATAAAAAAAATTACTACTTTATTCATTAAAAAACTGAGATGAGTTCTCTCTGTTTATCCAACAGTTTCATCACACACACCCCATTTTTACTTCCCACACCCTCTGTCTTTCTCCCTTTTGTTTCTTAATGATTTTTACATAAACAAGCTTACTCATAGTCACAAATGCCTCATTCCCCTTCTCCATTTCAACTTCCCACCACCTATACGACCATACCACGAACGACATTGCAACCCCATTGACAGGATATATGATCCTCTTCTGGAATCCTTCTCCAATTTGAAGAGGCTCCTTGGTGTAACCGCCAAGTTCAAATCTAATCAAATTTGAGCAATGTTGGGAGAGTTGCACAACCTCTGGCCTGTTGATCTAACTACAGCCTACTCATTGGTGGGATACTTGCCAGAGCTAACCATCCTGATCTTCTACCAAAACAACCTTTGTGATTTAGTTCTCCAGTTCAATCAAGTTAGTATCCACACAATGCTTTCTTCACATCACTCCCTCCCAACTTTCTCCCTGTTGTGGTGTGGGTTGTGGAAAGTTGAAATGGAGAATGGAAGAGAGTGGTAGTACATTTTAATCAAGGGGAGAGAGAAAGTATGTGAAGTAAAAGTAAGGGGTGTAAGTAGCAATTGTTAAAATAATAACAAAAATCAGCTTTGTTTGCTACCACAGTTACGCTGAGCACTTAGCCCCACAAAAAAATGTCACACTGAGCAACATATAAGAGAATGTTTTTTTTTTTTTTTTTTTTTTTTTTTTTTTTTTTTGAGAAAAGAAGAAGAAGAAGAACTTTTTTTTAACTGAAGGTAAAAGCGAACAATGATTCATTCTATACATTTTCATAATTATAACTTATAACTATTATACTCTAACTACATATATTTTTTATTTTTCTGTATACTATTTTTTATTCACAATGGGAGGCAAGTTTGCTAATATGCTATATTTTATTTTGATCAAAAACCAAACTTTATCTAAAATTTCACCTTAGCCAGCCCATCATAAAACAAGATAGTTCTAAATCCATCAATGAATTATTAATAACTAAATTGTAAAATATTATTTTATTATATATTTTCTGGAAGGTTATTTTTAAAAATTAATAAATAAGAAGCTAAAATATTAATAATTATAATAATAATAATAATAATAATAATAAAATAACCCATTTTATTAAATTTTTATTGTAATTTTTTATTATGATTATGATTATTTTGAATATAAGAAACTACAATTTGATTTTTTTTATTTATTTAAAAAATACTAGTCAAGTAAAAAAAAAAAATTAAAATCTTTACTATCACGTAGGAACTTATTTAATGATAATACATTTATAAGATAGAAAGGAGTATCTATAATGTTTAAAAAATAGATAGATTTTATTTTAGGAGGAATAAAATTGAAGGAAAGCTAAAGTAGTTTTTTTTTAATGTAACAATTTTGTTAATTAGGAATTACTTGTTTAACCATGCTTCTTACTAATGGTTGCTGTCTAATGGGCGCAGTTGACAGACTTGTTCGGTACATTTTTTATGGGCTTGATTAGCCCCGGCCTCATCATCTTGTTGGACAAAATTATTGTGAATCCAATCATGAACTTGGGTTTCACTCTGCCGCAATTTTTTTAATTTTTAAATGCTTCCCATGCCAAGCAAACATAATTGAAGTTCATTATCAACAATTCCTCACTTTTTCATTTAATCCAAGATGAACAAATGAAAAACCAACAGCACTTAAGCAACTTCTATTGTTGCTTTTTTTTTTTTTTTGAAATAGAGCAAGTGAGCAACTTCTATTGTTAAACAAGAACCCTTGTGTATAAATTGTTATTTAATGGTTTTGTTTCCAATCCAATTGACAGGAGAAAAAATCAGGAATTCCAATAGGATTGATTGTCGATAATTTAAATAGATGGTCAAGAAACTAGATGATAAAATAAAATATAAAAATAAGATAAAAATATATTAAACATTAATTTTATTTAATATTTGATGCATGTCATATATCAAATTATATAATACTCACTCCTTTTCAAAATAATTATCATCTTGGAATTATTTTACATAAATTAATAAAAAACAATAAATAAATGAAAGAGAATAATGATTATATAAAATTAACATTGTATTATCATTAATTCATTTATAAATTTTGTTGTTTATCAATAATATTATAAGAGATATAACTGAAAAAGATAATTAATATTACATTGAAAAATTAAAATAATAATTA
>PYAF01000012.1:1354248-1390022 GCA_007407185.1 Glycine tomentella
ATTATTATTCAATGAATTCTTCAACAAAAATGTTTTAAGGATTTTTTTAATCGCTTATAAGTTATATATCCCAATCCATCCTTTTTTAAAAAATAAATTTTTAATATTTCTCTAAAAAATCTTAATTCATAAAAGATATATGTGTAGGTTGTGATTTTTTTTAAATATGTGTCTGTAAAATATATAAAAGTAAATAAATAATGGAAATATGTTGTAAAATTAGAATAATAAATATAAACAAGAATAAATATTTATATTTGGTGTTGAAAGTGTGAGATGATGATATATTAATATTTGAAAGACAAAAATTTTAGATTTAGTTTTTAAATGTGTAAAAAATATGATAAATTGATATGCGAATAATTTAGTAACAAATTGATTATTAAACATTGTAATTAATTTTATTTTAATTTTAAAAAATATAATTTATTATCAAATTAATTCTTAAATATTACAGTTTAATAACAAAAATAATCTCACAACTTTAATAATAAAATTAATTTGTCACACTTTTTTATAATTAAGAATTTTTTATCGTGTTAATTTTTAGGCACTGAATATTTATCCTATAAAGAACAAGGAAGTTTAATGTTTTGCGCGACGCGGATATTTTTAAATGTTTGTGGCATTGACCAATCACCACGGTCGCCTTGGTCCGCAAGGCTACAATTGCATCTAGAACAGAACATACAGAAGTTATGAAAAGGGCAAGCCACCAATGAACAGAAATACCACTAAAATCTAGAATCCGTATACAACAAAAAAGGGGTGAAAAAGTTGGATACTATATTACTATTAGTCCTTTCCCCATCATGAAAGAGAATTTTTCAGGGTAATATTTTTTCTCTCCACAATATTGGTGTGCAATATTAATTATCAATTTTATAGATAATTAATTTTTGTTCAAAAATCATCAAATAATTTGTAATTATCATATTTCAATTAATTTTATTTTATTAAAATTTATTAATACATATAATTTGATACTTAAGTTATTTAATTAAAGTATAAGATTTGATATCGACTTCGATGTAAAATTACCAATAAAAATAATATAGTATTAGTTTGTTCGACTATTGATAGACTTAGTGAAAGAAAATTATTTAGGTGCTTTAATAAGAAGTCCTGAATGCTTATTGATTACACAAGAAAATATTTTAGAAACATACAATCTTATATGAGTTAAAACAAATTATTATCATCAATAAAATTCTTCATTCAATTCTAATTGGATATTTATAATTTATTTTAAATTAAAATAGTTGAATATATATGAATAGAAACTGACTGAAATGATAAATACTTACCCTTTGTTTAGATTGAAGAAAAGAAAATGGAAGAAGAAAAAAAAGATGTAAAATTTGAATTATAACGAAAATGAGAGGAAGAAAAATTAAAGTTTTGCCTCTGCAAGAAAAACTTTTTCTCTTTCTTTTTAACTAAACAATAAAAAATTGATGGTTATCCGAATGTGTTTTCTTTCCTGTTTTCATTTCTTTGATCCAAAATCCGAATATACTATTAATAATTTAATACTAATTAACTAGTAATTTATCCTCTGATAATTGTCACCTCATACAGGGGGTATTTGTGTTGCAGGTCCCTGACGAAGAAAGCAGCGAGAAATCGAGGTGTTAGTGTAAAAACGATGTTACTCTTGGCCCCCAAACCCCACCAGTATCGTAATCCAATACGTTTGTTGAATTGAATCAGCAAAGCATGAAATGTCAACGGTCTCTGTCTTTACCCTACCCTTATCACGTCCACCTATCCCCCCACATAAATTAAACCCACACCCCCTTTCCAAATTCACACTCTAACAAACACAAACACAAACAACAAACACATCGCAACTCAAGAAATGAAACTAGCTTGGTCACCAGAGAGAGCATCCAAAGCATACATCGACACAGTCCAATCTGTAAGCCCAATCATTCAACCAACCGTTTTACTTTAGTTTCGTTACCTCCTCATGTTGTGTTCCAGTTCTAACTCTTAATTGATTTTCGTGTTGTGCAGTGTCAGGTTTTCCGCGAATCAGGAGTGGCGGAGTTTATTTCGGCCATGGCGGCGGGATGGAACTCGCAGCTCATAGTGGAGACGTGGTCGCAGGGAGGACTTATTGCCACCAGCGTGGGATTAGCCGTGGCGAGGTCTCACACGTGCGGAAGACACGTGTGCGTAGTTCCCGACGAGCTGGCGAGGTCGGAGTACGCGGAGAGAATGGGCGAGGCCGGCGTGACGGCGGAGATCGTGGTGGGGGAACCGGAGGAGGTGATGGAGGGTTTGGTCGGCGTGGACTTCTTGGTGGTTGATTCTCGAAGGAAGGACTTTACGCGTGTGCTGAGGCTCGCAAAGTTGAGTAATAAAGGTGCTGTCTTGCTCTGCAAGAACGCGAATTCAAACTCCAAGGGTTTCATATGGCGGAGCCTCGTGGCGAAAGGTTCTTCGCGGCGTGTTGTTCGTTCGGCGTTTCTTCCTGTGGGTAAGGGACTTGACATGGCACACGTGTCTGCCTCTGGAGGTAATAATAGCTCGGGACATAGATGGATTAAGCATGTTGATCAACATTCAGGGGACGTGCATTTTATTCGACGATGAATGATTCTTGTTTATTATGTTCAGTTTCACCGCCATATTAACCCATTTTTCTTCCCTTTTGTAAATACAGGACTATGTGTATGGGTGTAGTATATATCACAGAATTAAATGATTAATGTTTACTCGTCGTGTTACACGGTGAGAAGGAGCTAAACTCAATATTGTTATATTGCTTCTTTCTCTCTTGTAACTCACAAATCATTCATTTCTTTATTTACTTATGAAATACATATATATATAAACATTCCTTGCTCCTTTTTCTGTCTTTTCCTTTCCTTAATTTGCAATTGCCTGTTGTATTGCTCTTTTGATTTTGGAATGGGTTTCTGACTTTAATGGTTGGTCCGCAACACCATAAAGGAAACACGATGCCCCTGCAGTTGGGTTAGAAACAGGTATACATTAAAAGTTATAAGCAAGTTTACCAAAGTTGTTGACGCGTTAAGATGCAATGTCTAATATTCGTTATTTCTATTTGGAAAAAGTCTTATCAGCGTAAAGGTTTTGGCTCGTTGCGAGTAGTCAATTCTAGGCATCCACAAAAAAACTATTGAGTTCTGCTTCTCGAATTCATTGAATATCAGATGATTTGGTACTTCAATGCTCGCAGCACAGAGAAAACACTAGAATTGAGACTGGGTGGGCATAAGTCATAAGATAACCAAATTGACAATAGCATATAACAGAGAACATGAAATACCATTGTAACTTCAGTTTGTTAGGATCATTTAATTAGTTAGTTCTCATACCCCCATCTTACATAAATACATGTTGTATATGTTGTATTCAACAGCTTTTTATTTGATTAATAACAATTATATTATTTTACAAAACCCCGCTTCTTTAGTCGAAGCTCTGTGGTGTTTGACTTCATCAAGTTCGAGATAACGTTATATCTTTTCTCTAAGTTCGAATAGCATGTTTGATAAATTAATAGCAATTTGTCAATAACAGTGAACACACAGAAAATAAAAGAATTACAAAATTATATAATGAATTTTGATATTTTTTTTACAGTATATCTTTCATTGACATTAGCATTGAAAGAGGCATCTACATTTAGTGTTTAACAATGTAAGGAACAAAATTAGTTTCGGAAAAATATATCAGAATAATTTCAGAGATTAAAACATGTATTTAGGATTTTTTAAAAATCCAAGTTATGAGGCTGCATTCATTATATTTATTGGCATCATGTAACGAGATGTTAAGACCTCCATCAGTATGTATGGATACTCGAAGCCATGACCTCAATCCTATCCCTCTTGCCAAATCAAGTAATTATCGATAAGCCAAAAGTTACTATTGTTAACAAATGAGCAACACACCAAATTGGTTTTTAAAATGATAAGCATCAAATTTAGCCCATGTCTCACTTTCACAATAGTCAATCAATCTAGTTATTGAAATAAGCACCACCAATAAATTTAATTTCGAATATTACAAAATCAATTAATCTAATTAATGAATTTGACAATAATTATCAATTTAGTCGTTGAAGTTAACAGCTAGTATTAATGAATTGGTCTATGACGCTAGTACTTAAATTGACTAATGTACAACAAAGTCAAGGAATAAATTGATTGATGCACAGTTGCACAATAAATTTAAGAACCCAAAATCACTAATAGTAGTTGCTAAAATACATAATAATTTAAGGATTAATTTCTTTTATTTTTACAATTTTTAGGATTAAAAATTATTGATTATTATAATTTCAAGGATTGGTATAATGGTTTACTCAATAATAAAGACAAACTTATTTTCTTCAGAATTTTAAAAATGATAAATAGTTTAAGGAGCTGTACTTACAAGCTTCACGAAAATGTTGAGTCCATTACAAGCTACATAGAGAAGAGAAGGGATGCAGCGACAAAACTAAAAGGGATGTGAATCATATGATGCTACTTTATGTCTAACTTGAGGCATTTTTCTCACGGAGTGACTGTGCTCTGTAGTGTAGATGGGAGCTCCTAAAACACCAAACAGCAAAATTGAAGATAACCAACCTTTTAACAAATATGATAACAAATAAGGACTTCTTCGAAACTTCTAAGTAAAAGGAACGTTAGTAATCCGCTGCTCTCTTTCCAAAATTTCTATCATCGAGTGAAATTCCTACACTAGCCCCACCTATGGTCCATGTTATTAGAGCAGGTATGGTATTTTACCTAAATATTTTAGTTGTAATTTAAAGAGTATGAAAGAGTGTGCTGCTGACATTTTTTTTGGGACAAATATTTAGATGAAAAATCATCATTCTCCATATATAAATATCAATGATGAACCTACATAATCCTCAAGTAGCAGAATGGAAACTCACCTACACTAGCAGTCCATCCAAAAAGTTTGACAATAGACTCCTGAGAGGTCTAAAGGTGCCAAAGCCTCCAAAACCAGCAAAAGAGTCACCAAACTGACCAAAGTCAAAGAGAGGATCCCTGCATTCTGCTTTTTAAGTGTACTAGTAACTACTAACCCCCTGTCTGTAGGTACTTAAATCAATCAAATACTTGGCTTCACAATTCATGCATGATAATGGAACAAACAGCATAACAGTTCTTAGGTTCAGTAGCTTGTCTGTGATACCCATACCATACAAAAACAAAATTGTTAAAATCATTTCAAAATAATTTACGATAATTTATTTCGGCTGTATATTGTTTTATTGTTATACTACTGTCTCCTATCATTAACTTTTTTATTAATACAATATGCTATCTAATACGATTTTTAATATTTTTTTAGCTTATCAAATTTCATATATAAATTTATGAATATAAGCCATTATGAAATTTTAAAGGTGATATGTAATTTATCAATATAATAATTACATAATTTAAGTTTTTGTAAATATTTTTCAAAACTTGTTCGATTATTCTTTACTTATTCTAGGATACACTACAAGCAGCACAAAGCACAAACGCATTATGGTGGGCCCCAGCTTCGGTTGGGATCAGGGGACGGTTCACCCCCACGGCCCCACCCACCTATAGGAATGAAGCATTTCAGGGCATAGAAAATACTAATTAATTAAAAAATCAACTATATAAATACAAAATTTAAAATCATATATAATTTCAATAATGAATACACTGTTTCAGTAAAGCACATTCGTGTGGTCAAATCCGGAAAAGAAAACTTGTAGTATCTGGATTTGTTTGGACTTTGGACAATTCTCCAACACGTCATGAACCATGATTGGTCCGTTTTCGTTTAATATTTTTTTTTCAATTTAATAACAATAATTGAAAAATCAAATTTATTGCATGGGGTATTAAACTCTTTTCATATTCAAAATAAATCCTTTTGGTTCTTTCTTTGTGGGTGCGTACGCTATTCATCATTCATCGTGATCAATCAACGATCGGTGGCTGTGCTCGTCGTCTCTAAAGCCATCATCAATCAAGTGTGAGAGGGCAGCATAGCATAGCAAAGCATAACAAACATGTCTATGTCCGATTCCGATTCCTCTTCTTACACCGGCGCCGACTACAAAAGTTTCAAGCAAATTAGCCGCGAGCGTAAGCCTGCTTTCCCTTCATAATTTATTCTGTTAGACGTTAGTCGTCGATGCTTGGTCACGCTTTTCGACTTATTCCTTTTCGGTACTATGCGCCAAAGATGATAAACTTAGTGTCGAAGTTTATCATCTTTGGCGCATGCCGCATGGTTTCTTCTACTTTTGGACTTTTATTATTAGCTACATGACAAGCATGGTTTCAAAAGTTTTGGGTATTGAGTTTGGACTTTGGAGTGTGGTTTTTGGTGCTGCACAATGGTTGGAAAGGAGTGATCGAGTTTCCAGGATGATTTTGCTTCCGTTGCCTATTTCATGGGTTCTCAGCGAATGATTATTCCAGGGAGATATGTCTAGCATGATGGAAATTTTAATCACATGCCTCGATCATTTCTCATGTAGGCACAATATCATAGCATGTTCCATCATAATCTATCTAGAGAATTAAGCTATGTGAAGGATGAATCCGTCTTCGTATTATTGAGAAAAGAAAAACCCAGTGTGAGAGAAACTGGTTTTTATCTGACAAAGCATACATTCGGTGTGTCAAAATTGTTTTTCTAATGGGACAGTTATCAGATGAGAGTAGGGATCTCAACAAGCAACACTTGAGTAGCCCAATTCACTATGGCTCATTCACATAAAAAGCTCGATAACATAAAATTCATTATTTAGTTAACAGGATATCAATTTCCATAATCCGTACTATTAATTAACAACCCAATAATATTATATATAATCAAATAATGAAGAGAAATCCAATAGCAAAGGGAGAGATTGACAACTAATTAAAATGCATGTGCTGTCCCCCAAATAAGTTATCTTATCCTTTGCTCTTGTATTTCACTTATTTCCTTCTCTTATTGTCTTTTGTCTAATGTCCAAGTAAATAGAAAGAAATAGAAGAGGGAAAGTTGCATGATGGATGAAACTACTCCAAATCATTTCATATTTGTTTAAAGACTTTACAGATCAACTTGTTACTGTACATGTCTGTGAATTTCTCTACGATTAATTAGTATTTTAGAATTTAGTTTCATCACCAAATACAATGTGGCACTGTTTTGTCCTTTGCATTAATGGATAGACTGAGTTAAACAAGTCTTGAAATATGGAAGTGCTTATTTTTGGATATATAATATTTTCCCAGTCTTTTGCCAGTATTGCATACTTTTTTATTTTCCTTATGTTCCTAATTTTAATCGTTTGATTGGAAAAACTTGTTTAATTTCTGTTTACTGAATTATCTCCAGGATTATTTCATGAAATGCTGAGGTCAGGCAAAACAGGGGATTCCAAATCAACTCGGAAGGTGTATGATGCTATTAGTTAAATGAATTCTACCGTGATACATTTATCTTCTCTCTCGATGCAGAAGGAGTGAAGGACTCACCCTTCTGTTGTTATTTATTTGAGGTTTGAGGTTTGAAGTTTACAATCAATTAGATAATTCACGTGTCTAAAGTGCTTGCTTTATTAATTGGATCTATATTGGAGCTGGGATCATTGTGAGTAGTATTTAATCAGTTCCTTCTAGATATCTATAATAGTATGCAGTATGCTTTGTGGGCTAGTTTCCATGCAGTAAATACAGGTAGACACACATGCTTGTTGGCAATTGCCATACATGTAGCCAAGTATAAACGTATTTTACATCTGAGTGAAGTATTGAAGATGAATTAAAGAAACTAACAAGTACCAAGTAAAAGTTGAATTCAATGATTACCATCTTATACTGGTTCATGGGTTGCTTGCCTGCAGGTATTAATAATGGATAAACTTACTGTAAAGATAATGTCTCACTTATGTAAGATGACTGATATCACTGATGAAGGTGTTTCATGTAAGCAGTCATTTTTCTTTCTACTAAGAACCATTATTTTTTTTCCCCATAATTTTCTATTATTTTAATGTGCCATGATGTTTTAATAGTAAATGACAAGTTTTATATGTAAAGTCAAAGCTATTCCCCCTCACGTTCCGTTACCTCTTGGAAAGTTCAAATTTCCAAATTAGGGTAATTATTCCCAGCCCATCCTCTCATTACCTGTCTTCCAAAAAGACTCTAGGAGTATGTTTGGCACCCACTTCTCTCTTCTAGAATTAAATATTATTTAGAGTTTGATGCTAGTTTCTTTCCTTTTGAATTTGACTTGAAACTTCAAATGTTTCCATACTTGTCAAACTTGACGTGATTATGCTTAATTTCATGTCCTTGCTATGACAGAAGTTTGAATATGTTATAATTGTTCTATTAAAATAAATAATTTTATTAATTATTAATAATTTAATATTTAATTCAGTTGATAGGACAATAGAAGAGAATTATTTAGGAAATAATTCATTGTAGGTTTTGTACAATTAATTTTATTTCTTGTATAAAGTTGCTGCCTTGTGACTTGATCTTCATAGGTTCTAGTTGTGGAAATAGCCTCTCCACTCACCTAAGTATGTAGGGGTGTTAGGAGGCGGCAAATGTAGCTCATTTTGTATTTAGATTACTTAAAAAAACCTACACAAAGCTACTGCAAGCATTTTTAAGTCACCAATTATCTTGTTTGCTTTTGTCTTGTTTTCTGGATTTGTTAAAGATATCTTATCCTCTTTTGTTCATTTTTTATTACTGCTAATTTTATCAAAATAAACAACTCAAAACTATATAATAAAGTAGCACAGGAGACACATGAATACATTTCAAGCTAATCCAAAACAAAGAAATATACAACTAACATCAAAATAGTAAGAGTGACTTAGAAATTAAGGTCTTGGAAAAAACAAACTGTAAATGTTGATGTAGAGTTGTAGACACTGACAAAAAAGAAAAAATAATCCAAAACCAACAAGATATATTTTAAAGGGAAAAAAACATAAAATTGAACTTTCAAGAATATAAAGGAATTAAAAAAGTGAAGCACAATTTGCATTTCAAAGATGCTTAGCATAGACAAGCATAACAAATGTTGAAGATTCATGGCTATTAATCAACTGTCATTGATAATAATGATAAGAGCAAAAAGTACACAGAGTATTTTCTATATTGTAAAATTCTAAGTGCATCCCTCTCGAAAAGAATAGGAAAATAAATATTTAAATATGAGTGGTATGGTACTTTCATAAATAAAACTCTATTATATGTATGAATAATTCAGATCAATTTTTTTTGGAGTTTTAAAATCAAAATTGGAAACCTATCCAATAATTTTTTTTTTTTTTTGGTTTTTGATTTTTCTATTTGGTTTCCGCTGTTTTTATTGGACTGCATATATTTATGAACACCTTTGTAAGGTAAGGTTATTTACATAATGGTGGGAGCCTCATCCATTAAGCCTCCTTTTATTTAGTTCTTTTTGTTGTATGTCGTGAAATTTTGCTGCTCTTTTTTGTAGTGGTTGAAGACCTATACAAGCGAAGGCAGCCATTGCCCACCTGGGATGCTATATATTTCATCCAGCCAACCAGAGAAAAGTAATACAGCTGCTCCTTGTTTTTGGTCTTACAATATTGCAATATGTTTTGAAGTATGCAACTAATGTCTTGATAAAATTGTAGTTTACAAAGCATTTTGGGGAATATAATTTGGGTTGAGTTTTGAATTTGAAAGCTATACTTTGTTGTTTTTGTTCTAACTTTTCCCCCCTCTTAAATTATCTGCCAATTACTTTCCCTTTTGTTTCATTTTTATTAAACTGTTTCTTTATTTAATTTATCCTTATGTTTACATCCAAATATGTCATGAATTATTTCTTTACTTTGTATTTCTGTTACTTTTTGTTCTCTACGAATCACATGATGGTGCATTACTTTGTCTCTCTATCTCTCCTAATTATTCATTTATCATGTAAATTGTTGAATAATTAATATGTGGCATTTTTTTGACCGTGGGACATTTTCATTTAGCCTTGATGTGGAATTTAGTTATATTTCTTCTCTGTTTTTTTTTTTTTTTAGTTGGTCCTCATTTAGTGATTTTCTCTCCATTTTTTTTTTGCAGTGTAATTATGTTTTTGTCAGACATGTCTGGAAGGACACCCTTATACAGGAAGTATGTGGTAGTCATTATAATATCTCTCTTGCCTGTAATTCATCAAGGCTTCAACAACTTATTTGTTTTCACGTCTGTTTTATTCCGTGTTCCTGTAGGGCATTTGTTTTCTTCAGTTCTGCTATTTCCAAAGAATTAGTTATGGACATTAAGAAAGATATGAAGGTGTTGAGTCGATTAGATGCATTGAGAGAGGTGGAGATATTTGTTTAAAAACTAGATTGTATTTGAATTAATAATTATTCCCAATCAATGACATTGCTTATTGTGAGGGCGAGCCCTGGCACATCGGTAAAGTTGTGCCCTAGTGACTTGTTGGTCATGGGTTCGAATCCGGAAACAGCCTCTTTGCATATGCAAGGGTAAGGCTGTGTACAATATCTCTCCCTCTTACCTACGCATAGTATGGAGCCTCTGGGTAATGGGATACGTAGTCTTTTTTTTTAAATGACATTGCTTATTGTGCTTTTGTCTCTCATTTGGATGGCATATGCAGATGAATTTGGAGTACTTTCCCATAGACAGCCAGGTATGTGGTTGCCCACTTTTACTTCAATTTATTTCGTCTTCCATCTATAATATATCTCACCTTTTTTTAGTATGAATATAATCATGTTCCTTCCTTTTTGGTTGTTAATAAATCTCAAAACTTATGACATGTAGAAGCGTTCCTTGTTTTGGTCCAGTTCCACATAGACAAGAATGAGTTTCAAGTGATGATTCAGGATTTTCTTCCAGTTAAATTAATTAGAATATATTAGCTGTTGAGAAAACCTTCCCCAGATATAAACAAAAAGCTGTGCTTGAAACACTGAATAAACTGAGCAAGCAAACTTTGCTGAATTTGCAGAGTTAGAAGCTTGATGTGTAATAAATTTAAGTACTATCCAAGAAGTGAAAAGTTAACTACCAGAAAATGTGGATTAGGCATCCCATCTATGCAAATTGGCAATTTTGATAATTCATGTGAATCTACATATCTTATTAGGAACTCAACATTCACGAAGCTGGGTTGTTGATATCTTTCCATTGTGAAAACCAATTTCTAATTGTGCTTGTTAGGATTTTTTTTTATTATTTTCTAATGCCATCATCAGTCCATTATTGGATGCATTCAATTTTGGGGTGTTTTTTTGTCATGTTAATGCAGGGTTTCATCACAAATAATGAGAGGGCATTAGAGGAGCTATTTGGGGATGAAGCCAATAATCATAAAGGTGTTACGTGTTTGAATGTTATGGCAAAACGGATTGCTACAGTTTTTGCTTCTTTAAGAGTACGTGGATACTGCTCTGTGACAAGGATACAATAAATTGTAGTCGATGCTTTATAATAGTTCAAACATGTGATTAAGAAGTCTTCTGAAGCATGTAAATATTTTTTTAAGGAATTTCCTTCTGTTCGCTTTCGTGCTGCCAAGTCCCTAGATGCAACCACAATGACTACTTTCCGTGATCTTATTCCTACAAAGCTTGCTGCTGGAGTCTGGGACTGTCTTATGAAATACAAAAAAAGTATACCTAATTTTCCTCAGACAGAGACCTGTGAATTGCTCATTCTTGACAGATCTATTGATCAGGTTTCTTAGCTCCATTTTTTGGTCATTGAATTATGATATTCTTTTAACAGATGGTCATGTTGTTTACAGTGAGGTTATTATTCTGATTTTGTAGATTGCTCCTGTGATACATGAATGGACTTATGATGCCATGTGTCATGATTTACTGAATATGGAGGGAAATAAATATGTTCATGAAGTAACTTCTACAATTTTCCCTTCTCACTCTGAATTTTTGTATTAACTCTCTTATACATAAACACAAAATCTACTGTATTTTTTAGGTTCCTGGCAAATCCGGTGGTCCAGCAGAGATAAAAGAGGTTCTTTTGGAGGATCGTGATCCTGTATGGCTCAAACTTCGCCATGCTCATATTGCAGATGTACGTCCTGCTTTTATGCCTTTACTATACTAGATCTAAGCAACATGAATACCTTTTGATATTGAGGACCATTCCAGGCTAGTGAACGGCTGCATGAGAAGATGACCAACTTCATTTCAAAGAACAAAGCTGCACAAATACAACATGGTTCAAAGTGAGTGATAATTATCTGGTGGTTTCTCAGGAATGGCATTGCTATATAAGAGGATATTGATGCTGAGCTTAATGGTTTAGTCATTATCAGAAATTAAATATTTGGCTAATTTTTTAATTTTTATATTTATTTTTATAAAACTGTATGTTTGACTAAAATTCATTCCACACTGATGTGAAAATTGATACTTTGCCATCTCATGGTTTGATCTGTTATCACATAATCGCTGAGTTTTATCATCCATTTTGCAACAGCTTGCTATCTATGAGAAGACTTTAAAACATTCCCTTCTGGTTTGCACCACAGGGATATGACAAAGGAACAAATGATAGATGGCAAAGTATCATTTTTTTTGTTCCATGGGACAAAATTAATTTGGATCAAACCATAGTCGTGAAACTGAAGTTAAACTTAGCTTCCATGCTGCTTATATGGTTTTATATTACAAAATAAAGGAAAAACCTTGAGGCTGGCTATTTGATAGCAAAGTAAACCATTAGATTCCACTTTGTATTGTACCATGACAAGGATAATATGGGTCAAACTACCGTCTGGGATATGTAACTACCCTTCATATTAAAGCTTTATGATCTGAGAATCTGGATTTATATCCAGCTCTGATAATTTTGAGTGTTTGATGCTCAAAATAGTATGATAAACTCTAGCTCAAGAATGTGGGCCATGTTGGAAAGAAACTTAGTTTCTTGAATGGCATGTCAATGGTTTTGTTTATCTTTGGACATTCAGCTTTTAGGGAAGATTTTGCAATATTGCTGTCACTATAATATTTAAATTATAAACATATATTTTGGGGGGTAATTTCATATTCAAAACTATTTTTATCTAGCACTAGGAATTATTATGCAAGGACTGCAAGGATGCCATGTGTTGTTTAAAACTCCCTGTTTTCTATTGAATCATTTTAAAATCATGCTGTTGTGTCAAATGTTCAAGTCCTTGATTGGAAATTAAAGGCATATTTGTTGTTGAGAAAATTTTGACCTTTTATTGATTTAGCTAAGCCTAGATTTATTGTTTGATGGAAGTGTTTATTTATTAATCTAGTTCTCGTCATAACAAACTTAAATTATTGAATTTTGTTGTATTTATAGAGGTAGCAGTGAAATGTCAACAAGGGACATACAAAAGATGGTTGAAGCACTTCCACAGTACAGTGAACAAATTGACAAGCTCTCCCTCCATGTAGAGGTTAGTTCTTTTGTAATGCAATTTTGATACAACTTGTTTTTCTTATAATAATTATATGATATGGTTTGCACAAATAAATGTGCAATCTACACTCTGAAGCTGCCTAGAAGAGGTGTTCTACAGTTAGCATTTGTCCTCTAGGAAAAATCTTATTGTAATCTCTGGTAATGCCAGGTCTCTAATTTCCTGATTGGGTCATTTTAGCTTTGTTTGTCCTGTATTACGACCTCCCTGTTTAACGATGCAATATTATTGCTTCCAATCATGATTCTTGCTGATAGTAGATAGAATAAATAAAATTTTGCACTAAAGTTTGTTAGATATTTCTAAAAGTTAAATTTTTTAACAGATAAGAGTTAATTGTGTGTCAACGAATATAATAAGGTTAAATTATTTTCAGGTCCTTGCTGTTTAAAAACTACTATCAAGTTTTGATAAACTTAATAAGAGAAAAAATGAATCAAACTTAACTTAAAGTGAAATTAACTTATGAAGAAGTTAGATGAAAGGGCTTCTCAAAAGTTGAGGTGAATATGTTTATTTTGACTTATGGGAAAAATTTATCTTGTTTTTTCTCCTGTAAGTTCTTTTTGAAAAGTTTATCCAAACTAACCCTATAAACCAGCCTATTGTTTCAAAAGGAAAGTCCAGTTATTATTTGGTTCTAGTTAATAGGGGGCTGTTAAGTCCTCAACTCAAGTATACAGGGAATTGGAGACTAATTTAACCATTCAATAAGACGGAGAATCTGATTATGATCATGGGTGCTAATTCCATAGCGATATAAACAATGGGTTTCTTTGTTCAGATTGCAGGAAAAATTAATAGAATCATTAGGGAGTCAGGACTACGGGAACTTGGCCAGCTGGAGCAAGATCTTGTTTTCGGAGATGCAACAACAAAAGATGTGATCAAATTTTTTACCATGAAAGAAGTAAGAAATTCTGGGAGGGAAAGGAAATGGGTCTTCCTTATACCTAATCAAAATGAGAAAGCGTTTCAGTGCAAGACATGAGATTAGACATGCAGCTTTTTCACTATTTCAAATTTTAAATTTCATATAAATGTCTCAATTTATGCAGGATATAACCCATGAAAATAAGTTGCGCCTGCTAATGATTCTTGCATCCGTTTATCCTGAGAAATTTGAGGGAGAAAATGGTCAGAATTTGATGAGGGTATGGTTTCTTTCTTACTGGTTACCAACTTATTTTCCACTTGCTGTTCATTTTGTATTTTAAAGATAAATATGCTGTTAAATATACAATTCCTAACAACTGCGATGATGTTATCCAATTTTTATCTTTCATATGCTTCTCAGCTAGCAAAATTGACAGAAGAGGATATGAACGTTGTTCCCAATTTGAGAATGCTTGGAGGACAACCGGTTACCAAAAAAAGCTTGACCTCTGCTTTTGGTCTTAAGTTTGATATCCATAAGGTAAAGGTAGTAATTTCTAGATAAAATACGTGGTTTTTCAACATTACGTTTTGTATGAAAATTGTTCTTTTAAGTTTCAGAAGAAGCGTGCTGCTAGGAAAGAGCGTCCTGGTGAAGAAGAGAAATGGCAGCTATCACGCTTTTATCCCATAATAGAGGTACAACTTAGGTCCATAAGATCTAACGATCTTCCCACATAGAATATGCATTCATTCACTGATGAAAATTTCACTGAGAGGATAGCATTAACATATAACTTAGTGTTTACAATGTAGTTGGTCGTTTGGAGATTCCGACTATAATTCTCGCTGCAAGTATGTGAAATAAGCAAACAGCTATTCACTCTTCTGATTTTTTTAATATCATTGTCATTGTGCAATGTAAAGAAAAATAAGGCAAACTCCATTTTCCATATGATGACCAATTTTTAATTTATAAGAATCTCTTTATGATGTCCTCGTGTGTGATGAGTGGATGTTTATTCAGGAACTCCTTGAAAAACTCATGAAAAATGAATTGTCAAAGGAAGATTATCCATGTTTGAATGATCCAAGTCCATCTTACCACGGCTCACCTTTTTCTGGGCCTGTAAACCAAAATCCTCACTCAATGAGATCAAGACGAAAACCAACCTGGGCTCGACCGCGAGGTTCTGAAGATGGACATTCAAGGTTTAAATTTCTTTCCTCATCAGTATCAAGTAATCTTTTTTTGGTGTAATCAGTATCCAGTAATCTAATTGCTTCTGATGAGATCAGTTTATTTTTCTTTATCCATTAACACTATTTTTCCGTTTGGCTCTATGTGGTTACTTATTATTCCTCCTCATTCTGAGTTGTTTATGCTTTAGCTTTTTATTACTACTAGATATAATAAGTAGGGAAATACCAGTCAGTGTTGAAATTGTCAACTAAGCGGCAAGTTTCTTACGTGTATATTTTTATATTTTTGTGATGACGTAAAGCGATTCAGTGCTTAGACATGCATCAAGTGATTTCAGGAGGATGGGGCAACGAATTTTTCTATTCATTGTTGGCGGAGCAACCAGATCCGAGGTTTGATATTCTTATATATATATATATATATACATATAAAATGAGATTGTATTATTCTATACCCCTCTCTGATATTTCTGTTCTGATACTTTATTTCAATTTGAATCCTCAGCTTAGGGTTTGCCATAAGCTTACCGAAAAGCTAAAGAGGGAAATTATTCTCGGCTCATCAAGTATTGATGACCCATCACAATTTATTACGGTATTGAAGTTTTACCTTTTTTCAATGCCAAATGCAATGTGTTTCTTAACCAGGAATTGCCATGACCATTCTTCCATGCTATTTTTCCTCTTTTGCAGAAATTAAAGATGATAACAACCTATGAGCTTTCATTAGATGATATCCAGATATGATGTTACGGACTTGAGAACTAGAAGAAGAGCTTCTGGTTACTTGTAAATTATATATATTTGTGTTGTAATCATATAGTTTAATCATCTTGATGTTACAAATTCTTTGGAAATTTAACTCCTTGTGAACAGACTAACAGGAATAATCTTCTTTGGTTACTAACGAGAATAACTTTAGTTTTCAGTGAACAGATTGGTTTAGACAAGAAACCAGTTAAACTAGATAACACTTTGTTGTAAACAATAATACTTTCAACTCACTAAAATCCGCCAAACATTAACAACTCTGCCCTTAAATGAAAAATGTCACTATTAGACTCTAATACATTCTTTTAAGCACACTTTATTATTGACTAAAATTTATTAGAAATTACAAAATTGTGATCTCACTTCTTACTTTGATGAGTCATCTCACTCTTTATAATTTTTAATAAATTTTAAAGAATGTGTTAGAAAATATATTCTAAAGAATGTGTTGTTAACACCTGTGTTGTGAAAATCGATTCGACCTGACCGGTCGGACCGAGAATCGATATTATACCCGGGCCGGGGAATCAGACCGGACATGCATTTGGCTTGATTTTTCCCAATGAAACCTAGTCAATTTTATGAAAATCTGACGACTCGGTCGGTTTTTTGAACTCAGATCGAATTTTGACAGAAAAAAGGGCTTTTTTTGACAGAATGTACTGATATATATACTTATATATGAGAAAGAAAAGCTTAAGGTTTAAACTCTGATTCAAATGAAAATACAGAATAATGAAAAAATTAAAGAAAAAATCAGTCTCAAGCAGATCAGTTTACGATTCCTGCTTTCTTCTTTGAGGAGTGACAATGAACTTGGGAATGGGAAAGAGAAAGCGAGAGAGTTTTTTTTAATCCTTTGAAGCCTGAAGGACGCGCAGGAAGGAAGAGAAGCACACCACAGCAGGAAGGAAGAAGTTGCGCAGGAAATGAACGGAAGAATATAATACTTGGGGGTATTAGGGTTTTTTTTATTTGGGCCCAGATTGTCGTTTTTTGTACCTTTTTTGGAATACTTTTTGCAGTTTTCATTTCCTATTTTTTTAATCAAATAATGTTAGTTATATACACATATATAATATAGTTTTGAATTTTTTAATATAGACTGGGTTAAACCGGGTCAATTACCGATCCATCGGTTAGACTACTGACCCAATGACCCACTACCTCGACCGGGTCAATGACCGGATTGGATTTTATAACACTAGTTAACACTCTTAACTAATACATACTATGCCTAGAAACATATATAGGCCTGTTTGGATGATCTTCTTTAGAAGCACTTTTAAAAGAAGAAAATAAGAAGAAAAAATTATATGAACTTTTCTATAAGCAAAAATAGACTCTCCATTACTAATTTTTAGACGTTCACAAATATAGCTTCTCTAAAAGATGAGATGATATCTACAAATGAACTAATGAAAAACTTATTTTAGCTTATGGAGAAGTTCATTTCATTTTTTTCTTCTTACTTTCTTCTTTTAGAAATATTTCTAGAAAAGTTTACATTCAAATAGGTCTTTATGCTTCTTCAATCTTCAGGATCACAACTGCGAAGTACTTTCTCCTTTTGAGATAGCAAGTTTTCAGCCTTCCTCTTTTTAAGCTCGCGAACTAATTTATTGACATATGCAATGTATTTATTGACATCAAATTTTCTTTTGCAGCCTGCATGGTTCATATATCGAATTTTCCCCAAAATGGGCCGCTCTTTCCAACCCTGAAATGCATCATAAAAAATTTAAATGCAAATCTAAGAATTCTGTTAGTTTTTTTATTATCAAATCTCAAATAAAGGAAAGCTCAAATCACTTGTGCAGAAAAAGTAATTACCACAGTCGACAGAGATCAAAAACACTATACACCAAAAAAATTCTTCCTCAACATTCAAATTAAATTGTATCCAATGAGAACAATATAGGCGAACCTGATCATGAACCTCACATATTGACCACATGCAACCAACATAACCATTTGGATCTCTCCCATCTAATTCATACTGCACTCAGGCGAAATTGCAGATATTTTTACAAATTGTAATAACCTTCATCTCATGAAAACAACATATGCAATAAGTTATTACAGATTACTTCTCTATGTTGACCAAAGTTTTGTATATTACCTTGTCGTTTAAATATAGAGATATCTCAAGGGCTTCTTCAGGTCCTCGTGTCCACTTAAGTATCTTCTTTGCCCAATACATTCTGCACATGAAATTTTATAATTGAGGAAACAAGCGTATGTACATATAAGGCTCCCCTTGGAAGCTATTTTTATACTGCAAGAGATACGGTAAGTCTCTGATAAGCATCACGTGAAATAAGTAATAAAATTCCACCAGTGAAATAGAAATCCAGGAGGGGAATAAAATAAAACATTTTAGAGATCGGAATGATTTCGGCATATCTAGGAAGATATTCAAAAAATATTGTAGTGTCGTTTAATGTAAGAAATTGTTCATACTGTTTCTCTACCTCCACACAGCATCAGTTTGTCAACTAGATATATTCATGACACATTATTTGAGTTGTGTTCTCCCTATATCGGTCTATAATTAAGTTTCAAATATTGGTTTCTTGTTTTAAGTTTCTACTTGAAATACTGAACATCACTCTTTATGCATGATTCACTTGTTTACTCTCTCTAATGCAGGCTTATCAATCAAAATGAAGGGAAGGAGAACTTGTAAAGATCAAGTAGAACTGCAACGGGGAAAAGAAAAAAGAAAGGAAAAGTGTTGGTGGATTCTCTTCATTGCATGATAACATGTACAATAAAATTAGAATTTGCAACATAAGACTCTTTGCAAAGCAACAAAAAGGAGGCAACAGGAATTCATCAAGAAGTTACTTACCGCATAAAACCATGCATTTTCCCATAGTGAACCATCTCCAGCTGAGAAGCATTCCGGAGCTGATATTTGCAACAAAACAAAATAGTGTTTAATTGTTAAGGCAAATGCCAAACAAGGCGGTAAAAAAACTCAATGATTTAGAAAGAGCTAAAGCATAATAACGCATTAAATATTAATAGAGGCATTGAGAAACTTTGAACTTTAAGAGTAGTAAAGTATTATACTAAAGAAAGTGAAGAGTCTTTGAAGGTATCATGTTGTTTCAACAGGGGAATTATTATTATCCATCAAAGATTGGCTTACAGGATCAGCAGTCTGTGCCTTCTTCAACTGCTCCGTCCTGCAAATCCAAAAACAACATGACTTGCAAACAAACAAAAACATTAGTGTTAGAAACAAACAAAGGTGACTCACGTGTAAATATGTTCTCGCTTATCGGTGGCATGTTCGGTTAAGGTGTTCTGAGCCCAAGTCCATGCTCCGTTTAATGAATCATAATGAGGCTGGTAGAAGCAATAGTTATCAGCAAGCTCTCTCCGCACAATCAACTACTCCAGGAAAGCATCAATTGCCTTTAGACCTGTTGGATATTCCGTTCCAATGCTATTGGGCCCAAATCCCTAGGTGTTGACCTAGCCCATTTCCATTTAGGGTAAATCCCTAAATGAGGTGTCTCCCTATAAATACCCTCATTATGAGAGGAGACAGGGATTGAGAGTGACGAAGGATTTCCAGAAAGGCTGACGCAAGGTGCGGCGGCAGAGAGGCTAAGCGAAAAACAGAGAGTGAGTGTTTCTCCGGTATTAGACCGTCGAGAGTGTGTCTCCAAGAGCTGTGGCATTATTGATATGGATTGCTTCGACATTCAAAGCAATGAATAGTCTCATACTATTCATTTATTTGTCTTTAGCCATTGAAAATCTCATAATTTTTAATATCTTCTTTCCAGTTCACGTGACTTCCATTAATGGGATGTCTTTCAAAATTATTTTCAACTTGTCCAATACATGAGTTTGCTCTATAGTTTCATAAAAATCTTCTAGTTATTTAATTTGATACAAGTAAATACGTGATTGAACTTATCATTCAAAAGCATGCCATTATTTAGTGTACTCAGTTATTATGAACTATTCATCTTCATGGCTCTCAGAAGTACAATAGTTATAAAGTTGTATGGTCATTTCCATACTTTAAATGCTTTCATTGAATTTTCTTCTTTACATTCATATTCTTTTGTAAGAATCACATGGGTAAGCTTTTGTTTTTATATGTCAAAAGTTATGTTGAACCACTTTTCAACTCAAACTTATTCACATCATGTGGCTCCATTATTGTTTTCTTTTGACACAGCTTGTATGGTCATCTCATACTATAAGTTTCAAGTAGCTCAACTCATATAATGTTATGCTATAACCTGCTCTGAATCATTCTTTATATCATATACACCCTAAAAAAATCTATTATCAATGCATGTGCAATAGACATTTCATACTGTAAGTTGGTTCAATAATTGTTTCAGGAACTAAGCTCGCTTTGTCCTTTCTTCCATTATTTTTTCCAATGTTTAATGCTTGTTGTTGATGGTATTTATAATGGTTCCATTATTTTTCCAATCTTAAATGTGCATGTTCTGCATGGAAATTATCTTTTTGGTTGTTTTCCTAGAAGTCGTATTTGGTTCCATGACTTCAAACTCATTCACTTTAGCACGACTTAGAAGTCGTATAGATTGGCACGATTTCTTCACGAAATTAGCATTGAAACAAGCTATGGTAGCTTGGAAGTTGTGGATGATACCATGACTTTAAAGTCGTATTGTGAATAGTGAATTAGGCAAAATGAATTAAATAAAACATTGTTAGTAATTAGGGTTTTTCAGATATGGTTTTAAAATTAAATGTAGCATGTAGAGTTTTAAAAATTTGTGTAGTAATTAGCCTTTTAAGAAACTTGGTACAAAATTATGGGTTTTAATAAATTTGTTTAGTAATTATGGTTTTTTTAAAAATAGTGTAGTAATTAGGGTTTTTTAGAAATGGTTTTACCATTTACTATATTAGTTAGGATTTTAAAAATTATGGTAATAATTAGGGTCTTCAAAAGTTGGGTTAAAATCATAGTGTAATAATTAGGGTTTTAAGAAATGTGGTACAAACTTAGTGGTTTCAAAAAATTAGGGCTTTTAAAAAATAGTGTAGTAATTAGGATTTTTTAGAAATGGTTTTTACCATTTAATATAGTAGTTAGGGTTTTAAAAAATATGGTAGTAATATGGGGTTAAAAAAAAGTAAGGTTAAAATCCTAGTGAAGTAATTAAGGTTTTAAAAAGTGATGTCAAAATTCTCGTGTAGTAACTTTATAGAAAATATGGTTTCAAGTCTTAGTGTAGTAATTAAACTTTTTAACCTTTTTACCTTGTGTCGTAGTTATTTTACTAAAAATCATTTAACTGTACATGGAAGTCAAGTGTGTACATGATAAAGGAGTAAACACTATTCATGGAAAATTTCTTATTTTGATTTATCATTCATGTTGCTTCATGTTCATTCATGTTTATTATAAATGCACGTTTCAAGCGATTCAATGAACACTTTGTATTTTGTCATTTAACAATATCATCCTAAAAAGTTCACAAAATAGTATTCAAGTCTGCTATTAATTTCTTCCTTACGATCTTCCAAGTATGTTTATGATAATATGTTTCATATTTGATCATCACATGCTCCTTACCATGTTAATGCCTTCACATTTTGAGTAACAAATTACAATCAAATTTTCTCACTGATGGCTAGCGAAGAACCAATAGTCAGAGATAATGTTAGCAAATTTAGTGAAGAAGATGAAGAGTACTCATTTCACGAAACAGGAGAAGCAAGCAATCAAACTGAAAGTCAATCATCTTCTCATTTTGAAACTATTAATAGCCAACTTTCAGAAGATCTACACTACTCAAATCCATATACGAACAGAGCGGGTGAGGGTATGAATGACCTTTATGAAGGCATGATGTTTGAATCAAAACAAGCAGCTGTGAATGCCATAAAGGAATTTCATTTTGTACATTCATTTAATTTTCATGTTGAAGAAAACAAGAGTGACAGGTATGTTGTTAAGTGTACTGAATATGGTAATGGTTGTCATTGGAGGGCTAGAGCATCATTCAACAAGTTACGTAGGAGGTGGGTGATGAAAAAAATAACTGGAACTCACACTTGCACAACTTCACGTTTATCACAAGATCATGTTAGGTTAGACTCATCTGTTATTACTTATAATATTGTGCACTTAGTAAAAACAAATCCTAGTATCTAAATAAAAACCTTGATTGCAGACATGATGCAACGAGTTGGTTATAATGTGACATACAGAAAATCATGGACAGCTAAACAAAAAGCACTTGAAATTGCTTTTGGAAGTTGGGAAGAATCATATAGTCATTTTCCTGTATGGATGACAGTTGTTCAACACTTTCTACCAGGTACAATTGTTAAATACAAAATATCCATTTTAATGGAAGATGGTGAGGATGACACTTCTAAGGTGATTCTTAATTGTGTGTTTTGGGCTTTTAAGCCATGCATTTAAGGCTTTAAATATTGCAAGCCAATTGTGCAAGTAGATGGGACATTTTTAACTAGAAAATATTATGGTACTTTATTGACTATCATTGGACAAGATGGTAGTAGAAACATTTTTCCACTTGCTTTTACAATTATTGAGAGCAAGGGCAAAGAAGCTTGGATGTGATTCTTGCATCATTTAAGGAGATACATTACACCTCAACAGAATTTGTGTATTATTTCAGACAGGGGAACAAGTTTGCTAGCAGCTTTGCAATCACACAGAGTTGGGTGGACTACACCAGATGTATCTTTTGCCTATTGCATTCGTCACATTGCATCAAATTTTAACAAACAGTTTAGGAATTTTGACTTAAAAAAACAAGTCATAAATATGGGTAAGCTTCTAAATATTTCATAAATCAAATTCTTACATTATTATGTATTCACCTAATTAATACTTATTGTTTTTTATTTTGCCATAGGATACGAGTTGAGAAAACCTCGATTTAAGGCAAAGTTGCTTGTAATGACTATATGACAACCAACCTTTTCAAATGTATGAATTTTGTGTTGAAAGGAGCCTGAGCATTGCCTATTACTGCCTTAGTAAATGACACATTCAATAAAATAAATTATTCATTTATTAGTAATGACATGAAAATCATGGCCATAACAGAGGCAGAATATAGGTACTCTAAAGAGGTATCTGTCATACTACAAGAAAATCAACACATTGCAATCTCACATTATGTGAGGATGTACGTTTGAGAAATAGGGGAGTTTGAGGTTCAAGAAATTGCAAACACTTGACTTGGGCGACGAGCAATGGCATGCACTGTCAAATTGAACGAATGGTCGTGTGATTGTGGACAATTTCAGGCCATTTGAATTCCTTGTTCGCACGCAATTGCAGCGTGCGCTTCTTGTAATTTAAATTACAATGACTTTGTTGATCCTGTATATAAGTTGGAAAATATTTACAAAGTTTATCAACATCACTTTCACTCCCTTGGAAGCGAAGACCAATGGCCTCAATATGTAGGTTCATATTTTATGTCTGATTCTTCAAAACGATGACAGACATTGGGAAGGCCAGCCACTACTCGTATACATAATGAGATGGATGAATCAATTCTAAATAGGCCTAAGAAATGTTCATTGTGTAGAACTGAAGGACATAATCGTAGTAACTATCCATACAAGGAAGTCAACGGTTAATATTATTTTTAGTTTTTATATTTTTATTTAATTTGTATTGTTCATTTATATTAATTACAAATGTTGTTTTTATTTTAACAATCACTTTTATTACTAAATTATATTATGTTGATAATATTCTCATAATTATTAACAAAAATCATTAACGTATTATAGTTTCAAATATTTAATTTTCTTAAAAATAATTGAATATTATAATTTTTAATTTAATTCTTTTAAATAAAAATCTTAACATAAAAATACAAAAATTGTAAAATATATCAAATAAAATCATATAATACCTTAATTAAACATATATTAATTTGTAAATTTCAAAATTATACAATAAGATAATTTTTATAATAAAAATACGAAACAACAATTAAAATAAAAAACAAAAAAAATAAATAACAAAAAAAATAGAAACTAAAAAAACAATATTATCTTTTAATGTTAATATTAAATAAAAACATATACAAAATATTAAATCAAACAAAAATATTAAACATATATTAGTTAATAAATTCTTAAATAATAAATAAAATAATTTTATTAACATTTACTAAACAAAAGAATTTAAAAAATTAAACAAAAGTGTTAAAAAAATTACAAACAACAAAACGTAAATGTCATAAACAAAAGAATTAAAAAAAACAAAAACAAAGTCGTATATGACTTTACGACTTAAACAAAAAATATATGTTAAGGAAGTCGTAAATGAACATAAAAAAAGCACAAATACGACTTTGAAGTCGTATACCGGATAAAAGAAAATTACCTAAGATCATATATTTATTTATGACTTATAAGTCGCATTTTAATAATATATCATTTCGAAGAAGTCATAAAAAAGTATACGATTTCAGTTTAATAAAATCAAAAAAATATAAGTCGTAAGCAGATTTTTGATTTCACTTATAAAAAGCATAAAATCTTTTATGACTTATCCATTTTTCGTAAATAATTTAAAAAATACCTCTAATAAGTAATTAAGAAAAAAAATACCCCTCATTCAAAATATGAGATTCAAATAAAAATGCACAGTCATTAAATTAATCATTATAAAAAAATGAGAGTCAACTTAATTTTATTATTATCTAATATTGTTACAATATAAATTTTAGAGCAATATAAACTATGTTTATTAATCAATATTATACTTACTATTATGTTTGTAAAGTTTTCGTAGCTAAGGAGTTCTAGTTGTAGCTAGGAATTGCTATGAGTTCCGAGTTGACGAAATAAAAAAAGAAATCTGTCCAGACTAGTGACATCTGTACCACACTCTATGGTTTCTTGAATTTCAAAAGAACCTAACATCTTAAGATCGGACGACGGAGTTGAACTCCTTTTAGTTTGAGGATGAATTCTCTATGAATAGAAAGGGAGGACTTTTCTATCTAAACTTTAGGTTGCCACCCTCAGGAAAATGGTAGGCCAATCCATTTTATTAAAGTTATGCCAATTGAAACTCATATCAAAAAGGGAAGACAGGAGCGGTATAAATAAAAGGAGAAAGCCTAAAGTTTATCTTTCTCTTTCTTGATAACGGTCGGGAAACGAAGGTGTTTATTATAATTTTATGTTTTAAATAATTAGAAAATAAAGAATATGAAGATTAAATTATATTTTAGATAGAGAGATGAGAAATTCATCTCTGATTGTGTAGTGCGCTGACAAATTCGTTCCTGATATTAACGGTATCGGATGAAAGTTAACGAATGGATAGATTTGTTACATTTTTTTCACTTTCAGGGATAAAAATTTGAATTTTCATCTTTCAAGGATAGATTTGTTAGCGCATTACATATTCAGGAACAAAAATGGTTATTTACCCTAAAATAAATGAATTTAAAATTTTGTCTTTTTTTTTAATTATGATGCTTTGAAAATTTAAAAACATTCTTTTTTTCCCATAGCATTTATTTTAGGATAAATAAATAAAATTTATTTTATGATTAAAAAACTTCTTAGAAGTCATGTGTTGACATGAAATTATATATAATTGGTTCTATTTAGATAAATTTTCAATGAACACTTATAGAAAAATAATTTTCTTTTTTAAATTAAAATTAACTTATAAATAGACTAAAACAAAAATAGTTATACATTTACCGTGTAAAAAAGTTTATATATTCAATCACATTATATTATATATCATAAATTTATTAACTTTTAAAATAATTATTTTTAGCTAGAAATTTAATTCATTTCACCGTAATATTTTATTTTACATAATTACTTATTGAATAGTTTATCTAAACTAATGGGTTTATCGTTCCATGTACGGATTGTTCTTGTTAATATTTGTTCCACTTCTACTCACCCAAATCATGAGAAACCACGTCCTCTAATAACATGAATAAATTTTTTCACAACTATTTACTGACTTCACCATTAATAGAATAAAATATGAAGATGCATTGCATTAAATTATGTTATTTAAATAATTGGTGTTTAAGCCAAAATAATTTAATCAGATAAATTTGATTTGTCACTTTGAACTACTAACATGCTTCTTCCTATAGACGTTGGCTTTCATTTTAAAACCTTTATTCTTCACCTGGAAAAGGTAAAAAATTTATAAATGATAAATTAAATTTCAAATTACAAGTGAAGGGTGTAAGCACAATAAGCCTATAACTACTATGAACTACCAATTCAGAACCCAAAAATAATATGCACAATGTTCAAGTGCATGCCTCTGTTTCTCGTATTCTAACACATCATTGTCGTTGCCCACAGTTTCCGCTTCCTCCGACTGACCCTCACGTCGGAGCAAGTGTTGCAGCGTTGGATGGAGATGCAGCCGGCGTCCGACGATGATAAAACAGCAAGGGCCGTGTTTGATAATTTCTTTTAACTAACAATAAAAAGAGATGATAAAACCAAAAATTATGATCAACAAGGGGTGTATACTCTGCTAAGATTAAGGGATGAAAAGTAAAAATATACATGTCTATTTTACCTAATTTTTGTAGTGAATTTGTTGTGTCTTGGATCTTCCGGTTGAAGTATTTTTTAAGTAAACAACGCATTTTGCAAGTGTCTTAATTTTAAAGACAAATATATGGTTACTTATCTGCATAGTTATACTTTTATTAATTGATATTTGATATGTATATTTTATACCTGTATCTAAGATCTGTAACTTGAGGAATATTGTCATAATACTTGAAAGTAACGACATGTTTCTCTTTTTTCTTTCTTTTCCCTTTAAAATTTCAACTTGTACCTGTGTGATTCATATCATGCTCTAGACAGCTTGAATACTGATTCACACCTGTGTTTAGTGCTTGAAATTTGAAAATCCTAAAGACTCGTTACTTACCATTGTGCTCTAGTTCATTATAGTCAGACATTAATACTTATCACAATTATCTATGGATTAGTCATCTAATTTGCTCTTATATTTTGCAGTGATCACTATTTTAATTTTCCAAAGGCTATATTTTACAAATTCATAATCTAAATGAATGAAGATGTAATGACTTATGTGGTTTTCCTAGTTGCTGAAGTTGATAGACAAATAGTATGTGTTTTACATGATATAAGAGGTTATTATTTGTGGCTATTTTAATTTTCCTAGCTACTTTAATTTTCCTAGTTGCTTGTTACTTAAGTGGTTATTACTTGTGGCTATAGCACGAGTGCATCATGATATGAAGAATCATGATATGAGAGGAAGTGGTATGGTGGGAAAAAACAGGCTTTCTAAGATGATTATGTTAAAAATCATCTTAAAAAACATGCTTTTTTGGAATAATCATGTTAGAAATATTAATTTTTTAACTTAAAAAAAATATTCTAAGACAATTTTGAAAGGAATAGATGTAGAAATTAAGATTCTAAGACGGTTTAAAAATCGTTATGGAAAGTGTCAATTTTCGATAACGATGACTTCAAAAATGATTTTTGAACTATCGTAAAATACGCTACAGAACCAATGTAAAAACTCTATTTTCTAGTAGTGAAAATCCCTTGTACTTTTCTCCTTTTTCATTGTCATCTTGCAAGTTTGATTCAGCATGATCTTCAATGTTATCAAATGAGTCTTCAATTCTTTTTTCTTGAATGTTGTCAAATGAATCTTCAACTCTCTCTACTTCCATATTTTCAAAGGAGTCTTCAACACTTTCTTTCAAACAAATATCAGCAAGAGTTTCTCCCATGATTTTGTCATATTGCAAGCCTGATTTAGCATCATCATCAATGCTAGGAGTCTTCAATTCTTTTTTCTTCTATGCTGTCAAATGAATCTTGAACTCTCTCTACTACCATGTTTTCAAAGGAGTATTTAACTCTTTCTTCCAAGCAAATTAACTAGGAGTGTCTTTTTCCATTCTTATGTTATTTGTAGTTTAATTTCACATGAAGCTTTCCTTTTAAATAAAGATTGAGATTCATAAAAAAGCACTATTGAATTTTCTATTATTGGGAATTAAGTTTTTTGTATTGGGAGTAGATGCAAAGTGCTATTTAAAAGTATTTAAATGTAACAATTCTCAACTTAACAATATTTATTATCTAACTTGAGTGTATATAAAAATAATTTATGGAGGGAAGAATATAATTGAGAAAAAAAAATATCATCTTGAACTTTGAAAATTACACATAAATAAAAACAAAAATATTTTAAAAATCGGACAATTAAAAAGAAATGGAGGAGAGTAAGTCTTTTAGACTGGAGAGGGAACTCACGAGATAATATGAAGAATTTTTTTTGCTCTTGGTAATAAATATGTACCATGTTCCGTGTGATTTAAAGCAGGAAACGAAGAAATTGTTTATTTACGAATAGTTTTATGCTTATTAAACACAGTAAACATTCAAGATGTCTCTTTGAAATAAATTAATTTTTAATTAAAATCTTTATGCATGCTTTTTGTTAAAGTTCACGTGATTGAGGAATATAAAAAGAGGGCGGGAGTTGCATGGAGTTTGAGCGGAAATTTTTTTTGGGGAACTTCTTTGCTTTATTAATAAAAGATAGGGTCATATTACTAGACTTTACATGAAACATATAAGCAGTTAATTGGAGTTATATGATGATAGAAAGTAAAAATATTAATTTTTTGTTGTGAATAGATGGAGACTAAAGAAATTATTTATTTTATATGAATGAATCACAATCATATATAATTTTATCAAAAAGTTATTTAAAATTATATTTAAAATATAAATTTAAATACATTTTTCATGTAATTTAGTACTTTTTTATTTTTATTTCTGTAATTTTGTTTGTTTGAATCTTTGCAAAATATATTTCTTATTTTTCATCTTTAAAATGCTTTAAAGAATATTTTATATTGTTCAAAATATTTTTTTCTGTTCAAAGTGTTATTTAAAATAGATAAAAAATAAAACAAATATATTTTCAACATTAAAACGAAAAAAAATATGCAAGAGCCAAAACATTAAAAAAATATTTAAGAAAAAAATATAGCTAAAAAATCACTACTGATAAATATATTAATATTATCCACGGGAGATAGCACTGTCTATTTGGAACATGCCGAAACAGCAGAGTTTGATTATTGGGCAAAAGAAAAGTAAATAATGCTTCGCTCCGCAACTCACTTTTTTTATGTATTTTATCACCGAAAATTAGTATAAGCATTGACCATAAGGGGAAGAAAAGCATATACTAAAACAATTGATTGATGGCCGGTGCGTAACGCTTGTTTTTGGGTCCCACAAGAAGAGAGGGAGGGGAAAAGAAAAGGTAACAAATCCCAAGTGACATCAAGTGGGGGCAGAAGCTAAGGTTACGTGACACAAATATTAGCGAATAAAAGGAGTGCGGGACCCACACTACACCTACAGCAGCACCAAGGAATGTTAGAAAGGAGAGAACTTGATAAATAGGTGCACTGTAGCTGCCCCTTCCAATCCAACATTCTCTTCTTAATCCCACACCATCTATTTAATTAATTCTCTTCCTTTTCTTTTTCTTTTTATTCGCCGAATCGATTCAATTGCTATAATATTATAAACTCTGATCTGATCTATCACTCGCGTTGATTAGTATTATATGTCTCAACGGAGAAGTTCGCCGGTGGTTGTCGCCCGGAAAAATAAGCCGCCGCACCCGTCGCCGTCGCCCCGTCGTAGGACGAAGAGCAAGTCGAGGCCTATCAAGATCCTGAAGCGCTGTTCTTCGGCCCCTCTGCTTTCACACCGTGATAACGACGATGCTGTTGTTGACCTTGACGGTGGCGGCCACTATTCGAGGAGGAGCGGAGGAGGCTCGTTTTTCCGCCCTAAAACCTTTTCAGATGCCTTTCTGTCTTCCCCTTCCCCCTTTTCCTCTCCACGGATTCACTCTAAACAGGTTACGCTCAACTTTACTACTATACACTCACTCGTTTTTATTATGAAAATTGAAATGATTATTTTAACCAACGAACCAACACATGCTACTCTGTCTGGTTAGTATATTTATACGTGTTTGGAATAGATTCACGCAGAACAATAATCAAATATTTTTTCATGATAAAGACAAAATAATAAATAATTCTTTTAATTTTTTACCGTACCACCATGATTTTGAGGAATTGAATCGATTCTTATTGTCATCCAAACACAATATTAGAAGGCTGGAATTTGGCTCATCCGATTACTTTAATTTGATAGTCTTTTAATTTTTACAAATCCTTTTATATATGCCTAACTTAAATGTTTCTTTCCTTTGAGGAAATGGAATTTAGAGATGGCTTAAACCCAAAAAGGAGGTTCAGTATAAACTTAACTCACTTTATTTCATGATGCGGTCCCTGATTGGAATGAATCCTAAGTTATGGCCTAAATTGTTATTGTTTCGTAATGTTTAACATGGAACAGGGTCAAACTTGAGGGAGAGAGGACTTTGTTTTTTCTTCATTTGTTTCCCGAACTTGCCATTGGTTTATCTTTTATTTTACGGAACAATAAGAATTGCCTTGAGAGGTGGCGTGAAAAGTTATTTATTCATGACTATTAAATCATTCATTTTAAAATTTATGATTTTTTAAAATAATTATATATATTACAATTTTAAATATTTTCCAACTAGCTACTGTAATACTTTTTAAATTAAATTTGTTTATACTTAACAATTTTAATTTATATTATTTTTTTATTTATCAAAATGTCAAATATGAATATAATACATGCAAGTGCTTGCTAGTTATACTATCTCATATAATTTAGTCAGACCAAGCAAATTTAAAATAACTTTCTTTCAAGCGTTTTTGCTTTATATTCCGAAACAAATAATATTTTAGAAAATTAATTATGATGTTTGATTATTTAAGTTTTTGATGAAGATGGGATGAGCATGTAGTGTTATCTAATAATCTAAGTAACACCTCAGGTGTAAGTGGTTGAGATTTAAATAATAGACGTAGTGACGTACTCCTGTTGGTGAGATTTAAAGGGGTACGAGTACGACAAAGAAGCAAAGGTGGTAGTTAATGTGACCGTTGAGGGAAGTCCAGGGCCAGTCCGAACGATGGTTAAACTGGGGTCCAGTGTGGAGGATACTATCAAGCGTGTGGTCGATAAATATACAGAAGAAGGCAGGAGCCCCCAGATCGATGCTAATATGGCTTCTTCATTCCAATTGCATCACTCCTATTTCAGTCTCCATAGTATGTCCATATTTAAACACTACATCTTACTTAACGATAAACATCATATTCTATATATATACACACACACACACACATCAGAGAGCTTCTTAATTAATTGTATAATTATTTATTTGGCTTACGACCTTTGCTTGCAACTTGCAAGGTTTGGACAAATCAGAAGTCATTGCGGATGTGGGTAGTAGAAGTTTTTATCTGCGGAAGAATAATGATGCATCATCATCTACTTTGACTTCTTCTTTTCATTGGGGAAGTGCTCCCGAATTAGTCACACGTACTTCCACTCCATCCATAGCAAATCCTCCGTTGTTGATCCCATCTTTCATTGCCCGCAAGGTTAGCAAAATTGTCGGAAGAGCTCACCGCCTTTGGAAGATTGTGGTTTGCTCTCAGTGAGGACATTCAAAATCCACCCCCCCCCCCCCCCCCCCCCCCCCCCCCCCCCCCCCCCCCCCCCCCCCCCCCCCCCCCCGCGCCCGTAAATAGGGCTACTTCAGTCAATTATAGGAAAAAGCAACGATGTTCAACGATGTTTTATCTGTTGCTTTTCAACCCTTCATTTCCACTTTTTATATTCGATCTACATATAATTATGGTTTGAAAATATTTTTTACTTCTGTAAATGTTACGTTTTTAGTTTTTGTAACCTTTTTAAGTCTATGTAGATTCTATACTTTTTGTTTTTCCTTTCTCTATCTCCATTTTAAAAATATTGATAAATGAGGTCAGCAAGTAATATATTATATTATTAAGGGGTGGTTTGGTTGTTGGGAAATAAGTTACTATTCAAAAGAAAAGTTTTAGAAAATAGTGTGAATTTCATTTTTTTTCTATTTTAATTTAAATATTTTTTCTTTTCCGCATAATCAAACATAACTTAAAAGTTGACAATACATCCCACACCATCAAAATTGATACAACACCATGTGTATGTTATAGTAAAATTAAGAATTGATTTTAGATTTAGATTTTATAAGTTGAAACAATTTTAAATAATTATTTTATTGGATACAAAATTTTATATTAAATTTTACTTTTAATTTAATTTTATATTAAAAAAATACTTATACATGAATCACATCACTTCAAAATTAAATTTAATCAAAATTGATTTATAGAATAAATTTCATTCAAAATCATTTTATTAACCATCCAAACATGTTTTATATTAGCGAATGACAGTCATAATCAATGACACGTTAATGAAATATTAAAAGTAAAAATGACTTTATATAGAAAAAATAGTTATTAATGGCTTACTAAATTTACACAATAATAATTTTTTAAATAAAATATTGATATAAATTAAAGGCTTAAAAAATATAGGACTTCCCTCGTGTATTTTTTCTTCTTCGTCTCTACACACTCAACACTCAACACTCACTTACAGTCTTATGCTAAATTGCACCATGAAAACTGAGACACACAATTATCAATACTTTCTTACACTTATCAATTTTAGTGGGAAATGTTCAACCAAGATGGGAACGACTTCGTACTGTGAAATAGTGTTAAACTAAATTACTCGATAAGTATTAACTCTCTATAAAAGAGGTGATCCAACCACACCATCCATTACTGTTACCTTGGTATGACTTAAGAAGAAGAAAAATTAAAACTAAGCAACAGACACTAACCTGGTATATGCGGTCAGATATTTCCAATAACCACTTGTCTCGTTTGTCTACCGTAGAACTCATCAGTAATCAGTAATTAAAAGCCAAAGTAATTTTTTATATCAGTAAAGCCAAAGTGTTTAAGAAACTCATTCTTAGAATAAAAATGTGGGACCGGGGAGCCAATCAAAAGATACTGATAAGTGATAACAATATTACGATTGCTATGGATTCAGATTGGGCTAATAATTGTCAGGGTTTGCTGTGTCGTTCTAGACTTCTAGTGCTGGAAATTAAATCGAAGAGTGAACGTTATGTCTTTTTATTATATTTTTAGTACTTTTTTAAAATATTTTGTAAAATAGGTATAAAATAAAATTAAATAATTTCAAGTTTTAAAAATATAAAAGAATTTAATTACTTATTTGTTTAAATAAATAAAAATTGTAAAAACATATGCTGTAAAAAGATTGATGTCTGATGGCAGACTCTAAAATCCAAATGAAAGTAAAAATCCAGCAGCTTCCAAGAAATTTCCCTTTGAAGCCCCACCACCTCGAATCTAGAAGGCTTCAATCATATGATTCGTATCACATTCCATCCAATTAATTATTTTCAGTTTTTGGTCAAACACTCCATCCTAGGCTGTAAGCTCTAACAAATAACAACCCAACAACTTTCTCATTGCCATAGCTACTCCATTGCATGCAAGCAAAGCAAATATCCATCTCTAAGCCACACAAGGGGAAAATAAAATAATACTATAAAAAAATACAAAGTCATCAAACTTTGAGTGGGGACCGCCAATGAGTGGAATCGTCTCTACTCCTCCGACACACAAGTTTCCGTTGCCGACCATGAAAACTTGTGACTATGTTCGGCCATCGAAACTTCTACTAAATGTGACTATCTCGAGAACAGCTTGGGTGCAATACAGGTGCTGTTGTCGCCTGAAGGCTGAAGACACCGTCGCCGATTTGGTAAATGCAGCATTGCTAATTTATGAAAAGGAGAAGAGGAGGCCACTCTTGAAGGACACTGACCTAAAGTGCTACGACCTTCACTATTCCCCCTGCACGGCTACACCCTCCAAAGTAATCCATCTCTCCCTCTTTTCTTTTCACCCTTAAACTTTTGGTTTTACTATATAGTTTGATTTTCTTAAAGTCAAAAAATTAGGTATATGTTTGGCTGCAACAGGATCCCATGTAAAAGATGCATGTGTTTTTTTATAATAAACAATACCTAATTATTATTATCTCTCTCTCTCTCTCTCTCTCTCTCTCTCTCTCTTACATGTGTTGATCTAAAAAATACAGTCTAAAATTAAACGAGATATCTTGCTATCTTAATTTTGTATTCCCAAAACGTTTTCCTTTTAATCCTGATTTTTTCACATTTTATGCTCTTATTAATTTGTTCCCAATGGGCAGATTGGTTATGTAAATATTCGTATGTGCATAATTAAATGGTTGCACATTTCACAACAATCACCCTATGCAATTCAAATTGTACTGTGTGGTTAGATTTAAGACACACTATTATTAATTTTGAGAAGTGTTATACTTTTTAACACATTCATCCTAATACATGTTTTATTATTGGTTAAAATTTATTAAAAATTATAAAATTAAAGTGAAATCTAATTTTTTTTATGATTTTTAATAAATTTTAATCAATAAAGAGTGTTATTATCATTTTTCATTAATTTTTACTGTTACATATATCATATATGTAAAATTTCTTCGACGCTAATGATTCTTTATATCATATGTGTAATGCCTTCATTTCTCATGTTTTTTTTGTTAATTTTTCCCCTGAGTGATAGTTGTTGAGACGGTGCAGGTTTGAAGCCAAATGAGAAGTTGAAAAACTTGGGTTCAAGGAATTTCTTTCTCTGCTTGAAGCCTCTCGCCTCTTTTTCCGAGGCACCGATCGAGCAATGCATGTGATAATTGGTTTTGCACTTCATTTGGATTTGAAGATGGTGTTCCCCGATGCTGTCCAGCTACTTTGTGATGAACAAAAGTTCTTTGCTATTTGAATGTACATTTTCCAATGATTTTGATTGCCTTTGTTGTATACACATTTATTGGAAACATATATGTACTGTATGCACTAAGGTAAATCATAACCAATGTTTGCTAGTCAAGGAACTGCGCACGAAACTAAACTCCTAATTAACTTTTCGCAGTTTTAGTTATTTTTCATGGTCATATATATTTACTTTGGAATGACAGAAAATAAACGGAAGACAATGGAGAGACAAAAAATAATACTGGTAAGTAACAATCATCAATCATTCCTTCTAGTGTTTGGTAGCTAGAAAAATTGCTATAAACATATTAATTCTAACACACTGTTGTTAACATTTTTTTTATATTAACTTAAATTTATTGGAAATTATAATTTTTAACGAATCTTACTTTTTAATTAAAAAAAGTTATTTATATTATTATGGTTTTAAATAAATTATAACAAATATAAAAAAACTGTGTTAGAAAGATTTTTTTATATAAAATTATTAACACTCTTCTTAATAGCTTTATAATAAGAGAGGAAGATTTTACAA
>PYAF01000012.1:1390122-1428328 GCA_007407185.1 Glycine tomentella
ATATGTTACTAAAATCCTTAATCTCATTAGTCCGTGCTGTTAATTCTATAATGGACTATAACGATAGAAAGTTGTAAATTTTAGGAATAATAATAAATTATTTTGGGTACATATATCAACGATTAGAATGACAAATATATCATGAATAAATCAAATAAACATAATTTAAATATTATTTTTATTACAAATTTCAAATAAATAAGAATTTTTTAATGGATATTATACATCTGCATTTCTTTCTATTAAATTCCTTATGTAACAAAATAATTGTTAAAATTAATCCAATTTTGATTACTTTTTATTTGGAAAAAAGAGAGTAAAAAATAACTCTAAATATTAACAAATTTAAAATTTAAAAAGGATAAAATAGAAAGAAAAAAAATTAATTAAAATATATTTTTGAGGCTGGAGAAAAGGGTGGGTGGCTGTGGCTGTTCCAGTTGGTGGTATTGCGTGAAGAGCGTGCGTGGCCTAGAAACTAGAAATCTAGAGCAGGGGCAAGGCGCGCACAGTGCGCACGTGCCGGGACAGGCTTCAGCTCAAGCTAACGTGCGCAGCAACCAGGTTGGAAGGAAGAGGAGGAAGGAGAGAGACAATGGCTGATCTATTTGCATGGCTCATCTCCTTCTTCCTCCTCATTGCCTTACTTGTCCTCGTTATTTACCAGGTTCGTTCATTTCACTTTTTATTATTATTATTCCTAAATATATTTATTGAATCAAATGTTACAACATGTGATATATGATTATGTTATAGTGCATTTGTTGCGTTTGGTTGTTGTTTCAATTATCGTCTAACATGTGATTTGTTGCAGCTAATGTGCCTGGCAGACCTAGAATTTGATTATATAAATCCTTATGACTCCTCAGCTCGAATAAATATGGTGGTTTTGCCAGAATATATTACGCAAGCTGTCCTGTGCTGCTTCTACCTTCTTACCAGGCATTGGATTATGGCACTCTTCTGTCTTCCTTATCTTTTTCTCAATCTCCGATTGTAAGTATTTATATGTGTTTATATCAATTCTACAAATATTTTTGGCCAGTGTGTTGTTTCTCAATGATACAGAGTCATGAAAAAAAGGTCATTTGGTTTGTTGATTGTGCATGCGTCAGTTCAATTTGATATCAGTAACCTATATTTTGGTTTTTTGCTTTCATGGAGTCTACATTTCTTACATTGATTACTAGAACTAAATATTCTGTTTCTAGAAAACCTCTTTAAGGGGAAATATGTACTTTTGTACTGTAGTTTGGGTGAGAGAGCAAAGTGTGAATTTGAACTCTGAGTCTTTGCATTATTCTCATTTTAGTTTGAGTCTAGGAATGTTCAGAGAGCTGAAACAAACCGATGTTACCATTCTTTCTTTCTTTTTTCATTTTGCCTTATTGAATTTTTTGTTTGGTTTCTCTGTTCAGTTTTTCTTTTATTTGGCTTAATTTGTCTTGGTTTGATTTACACCATATATAAGTTTGGTCAGCTGTATGGAGCTTCATTTTCATAGTTTCGTATTTATGGTTTGGTTAACTGTATGGAGCTGCTGGTCTAACCAAACAATATATATACTTGCACTTATTATACACGTGCAATCCTTGTGTTTTTTTTTTTTTTTTTTCACTAGCTTAAACCTTGGAAAGTTTGGGATTACGTTCGCATCAACACTATCAAATAACTTTATTTTTTTGTTTATATTCCTCACTGCTACCCTATTATAGCCATTGCTACCCTATTATAGCCATTCGAGTCTGTCAATGGTTGTCCATTGCAGGGTGCATGGTTGCTTACTGGTTACTAGTTAGAGGATTGAAGGAGATGAAACAATAATGCTTGATATTTTAATATACTCGAATGTGCTTAATATGGTCATGCACATGCTAATTGCATATTTTATTTCTTTGATCAGGTATAGACAAGGGAGGCATTTGGTTGATGTTACTGAGATATTCAACCTGCTCTCTTGGGAAAAGAAGCAACGGCTTGTCAAACTCTTCTATCTTGTTTTCACCCTTTTCCTCTCTGTATTTTGGTATGGTCATTTTGAAAAAGCTTAATTGTCTGTCAGTTTTATGGATTTCATTATAATGGATTTTTTTATTCATAAACGTTCATCTTGCTGCAGGATGATTTACACATCATTGGATTAGTAACTGCAGTGCTTGCTTGTATTATGGAGTGCTGCAAACTCCCAGATGTGTGTGGTAGGGAACAGTTTATTACTTGTCATATTGCTATCCTGATTAACGTGTACTTTAGGGGTAAGTTGCTGGCTTGTTTTGATAGTTGATACTTATAAAAGGTGGTACAGAATAATTTTATTCTTTGCATTTTTTTGGGGGGAATATTCAAGGGAGAGATTGTCTTTTGAAGGAAGATTGAATCAGCATCCACATGTGCTGCAATTCATATTCAGTCTTAGAATCCGGACAGAAGTAGGTTTGTGTTTTTTCTCTATCTACTACATATTATTGTTTCCTCTCTCAATTTCCATCCTCATTGTACATTTGTATATCTCAAATGGTGATTGGTTCTGTTCTGCATCATGCATTTTTGGTTTAATCCGTCTGTCTCTTTAGGTCTCAAAACATGATTGAACCTGCTGGAATAGAGCTATGTTGGGTTACGGGAATGTTGTGTGTACAAGAGTATGCTGCTGGGGTTAGCAATGTCATTGAACAAATAGACTGATGCTGGCAGCATACATTTTCACTTTTCATGTATGATAGCTACAAACCAGCAATGTCTCAAATTGAAATGGTACCCACACTCCTGGTGAGGGAAATTGGTGTTGTGTTTCAATTTGTTAATCTGTACACAGCTTACACATCTAAAAGACATTGGTTTAACATTGACTAGTGTGCCTCTAGTGTCTTCGAGATATTGCTTTAAAGTATATATTATATTGCATATGAAATTTTCTTTCAAATACAATGAAGAAAACAATGAAAAGATGAGAAATTAGAGTAAACAAACATTATTCCTGTTCTAATTATATTATGAGAATTTAAATATCATTGAATTTATAAGTTTTGTTTCTTGTCGTCTTTTCTTAATCTAAATTATTGAAGAAAACGTTAATTTTTCATTTTTTTATTTAATTTTCTATCTGCCGCTAATAAAATAGAAGAAAATTAAACAAAGCTACAAATATGTGTAAAAAGAAACATGAATAATGCAAATGAAGAAACATGAATAATGATGCAAATGAAGAAACATGATTTTATTTTTTGATGTCAATCAATTCACTTCCTACCAGAGAAGTAGGTTGTGAAAGGAAGCTCTATTTTTTTGTTTTTTGCTCTATGGAAGCGCAAAGAAGCTAAATTACTCTGATACATGAATGGCCTGTCATCGATGTAAACGATTTTTTTACTTCGTTATCCTTGCTATTGAAAACAGAACCGAAAACCTCACACGAAATGTCGAAATACATGGACTGGAATAAAACTATACATAAAGTCCAAGCCCAATAAAAATTCGAGAAACTCCAAAATTGCAAGTCCAGGTCCAGTACCCGATGGAAAAAACAAAAAAGGCACGCAAAAATATTTTTAGGGTTAAGTTAATGTTTGTCCAACTTTTTTTAAATTAAAAGTTACTTTAAAATTAAAGTTTCAAATAAGAGTTTTACAAATAAATAGAAATTATTTAAAGTTCCTTTTGAATTGAAAACTATTTGAAAAAAATTAAAAAATTATCGAAAACTAGTTGCCTCACTCAATTGAAAAATATATTTATATAAAAAAATTATATCTACTGCGACTTTTAGTTAAATGAAAGTATAAAATATTTATATTGATAGTGCATGGAAATTAAAATTTTAAAATAAAATAGAAACAATTTAAATAAATACAAACTATATTTTCTAAACCATGCTTTTATATTTAAGACAAAAATCTCCATATTCAACCAATATTTATTTCAACTTTTTAAAATTGAATAATGTAAAAAAGGATAATTCTATCACATGCTCATCTAAACTAGTTCTTGAAGAAAAAAAATATTGTGGCGTTGGGTCACAAGTACTTTATTTTAAATAATTAAAATAAATAAATAAAAAGTTAATTTAATTTCTTAATGCGCTTATATCTCATAAAAAATCTAAAGTAGTTAGAAAGATGTTGATACTTAACAATGGTTTATTTCTTAAAAGGTCTACCACATGATTTAGTTCGTATTTATCTGAAACATTAATCAAAACATTAATTTATAATGGTAAACATTAAAGTATGAAAAGGCTAACTTTATCATCTTTCGAAAGAAAAAAAATGCAAATATTCTTCTGGGAATGTTCCTTTTAAAAACCCTTAACTGCCGTACTTATTTGTTACTTATTAGTACCCTTTGCCTTTGGAATTGAAAGATTAAAAAAGTAATAAAAAAAAAAATATTCGAAATCTCCAAGGCACCAACAATTTCATCTATCAAAGAAGATGCTTACCATTGGCATCTGTAGATTCTTTCACAACTTTTTTAGCATTAAAACCATGACTTAAATATATTTTTAGAGGTTTCTGAAAATATGACACTTTTGTTTTTAGTTTTTATAAAGAATTTATTTATGTTTTAGCCTTCTACTGTTGCAATCTTCTCATTCGAAAATGTACTGGATTTGGCGCTTAAGTGGGCAGGCATAGCGGTTCAAGATTCTTTTAGAGAAGCAGCCAACAATCATCTTTTGATTAAAAATAAAATTGAAATCAAAGACAAACCACTAGGGCACTTGGATTGTAACGTTTTAAGGTACAAAGGTCGATCGATTGCTGAAAGGGTGAGACCCTAATTTATTTGTGCAACTTGGTAAGTTGTGATTATCGTTAATGAGATATGCGAAGGAAAACGACATCTGTTCCTAATAAAACGCTGACATATATCGTTTTCTTCTGCTTTATAAATCTTAATTCCTTGGCTTCGTATCATTGTTCATACTCGAGAGTTATGCTTTTCTGGAAATGAAATTATGGAACTACACACTTGTCTTCAAAAGGGTCAAAGACGGCTAACTTGCGCCTTAAGAAAATGAATAAATAGCTATATACTATATATATATATATATATATATATATTCGTCTTTGTCACTAATTCACCGTTGAGATGACGCATCAATTGTTTGGTTTTTTGGTTGGATATATGTCTTATATATTAACCGATCGATAGTGAATAAGAGTTAACAAGACAATTCGTTAAAAAAACAGAGTCAAAGACAAGAATCAATTAAATATTATCATAGTCTTTTAAGTTATAATAATAAGTTTATCAATTTGATGTTGATGTAATATCAGTTTTGTGAATAAATAGTAAATATTAACAACGTAAAGAATTATGACATTCATTCTTAAATCACCATATGATAAGTTTATTAATTTTTAACAGTGAGTGTGTTGCGACCTTCTTTTTTATTTTTAAGACCAAAAAAATAAGAGGAAGGGAAAGAGAGAATACTTATGAAAATAAAAGCACAAACAAAACAAGTTAACTTTCAATTAGCGGCAACAACCGCGGCACATTGCTTTCATTTTGACTAACCACTCACAGACCACTTGTCCCTCATGCACTCCCATTGCTGTGATATGGACTATGCACCATCACCGACCCGAGGAACTTAATATTTTGCTGTTTGACCGGAATCTTCAAATACACCCAAGTTAGTGGTTAGGTAAAGCTTTTTTCGGATTTGTATGTGTTTTTTTTCTTCTTAATCCTTCAATTTATCGAAAAGAATGATTATGGCTAATTTAAAGTTTGATTGAAAGATAAACAAAATTTGATCAATAATTATTTTCATCAAAGGCTCGAATTTGAATAATGCTCGAATTTTATATTTCTTCCTAAAAATTGATTTATATTTTAGTTGTTATGGACAGCTCACAGTTATAAGGTGAATATCTACTGCTCTAATTAGTTCAGTTTTCAACCAACCTTTTTATTCTCAATTTTTTCAGTTTTCAGTAAAGCTTTCTATTCTCAGTTGAACATCAGTGTTTGTGTGTGTTTGTATGAATTACTTTCTATTTTGTCGCTCAAGTCTTTTTAATTAGCAAAAGATTAGACACCTTGCTGTATAATTGTTGTTGTAGATTGGTGGACCATTATGATCGCATCAAGAAATTGTAACAGACAACTAATTAGGTAATCAAGACTTAATCGGTGGTTTTTTATCTCAGTCTAGACTCAGATCAACAGTTGGGTATCATATGCCTTTTGGTCTCCCAATCACATTATCTGGCATTTGATGTTCCAACCCCTCGCGTCTTTATCAACACATAACTCATGTTAATTCCACGTGATCGGGTGTGTCTCTATCAACCTGATGTGTCAGTTTTTTTAAAATTTTAATATAAACCGTTGCATGATGAGAGTAAACTTTGTTTGTCTTTTAAGTTAATCAGTCTTGAAGATTAAACACCCAATTCTTCCACTTTGCAATTGTAAACTGTAAGCCCCACCTGCCCAACCATACTAATCTAGATGAATTCTTTTTAAAGCAATGAAGATGAATTTAACCAGCGTATTTGTGTAAACAAAAAACTGCACCACCGCTCCCATTTTATTTGATTTGATAGTTTTCGAATTAGAATATATCGGTTTCAACTTATTTGTCACATTTTTATTGCCCTTATTTACCTATTACAATAAATAAGGATATTTTGATTAAATTAAAAACAATTATTTTATGTACTTATTAGCTTCAACAACAAATAAACGAAGCCAGGAGTTTATGATTTGCTGATATCTTCATAAACCATCAGAAGAACAGATCGATAAATCAATTGGCCAACTTTTATGGACCAGCTACATCTAACATTAAGTAATGCATACGGTCATGTAAGCTTTGCAATCAGCCTCTTAAACGATCAAAACATCAAAGAACAGATCGAAGTGATAAATCAATATAACGATCTTTCGATTAGGCCACAACTTTTATGGACCAGTGACAACTAGCAGTGGCAAAACGTGGAGCCCAGAAAAGAGTTGAAACGCGAGAAAAAGGTAGAGTTGAAATAAAAATTAGTCAACCGCTAAAATTAATATTATAAACATGGGAGAAAGTGGATATGTACACGACCTAAGTGCTAAACGAACAATGAACCCAATTTGTTCTGTCTTTACCTAAACACTTGTGCCTCTGCCACCAAGAATCCAATTCCATACTATTTCATCTCACAACCTTCCCACCGACGTGAACATCGTTCTGCAATAACCAAAATCTGTTCCGATTCAAAGGAGCATTTAAAATGGTGGGGCACCCCAATCTGCTACAGCTGTACATCTAACTATCCGTTTTCCACCTACCAAACCCAACCCAACCCAACCAACTAGAACAACAACTATCACCAAATTCCACCTTTAAACTTTTTATGTACACTAAGCCCAAATCTGAAGCAAAGAATATTATGCTACACATGTTTGGATTACATAGAACAAACTCACTCCTAAATTCTTGTGCTCTACCTTAAGAACAGGACTTGATTAGTCCCAAATGGTACAGATTCCTTCTCACAAGGCTCCCAATGGACAACAACACTGCCCCACCAATTCCAACCGCTTGATCCTCTCTCTCTGCCTCCTGATGATTTATCAAAGGCAACTCCTTCACTTCTAAATTGCTTAACCCAATTTTCTGCCTAACAGATTCGACAATTTTGGAATCAGCTGGATTTCCAATTGCATCCGTTACATAGAATATATTTGTAGCCATATTCCCTATGGTAGATATCTCAGCCCTGGTCACATTGAGCCCATTCTCTCGGAAAGTTCTCACCACTTCTGCTAGAAGCCCCTGCCTGTCTTCTGTGCATAACTCTAATCGAACACCCTGTAATCAAATCAAATAATTTAACAATTAACTAATTTTCGCCACTTCATATCATAAGGAGTAACGATTTAACAAATACTACGAGTGAGATGAAGGAAGCCTATACCTCAGATGCCCTTCTCTCTACAGCAGCTTTTAAGCATTGAATTACACGTTGACGTTCTGGTTCTGAACTAATTGGAGTCCCATCCTTGTGTCTTATATAAAATTCCTGAAATGAAGATTTGATCAACATTAAGTAAGAACATAAACAAAGCAACTAAGCAAAAGGGAAAATAACTACATTGGATGAAAGGAAGTTGAATAATTACCAAGTAAGCTCGGTCACCATTAGTGTTAATAGTTGCATGGAATACAACATATTCCATGTCTGTCAAATTGCATACAATGTCAAATAATAGCTTGGTTCGATCTTTGCACTGAACATTCACAACTGAATAACCCCTTACTTCCCAATTCTGGACTGTCACCAATACGTTATCGGAAGTCAATTTAAGAATAGGAGCCCTTTCATAATCACGGTCAACAAACATCAACTGATGTAGCCTTCTTTCAGTGTGCATCACGGCTATAGAGACAGAAATTTTTGCACTTCGAATGTCATTGTCTCCCTTCAAAACATTTCTTAAGCGCAATTCAATCTTATTAAGTTTCTGAGAGTCCTCAATAGCAGTCCCAGAACTAGAATCTTTTACATAGATTAAGGAGGCAATACGGCCATTGTGTGTCCAAACCTTAGACTCAACCACATCACATTGAAGATCAGCCAGTACAGCAAACACTTCCGATAAGAGACCAACTCGGTCAGTTCCTGTTAATTCCAAGGCAGTGAGACCGTTAGAGCGGTTGGTTCTTCCATAGTGAATGTTCCCAAGTGACTGTCATGGGAAAATTCAGAGTTAGAAAAACAACAAATACAAGATATAAAAACAAAATAAATTCTAACAGGTAACATTGTAATTGAATTAGAACATGTAAGACCAGAATAAAATACCTGTTCAATATATTTTAAAACACTCTCGTCCATTATCTTGTTTCCATTTTGATCAGTGACATGAAAAACTGTCCATTGAAAAGCCAAAGGTTAGAAGTGCTTGGGGCATTACCCATATTTAGCATAAGAAACCATAACTAAACCAATTATTAAAATGGGAAATGACAATTAGCTTACCATCCATGAACCACTTGCCATCGGCAGAAATATAAGCTTTCTTAATTGAAAGGTTCAGGTCAGCTAGCACTTCTACAGCATCCAATAGAATACCATGCCTTCTGGCGCTGTCAACCTGTGTAATTCATGGAAGCAGAGACCATTGTTATTTTTAATTAGTTTCTAAACATATATGGAACTAAATGTTCCCATATGGACAAGAATTTCGTGGCAGGTTACCTTGACTAGAGTAGCTGAGGAGAAAACGGAATTGTCAATGACAACCCTGTTTCATAGAAAAAGACCAAAGTTAGCAAAATTGCCTTGTCTCCCAATTTCTCTTCCAAACATCAAAATACAAAGAATACACTAACGGGAACACAGACTTTTCAGAAGTGGAGGAAGCTGGACGCAATAAGAAAAGAAAAGTCAAAAAAATCGTTAAAATATTGGCAGCGGACAAATCAAATTCAAAAGTCCGCGTGACTTAGGGATAAAAAAAACGCAATTATCCTCTGAAAAGTATTCACGTTTTGAAACTGAATTATTGCAACCAGATAGAATGAAAGGAGGAACAAACCCAGTGGTGTCTGATTAACAGGCTAGGGGTTTACCACCATTCGGGGGGGAATAGATTAAAGAGTAAATAAAATTGGCAGGAAATCAAAGAGTGTGTCCATAAGACGATGCAAAAGCAAAAGAATATGATAGATTTGCATAAAATCAGCTGGGAAATTTAAGGATCGGTCCAAAATATAGAGAGTTAAAAGCTATATGTTCAAAGTAATAGAAACGGAAGAGAGGCGAGGGGGGAAAATAGTAGCATAAAACACTGTAAGACATGAAGAGAGGGAGGGTAGTTAAAGAACCTGGGAGTGCTCATCCGCAATATGAGCTTTTGGTATTCGTCCGTAGACGAAGGGCACTCCATTATTGTTTCGCAGTTCTTGAAAAGGAGAAGAAAGAATAGTGTATTGAGAAGTAAGCTATGTTTTGCAGGAGAAACAGTAGGAGGTTATAACAAGAGTGTTCCCTTAACACGTTATCCGAAGAAGAAGAAGCCCTTGGCTGTGTCTCTTTCTTTCAATATGCGGTTTCCCCTAAGCCTAAGGCCAAAGCACGCCTTGTTCTTGTTCTTGACTATTTGCTTGCCTCCGTCTTTACCAAGTATGACTAGTACCACCGCTATATATATTTAGCCAAATATTTAAAGATATTTTCTACTCACGCTTTTTTTTTAAAAAAAAAAAAATTGAGTTTAGGGTAGCCCCTAGCATGCCTATACACAGAGATAGAGGAGAACAGCACTGTCACATGGCGTGACTAACGCCGGCCCCGCTGACCCAGCCTTTCTATTTTTTATTTTTTTTCTTCTGTTTCATGCCACACCGAATAATTGTTTAAGGATAAATAGACAAAATAATTTAGGGAATATGAGGGGTTGATAAATTGTGTTCTTTAAATTTATTTTTTAACACGTGTCCCCTTGACCAATCAGCGTGATTCACAATCCACATTGGACGACACGTGGAATGAGTAAACTTGGTAATTAAGGTCAGATTTGCCGACCCCAATCATTATTACGTCCGCACGTGATAACCCCGCTCGATTCGCCTTTTCCTCTCTCACTCACTCCTTTCGCCCGCTTTTCTTCATTCTTTCGTATTCACCTTTGCTTATTACCCCCCCCCCCCCCCCCTAGCGCTAACGTAACGCCTTTATTTTATTTTTCTTCATTCTACTTTGCTTATTTCCATTTTAACGATAATTATATTCGTTGTATACTGAAATTAATTTTAGGAAATCATAGAATGGGTCATTGAGTGTTTTTAAAAGAAGTAGGAATTAGGATAGTATTCGTTGATAAAAAGGATAAAAGATATATTCGTTCATAAAATTAAATACATAAATAGGATTTATTGTGTTAATTAAAATATCAACTCAAATAAAATAGTTATATTATGAAATAAAATAATAAGATATTGCAATAAAAAAAATCTTTACACATAATAAGTATGAATTTAATTTGTAATAAATCAAATTATACTTGAAAATATAATAGTTATTGTCATACATTATGTAACAAATATAGAAATTTGTATAGGTGACATTATTTTTACTAACGTCTTACCAAAAAAAAAATATTGTATTATATGTGCTTTCCTTATTAAAAAAGCATAATTATATCTTAGAATAAAATGTATGATTGGGTTTAAGAATGATATCTAACCAAATTTTATATAGGAGACATACCTAACTGATTTTCAGATATTTGATTTGAAACATAATCTACGATGTTCTTATATTTACCTCATATATTAATATATTAATATATTTTTTTATTATTTTGCATATATTGTTTACAGAGGGATTAATAGATTTTACATATAATCTACGATTTTCAGAGGGACTAATTTATTTTATATATATTACATTCTTTTAAAAAATGTGATTGTCAATAAAAGGTTGGCTCAAAAGATTATTCTATCAATTTTACTTGGTCGCAGTTGTTTAGTTAGTCTCGGGTTGTAGATGGATCGATCTTGAGGATGATTACCCGGTATACCCATTAAAAAAAATTAAGGGGGGCACTTTTGCGGGGGTTCGGGGGCAACGTCCCCGAAAAATTTTTTTTTAAAAAAAATTAAAGGAACAAACCGTTATAACAAAAGTGTAAAAATGGTACAATTTAAAAGAAAAAAATGACAAAATTAACGTGTGATCAATACTTAAAAATAACAAGAATGTGATCACTGCATTCATAAAAATTACAAACATACATATCCAGATTCACTTCTCTCTTATTTTTCATCTTTTTTATTATTCTTTTTCCATACTTTTCAATTTCTCGTACAAATGCCTAAACTATTTATTTATTTATTTTATTATTATAAAAATTACCCAAAACATAACACTTGTAAAATTATTATTGAGAATTTAAGGGGGGGCACTACCCCCCCAATCATTAACGTGCGTCCGCCCGTGCCCATTAAGCAATGGTAGTATTTTTTTGGATGAAAAATGTTTGATGAACACCCATTAGAGGCACTCTTTGTGTCTATCTTTATTTTTAAAAATAAATAGAAAAAAAGAAAGAAAAGTAATTAAATGAAATAGTGGTAACAATCTTTTTTAGAAGAAGTTGCAATAATTATATTTTAAAAGTTTATGAAGAAAATAAAAATAGTTATATATATATATATATTAAAAGGTAATTTAGGACTAAAAAATGTGTACATCAAAGAAAATAATTGTCTTTATTAATAAATATAGATGATAAAGTTTATGATGTAATTGAAAGATAGTAAAAAAATGAAAGGTATTGATGAAATGTTTAAAATAGATGGATGTACATATTATTATTCCTTTTAGATAGAATAAAGTAGTTAATTCCTCCAATGTGTGCTACAAATATTTCCTCTAATCGTCACATGCGTGTTTGAATATGAGATTAAATTAATGATAGAATCAAACCAACATCGTATAAGGAGCATGTGTGCTAACTTTGGATGCATGATCGCATGCATATGAAAAAATATCAGTTTGAATAAATAAAATCTTTAAATATATATCAATATTTTGAAAAGTTAATTCTTAATTTTTGGATAATTAGTTATTGACTACCAACTTAAGAGATCCGAGGTTAAAAATTTAAGAATATTGTGGGTGCTAAGATTTTTACTTAATCCAATAACACTAATTGAGTGATAATCTAACGCTAACTAATTCGCATACTTAGTGGTGGAGTGGACTCTTGTGAATGTAATAGTACTTTATTTGTTTTTTTTTTTTTTTGGTAGTGTTTAATAAAGTCAACAATAGAAATGCATATCCTAATAAATTCCGAAAGGAGTATGTTGGGTTGGGACCCATGGAAAGAGGGCCCTCGCTGTCCGTGGCCAGATGCAGGGCCGTCAGAAAACACGTTCAACGGGTTTTGCTAGTGTCGTTGCCTTTAAATACAAATTACCTGTAAACAATACAACACTATGTATTTTGAAACATGCATATAAATAATTTTATTGTATAAAAATTCAAAAAAACATCCTTATAAGCCTGCAATAATTAAGTATTGTGAAGAGGTGGGTTAGTTAAGGAAGAGTTGTTGGCACGAAGGTATGGCGGGAAGAGACGTGGTTTCTGACAAACACGGTTGTTTGGCCATTGTTATTGTATTTGTATCCACATCGATTTGTGGATCCTAAAAAGTTGTGTGTGGCACATCACACCACAATCCACAGTGTATTGGATTTGGCAGCGTGTCTTTCTACAAAGACGAAGGGGCAATGTACGAGGAGTAGTGCCACGTCGTTGACAACTCAGCCGTTGTTGTCTGGGTCCACCTCATCTTTGAATTTTTCGTAAATCCCGCCTTATATTATCTTCTTCGTAGTAGTGCTTTTTACCGTTAAGACCCTGTAGCGAGAAATTCGAAATTGTTGCTCACCATTTGAGGCGGGATTCATTCAAAGATGTTAATCCAACGGCGCCGCATGCCTTTCCGTGGGACACTCGACGCATATTTTGCTCCAACGTGGTTTTCAATAAATAATTAACGCAATTAATCTAACGTACCACGAATCAGAATGTATGATACTACCACAACCATGCAAGATCTCTGTTTACCATGCTCTGAATTTAGACAACAATGGCTTTCGACTCCGACTTTCTTGCATGACACCCCGCGTTTCCTTACTGTTGCCACTTAAATTAATTTGCTATTGGGTTTGTGACTTGTAAGCATACATTCATATGATCCTTTTAACTATTTCACAATGTCAATTTTGGTCTAATTATTGATCTGGCTGATTGTAGTAAATTAGTGGATTAGTGGTTTAATCAGTAAGTCAATAATTAATTCAGTTTGATACGGTATATATTAAAAATTTAAAATTATATATATATATTATAAGTATATAATTGATATTATTTGAGTAAAAAAATTCATCTATACTCCAAAATTCAAATTAAAAAAGAAAATTAATTTTTTTTAAAAAAAACAATACTTTTTAAAAATCGGTTTGGTCAAACTGGGATACGGTGACCAATCCAATCGGATTTGACCGGGTCAACCTGGATCAATTATGTAATCAGTCCAAAAGCGAAATCAATCCGATTAGTTCACTGAATCCCAATCCGACCAGCTAGCCCGGACCGGGTTTGATAACTCTAATTTCACATTTCTCCTACCATTATATCTTATTTGGATTTATATATAAAAAAATAATTTTATGTGTTAAACTTAAATATAAGTAAATTTAATAAATTTCATTATATTTAATGTTGTCACTCGTAAACATACATTTTATTTAATTTTAGTTCTATTTTTAATTATTCTTTTTATCAATGATATCAAATTCCAATAAAAGGTATTTTAAAAATGACTTTATTTTTTACTTAAGATTAGTAAAATTAAATGATGTTAATTAATTTTTTAATTAGTATGAAATTAATTGTTTTTGGTTATATGAGTCTCGAAGGAATATAAAATAGAATCTTAATATTTTATATAGTGTATGTTTGGTTTCAAATTTTAAAATTGATTTTGGATCCATAATTGATTTTAGATAAATTTCTACGTGTTTGGTTTCACACTTTAGAAAATTTCAAAATTAATTTTGGGTTTAGAATTGAGTATGAATTGAAGCAACTTTAAGTAGTTTTTGTGTTGAATCATAAAATTTATGTTGAATTTTACTCCTAACTTAATTGTATAATAAAAACATCTAAACATAAAACATATCACTTCAAAATTTTATAAACATTTATTCAAACACACACATATTCTTGAAGATGCACAAATAAAAAATAAATTCTATAAAAGTAAGAATTCATTTTATTTATTGTGGAGAATGTGTATCAATTCATGCGGTATTATACTAACTTTTTCAATTATTTTGAATTTGATTCATAGACATACAGTTATATTCAATACTTTAATTATTACCTATAATAATTTTATACCACTCAAATAAGATTATCTCTTATAAAAATAATATTGAAACTATCAAACAAGAGAATTCATTTCATTTTGAATAATATATATTATTGGTGTAAAATTTTCTTATAAGTGTTCAGCTTAATTAAAATATTAAAGCTTATAGTAATTTTAAATATTTTTTCTTTAAAATTTAATTTACTTTTATATCATGTTTTTTCTCATTCTAATACTTAAAAACAATAATCAAAACAACACCTTGTATATGTGTTTTATTATTGTTTTGGCTACTTTTTTTCTAAACAAATTGAATCAAAGTTAATATATGCTTCATTTACTTTTACCTTTTTTTCTTCTTGATTTTGTTTCTCGCTGTCAATATTACCAAACAAAGTACACATTTTGGGGGTTTTGTTTTTTTCTTATGCCTTTTTTTTGGGCTATATATCATATATAATTCTTTTTTTTACAATATTTTGCATTCTGTTTTAACTGTGATTTTAATTCGTTTATCTAAAAAATTAGGAGTTGAATCATTATTGAATATATTATATGACTTAAAAAAACACCAAAATATTATAGTATTTCTATACTGATTGAGAAATTAAGCTAAAAATATTTAGAGGTTGTTTAATCAAGGAAAGCTAAAATAATTTCTGTAATTTTTATAATAAATATTTATCTTTTATTATTCTATTTAACTTTTCAATTTATTTTTAAAAATGATAAAAAAAAAAAAACATTACTTTCCCACACGTAACTACGGGTACATGCATGATGCATTAGCGCAGACCTAAGGTTAAACAAGTCAATCAACATACCAGGCATAGCCCATATAGTCAATTGTGCAAACTGGCCTTTTACCGGTACCAAATATGTACAGCAATTTGTTATGTTTTTTGCTGTATACAACAATTAGTCTTAAATGACATAAGGGAAGCTATGCTATAAAGTTTGTGACGCCCGAACACTTGCAAGATCAACGACTATCCTTACATACCAATATAAGATTTTTTAGTGTACTTTGTCCTCACTCACACACTTCCTGAGAAACTTCTCAGGAGGTCACCCATTCCAAGATTGCTCCAAGTCAAACACGCTTAACTGTGGAGTTCTTATGTTATGAGCTACCGAAAAGTAGATGCACCTTGTTGATATAGGTAGTACCTATTAAATCCTTTAAGTTATCCTCGACTGTACAGTCTCATACCTACACAGCCTCTGGATCCCTCTCGTTCGGGTATGTATTCGATTCATTCATGTACTCCTCCTGCTGAAAGCCTGTCAGGAGCCGCTCCTTGTCCGTGCCTCACTGCACCGACGATCACTCCCCGCCCTCGTCAGCGCCCGAGATGTTACATGCCCACCAGCTTCCGCCTGGTTCGTCCTCGAACCACACCGTACTGGTAGAGAGGCCTTGCTCTGATACCACTTGTAATGCCCGGCCACTTGCAGGATCAACGACTGTCCCTACATACCAACATAAGACTTTTTAGTGTGCTTTGTCCTCACTCACACACTTCCTGAGAAACTTCCCAGGAGGTCACCTATCCCAAGATTGCTCTAAGTCAAGCACGCTTAACTGTGAAGTTTTTATGTTATGGGCTACCGAAAAGTAGATGCACCTTGTTGATATAGGTAGTACCTATTAAATCCTTTAAGTTATCCTCAACTGTACAGTCCCATACCTACACAGCCTCTGGATCCCTCTCGTTTGGGTGTGTATTCGATTCATTCATGTACCCCTCCCGCTGGAAGCCTGCCAGGAGCCGCTTCTTATCCGTGCTTCACTGCACCGGCGATCACTCCCCGCTCTCGTCAGCGCCTGAGATGTTACAAAGTTGGACCAAACCATTTAACTATAATAATGGAGACGTTTGTTGAAGCAGCCACGAAGCTGACAAAAAGATATTGTAGCGAAAAGTAAAGAGAGAAAAAAGAGGGTAGGAAGCCACACCATAAACACAATATACATTGGCAACATTAAATTTAAGTGTAATAGATTTTATAAAATTGATTATAAAATAACGTGATTTTGTTTGGATAATAAATATAAGAAATCAGTTTTTTAATAGAATGATATTTGGGTATTTTTAATCAAAATTTATTTTGAACATATAATTACTAAAATGAGTTTTAATTATTTGTACATGTCTAGTGTATTATTATTTAATATTTATTGTTGTGTTGATTATTAATTTTAAATAAATAGGTAGGTTTACAACAAGTTTTTATAATAAAATTAATAATTAAAATATTAGATTCTGAAATAAAATGCATCTTTTTAATAAAGCTTGCAATCGAAATTAACATAACAATGTATTTATAAAGTAGTGACAGAAAAACACAAAAATAATAAATAATTTGTAATATAACACAACTTTATCCTATCATAATAACACTAATTTTGATTTAATACTTGTATCATTTCATCTCGTATTGAAAGAATCTTGAACACGATCCATCTAAGGTGAAACAATAACGTTTACAACTTGGGTTTTGTCAAAGTTAAATGCATTATAGTAATTATCATTCGAGTCAAGACTTATGTTTTCATCTTCATAAAGTGTAAAATCAACATCGTTCTTAGCATTCATTTTGATAAAATTGTGTATAACCATCGTTGCACAAACTATTTGCACTTGTGTTTCAATTTTTTACTTAGGCATGGATCGCAAGATTGCAAATATGTTCTTCCATACTCTAAAAGTTCCTTCAATGGTTCACCTTAAATTGGAGTGGTGATAATTAAAAATTGCATTATTATTTGCAAACCCAAATATATGTCTAAAATCAGAAAGGTGGTAAGGTTCACATATGTAAAGACCAATGTATCTCATTGGTGTTGGATAGCCAACATCTACCAAATAATTTTTATCTATTAAGAAAGGTAAAAAATATGGATAAATAAAATATAATCGAGAGTGAAATTCAATTATAGTGACAAAAATCATTCTAAAATATACACTTCTATTTCAAAATAACTGTTATGAAATACATACACACTTCTAAAACAACAATTCTAAAATATAAAAAATCGCGTTCCATAATAATTTTTCCATAACTAATATTTTCTATTACATAATAGTTGTTCCAGAAGTGTATATCTATTCTAAAATAATTGTTTTGGAATATAAAAAAATTCTTTTCAGAAAAACTATTTTTGAATGAGATTTTTCTATTCCGAAATAGTTGTTCAGGAATATATATACATTTTTTAAACAATTATGCCATAACAAAAAAAATCTCAATCCAGAATAGTTTTTTGGAAATAATTTTTTCTATTCGAGAACAGTTGTTTTGGCGTGCACATGTATTCCAAAATAGAAAAAAAAATTTAGAAAAATTATTTTGGATGAGATTTTTTCTATTCCATAATAGCTATTTTGAAACACACACATGTATTCCAAAATAGAAAAAAAAATTAGAAAAATTATTTTGGATGAGATTTTTTCTATTTCATAATAGCTATTTTGAAACACATATACACTTTTGGAACAATTATTCCAGAAAAAAAAAATCTCATTCTTATATAGAAATTTTTTGGAAAAATATTCTAGAATGAATTTTTTTTCATTATGCAATAGTTAATCTAGACTATATATACACTTCTAGAACAGAAAAAAAATCTAATTTTAGAAAGAATTTTTTTATTCTAGAATAGTTGTTTTATAAGTGAATATATACATTCCAATGAGACTGAGGTGAACAACGTTAGAAAGGATAATTTGGAGATATTGTAAAATTGGAAGGTGCAGAATTCAAAAACGTTCGGCTTCGGAATTGGAATCCAGCCCAACTAACAAGTTTTGGAGGACCTTATAAGCCCAACTACTCCTCAGTCGGGCCAAAAATGAAGACGACAACAATACGACACCGTATGTTTCTTCCGCTTAATAAAGCATTTTTATCCAGTTCCAAACTCACATTGGTTTTTGTTGTGAAATGGCTGTTGCGCACTGCCATTGCCCCGTTAGTCTATTCCGGTCCGACGCTAGCGTTCGTTTGGGTCAGACTTTGACGCTAAAGAGCTTCGAGAATTCATGGCTTGGAACTAAAGTTAGGGTTTCGCCATACAGTCTCAATCTGAGATCTGTCGTGTCCGTTTCCCGGCGCCGCCCGTTCGCTGCTACCGTCTCCTGCAGCCTCCCCACCGCGTAAGCTTTTTTCAGTTCCCGATTCGTAATTGATTTTCCTAATTTTGGGTTTTAGGTTTATTGTGATTTTATGTTTGCAGAAAGCTAGAGCCTGCTTCTACTGGCCAAGAAATTCCCAAGTGAGTAGAATCGCCCAAATGTGTTTGTCTGACTACTTTTTTCTCGTTAGTCCCTGCCTAATTGTGTTTGATAAAAGCAAGATGGTCTTCCAAGGCTATAAAATCATTTGCAATGTCTGAATTGGAGGCAAGAAAACTTAAGTATCTGACCACTGGCACTGAAGCCCTTCTCATGGGGGTTCTCATTGAGGGTAACTAAGTAACTCGTTTGCTCCATTGCTGTTTTTGAAACCTTTATGTTTGTTTCTGATTTTGACGGGATTGGTGTTAGATGCGTTTATTTTGGAAAAAATGAGGTTTTATGTTGTAATGTGAATTAGTTTGCATGTGCAACATGAATAGACAAACATCTTAATATTCTTTTGATGGGAACTTAGCTCAGAACAGTGGGGATCAGTGACAGTCCTTGGTAATAATATATCTTAGATTCCCGTTAAGTTTTTATGGAAAACTCCTGGTTCCATTGCCTAATTTTTGTTGTTTTTATAAGTGTCCGTTAAGTTTTTATGGAAAACTCCTTGTCCCATAGCCTAATTTTTGTTGTTTTTATAAGTGTTTGAGTATCGAGAGAAAAGGAGAGAGAGAGAGAGAGAGAGAGAGAGTTTCTGAAGTTGTAATATTATTCCATTGAACAACTAATCAGTTAACTACAACGGTATATAATTATATTATATATAGAAACACTGAACAGACTGCTATCAGTCTTAACAGAATGTTAACTGAATTTAGACAGTTCTAGAATATTACAATGAGACTACTATGATTTCCCCGTCAAACTTAAGGTGGCTGCTACCGAGAGTTGCTGAACGCTTTGTGTTTGTCCCTATGAGAGCAAAAGAGAAGTTTGGAGAGAGCCTTTGTTTGGACATCTGTTTTCTGGTTTTGAGCTGAAATGTGAGTAACAATGGATACTTCGTGAGGACTTTTTCTTGTACAAAGAAGATATCTACTTCTCCATACGCGTTGTGTGCAAGTGAAGAACATGATTATGCGTGAGGGCTACTAGGCTTTAGACTTTGGTTGACTTTGCCACATTAAATTACTGGAGTGGATGCTGTAACTTGGAGTTCTCTTGATAAAGATTGAACTCAGAATCAGTTTGAAGGGCTTTGATTATTGTATTTTATTGAAGTTTGACAGAGGCCTTAAATTTTTTAAAGATGGATAATGCTTCAGGTTTTTGTTTATTAAAGTATATTAATGTATATTTGCTATATGCATCAACGAACAAATGTAATAAGAGTATCCAAAGAGGGAGTTGATTAGCTCTCCTTAGACGACAACTAGTATTCACTGGGCTCATCAAATTGTCAACCCACTTCATAATATTTGACTAGAACTCTCATGGAGTTGCTAACCTCTCCTTACAAATAATTCAAGGCAAGAAATGCTTCTTTTTTCCACTTGGAAAAAATGAACATTTTCATGCAAATTAACTTAAAGACAACATTTTTTGTTTTTAGTTATTTCTAGTTGAAAATTTATGCCTTAATCTTGTTTGGGATGCTTTTAATTGATTACATATGTCCCTTGTTTAATGCATTTCTTCCAATGAAAGTTCTGAACCTATAAGTTTAAGCATTGTGCTAATCTATCTTTGGGCTTTAGGTACTAATCTAGCTGCTAAGTTTTTGCGAGCCCATGGAATTACCCTTCTCAAGGTGCGTGATGAAACTGTGAAGTTACTTGGAAAAGCTGATATGTTTTTCTTCAGCCCAGAGCATCCTCCACTGACTGATGAAGCTCAGAGGGCCCTTGATTGGGCTGTTGATCAAAATATAAAATATGGTTGGTTGTTGTCATTTTTCTCATTTACTATTCTTTATCACCAATTGCAGAGGAGGGGACGGCTGATTGCAAAGCTTACATGACTTTATGCATTACTTAATGTTTTTGCTAGTGGTTTAAATTTCTCTGATATTTTCTGAGTCTCTCTTCTCTCCCTCTAAATTGTCTTTAAAAAACGTGAAAACATACAAAGTTGGACAGACTTTTGTTTATAGTATAATGTGTCATGAAGGGTTACTCTAAAAGTAAGTGATGGGCCATGGTTACTATACACGGAATGATGGAACACAATATTTGTATTTTGTAGGACCTATGCATTTAAACACTTTACATTTGAGCTTATGCCAAGAAGACATTATTTTGTAACGAGTTCTATATGAAAATTTCTATGGAAATAGCTTAACGTGTATGGAATTTACATCTTTTGATGTACCCTGGCTCTTATTGCCTATGCTTCTAGTTACTTATTTTTGGTTACATAACATGTTTACAAGAATTTGTGTTATTTGGGTGTGCTAATGACATATCGTCTTTTGGTCCTGAAGCTTGTAGCAAAAATGATTGTCAAACCTACATTCCAGTTGATGATGGTTTTGTTAGTTCATGACTTTCATTCAAATTTTAACTATAAAAAAGACCCAAAATTCTGCTTTTGGAAATCATGATATATGATAAAATTAAACTAGGAATTCCAAGATAAAGCGCCGAGGCAATTTGATATTTAAATAAATGGAAGGATTTATTTAGAGTTCTCAGAGTTTGAAATGCTTTTATTGTAGATTTGAAGGCATGTTGGTTCTATAGCCAAACAGAAGAGTCCTTTGTCGTTTCCGAAGGCATTTTTTGGCATTATGCTTCCTGCTACTGATTTGATGGTTTTTGTTTCTTAGAATGTTTGCTTGTAATGATCCTTTGTAATATCCCCTTGTTTAATTATTATTCAAAGAAGATTTATTGATAAGAATGTCGCAATTGATTTTGCTTTGTGGAACAGTTGTTCTCAATATATGTAGAAAGGCCATTTTTGGGTAGCCGCTGTTAATTTGTACATATCCTCGCGGTATATTATTCATTCACTTTGTGCACCATCATTACTTTTTGTTTTGCAAATGATGATTCTTATCAAATGTTCTATGCTCCGAAGCTAAGATTAATCCTTTTTATAAATCCACTCGTGACTTGCAGGTGATGGCGGGGAAATTACCACTGCACACATACTTCTTGGCATTTGGTCTGAAGTGGATTCTCCCGGTCACAAGATTCTGTTGACTCTTGGCTTTAATGATGAAAAAGCTAAAGAGCTTGAGTTCTCAATTTCTAAACCTGGATGTACGGATGATTGATGTCTGCTTTAATATGTATGAGCAAGAGTTTTGCTTTAATTGCATATTGGCCATCGATGCCATTGTTTGTACAATTGATAGATCAACAGGCTGTCTGTTCCGCCTATTGAATTGGATGCATAAATCTTCTTTTCAGATGTGAAGTGCCCTTTACTCTCTCGCCAAAGAAAGAAAGAAAGAAAGAAAAAAGATATAAACAACTAAAAGCAAAGCAATAGAAATTGATCTAAAACGAAAGATAAACCATGTCGGTTGCTTTTAAGTGATTTTCAGGAAAAGTCCTTGAGCACTGAAACTCTAAAAATGGGTTTGACAGATGACAGACAATTAAGCTATTGTATGTATGATCTTTCTCCCGCTTTCAATTTGTGCACACGGATAAGCCATGTCTTTTTCATCGTGGCCTGGTGCTTGGAGATACGTATGAACTTGGTTCGATGGAGATGATGATAATTTCTAATATTCATTTTACACGACATCTTTTTCATGGGCGTCAATTTGTTCTTCTGCGTCATATTTGGAAAGTTCCTTAACCTGCTCTTGGCCTGTTAGAGTTTGTGCCTTGGCAGCTTCCTCCACCCAATTTAACCGCGCAATAAATACCAATAACAGCGTCAAGCAGGTAACAATACCAGTAAGAAGTCCAATGAAGAGTCCAACAAGCCCAAGACGGAGCTTGAAGGCAAAAACAACACCAAGTGGCAGTGCCAGGAAATAAAATCCACCTAGATTCGCGTACATGCCCAACCAGGGTCGTGCTGTCCCTCGAACTATGCCTCCACAAACTGCCAACGGAAAATTAAACACTTCAACCAGAGCCATCAGCAACATTGTCTTCTTTACTCCCTTTATAATTCCCATATCATGGCTAAACAGTGGCCCCCAAATTCCCCTGGCAGCCACCATCACCAAGCTACCTATGCAACCAGAGATAAAGCCCAATGCCAGAGACACACATGCTGATCGGTAAGCAAGACCAGCTTGGTTCGCACCAAGCTCATTTGAGACACGTGTGGAAACACAAGTGGCTAGTGACAGCATCACTGAGAAAAGCAAATAGTCGAAGTTTAGCACAATGGCCAAAACTCCCACTGCTTGCTTAGCATTTGTGAGGTGACCAGTAAGCAAAACTAGAATCTCATAACACCACCACTCAAGGCATGTGTTGAGGCAGCATGATCCACAAAGCTTGACCAGCCTTATCCAATCTTCAATGCTCTGATCCCACCACCCTCCTTCCTTCCACATGCTTTCCTTTTTGTTCTCAAGAATTAAAACATAAATGGCTAGCAAAACCACAACAATAAGATCAGTTATCCAAACTGCCATGGAAACTCCTCTGAGGCCCATGGTCCTTGAGAGCACTATGTTAATTGGTATGTGGAAGGCTAGTGCCACAGCAGAACTAAACATGGTGGGAAGAGTTATGCTCTGACAACTCAAGTAGGCTTTTAAGGGACAGAAGAGTGAGGCAACAAACAAGTCAGGTATGAGACATGAAACATAGGTCCTGGCCACAGTGGAGATGTCTTGTTGCTGGCCAAAAAGGATCAAAATCTTGTCAACATGAAGCCACAAGAAAGTGATGGGAAGTGATACCAATAGCAACAGTGAGATTGTCATGAGAAGGGTCTTGTGAAGGAGCCTGAAGTTTTTGGCACCATGAGCCTGTCCACATATGGGTTCCATGGCACCACATAGACCATTGAGGACAGAGAAGCCAGTGACATTAGCAAAAGTGAAGCCGAGAGCTCCACCTGCTAAACTAAGCTCCCCAAGACGGCCTAAAAATGCTGTTGTGATGGCTGTCTTGGCAAACCAAGCCAAATTCATGGCCACCATTGGAAGGGCTATTCCTCGTTGAACTCTTAGCTCTGAGACCACCATCGAAACCATATTGGCAGGGCATTTTTGTAGGGGATGAGGAGGTGAAGGGGGTTGGTCGGTTTTATCGTTTAAGCTTAGGTTGTTGTCTCCTAGTTTACATGTTAAGGTTGCTGACATCGTTGCTGTTGTGCCTTGGGATTGGTGGAATGCACAAGTTTCTTAATCGTGAGGGAGTTGTAGTAGTTTTTTAAGGCGGAATAGATTGGTGGTGGTAGCAGGCTTTTTTGGGTGCCAATAGAAGAAGCGGTTGGTGAAAGATTTATAGTGCATGATGAGCCATGCTAGCACTTCGGTTATTGCAAGAACCCAAGACATGTCCCTACGTTGAGGAGAAGATTTGCAACAGATTTTTTTTAACTGGTTTGCAAAAGGAATTAAAAATTTAGACAAAACTTAGTGCAATATCTGCCGTCATGCTTTTATTTCATAGTTTGTGTAGTAAAAATTAATATGTTTTTTCATACATATAATATAACAATTGAAGTGCTTAAATTTCAAGAAAAAAATTAATTACAATAATATTATTGCTTTTGGTACTATTTTGATCAAAATGATAACATATCTCTTTATCATATCTTACTGATATTTAATGCTAATTTTTAGATTTAAATATATTTTTTATATTTGTAATATTTTTTTAGGTTATTACCTAAATTTTTTATTTTATTTTACTACCTAACTTTTTACAACTTTTACTTTTGATATCTATCATTAATTCAAGTCAATTAAGTAATAATGTGATATTTTATTAATTTATTATATTATTATCACTTTGATAATGTGATACTCTATTAGTTTATCATATCATCATTTAATAGATTGAGATTAACAGGTATCAAAAATAAAAAATACACACATGATTTAATTTTCGGAAAGGTGAAAATTTTAAAACTGATTTAGTATTTAAAAGATATTTCTTTTTCCCCCCAAACCAAGCGGATAAATTCTAAAGTGCAAAAATGAAAATTCCTTTACTGTCTTATGCCACTCAAATTTGAAGATAAGAGAACTTTCCTCATATACTGCAAACAACTCTTTTCTTTTTAACGAAAAAGAAAAATTATTCTTTCTTTAACTAAATTGGTGGTAATATTCGCACGTTCATCTTCCCATGCGCACATTAAAACAATAGTTTTAAATTTAATTTAAATTCTCAAAATAATGTGGATATGGAAAAACCACATGGAATTGAGAAGGGAGAAGGGAGAATGGAGTTGTTTGATGGTGTGGTACGGGTGGAGAGAGAAAGGAAGATTGTCAAAAGACTCAAAACTAATTAGTTTTTTTTAATATATATATATATATATACACACGAGGAAACTTCCAACGAAAAACTTAAATTCGGCAAACTAACAGTGTAATAAGATCTGATCATCAAACACCGTTATGATAAAAGAATAAACTTAAAATAAAAAGTTAAAGAGCCAAATTAAAATATTTTTTTTGAGAATTAAAGCAAAACTTAAATGACTTAAATACCATTATTTTTTTAAGAGACGTATAATAAACCGGAATAGAAAATTTTCTTGAGAGAGGTAAAGCTCACTCCAATTATGCTCATTATATCTAACTACTGGATAGATATGTCTTTAGTAAAATACAATTTAAAAAAAAACTACAGTCATCTCAAATTAGTAGACTAGATTTTTTTTTTTTTTTTTTTTACTGCAATTAGTAGACTAGATACTACGTACAGTACGTCAATATTTATTTCTCAAGGTAGCATGCGAGCATGTGACAAATGCAATCTTAGCTCGATCAAAATCCCATTCGAGGTATATTGGCGAATATAATCTTTGAAACGTTGAAGAATTAATGAAGAATCAAAACCGGTTTCAATCAAGTATGCATTGATTCGGGCAGATTAATTCCGTCGGTTGATACCCTGTTTGGCTGAAAGTAATATTCATGTGCCAAATTCATGTTTTATATATATATATATATATATATATATATATATATATATATATATATATATATATATGCTCGTATTTTGTCACAAAAAAAAATGTATATATGCCCCTATTTGGTTATTTCAAAGGCATGCATGGATGAGATCATGAGAATCAATGAAAGGCTACAATACAAGCTACTGACTTTTTCTGTGCTACTTGGACACGTAATTTAATATAAAAGGACCGTAGTTACTAAAAGGATATAAATGCAACGTTTAAGGCTGAGGAATCTAAGGGAATTTAACCATGGAGTGCGACTTTAACAGATACATATACATATAATCAGATTGGAGAAATTGTCATATACCCACGAGCATAGGGGGAAAAGAGAACCGAAAGGTGGAAGCAGATACTTCAGGGCTGAATCCTTTTTATTTTAACTTATTTTTCTCCACGTTCCCTTTCCCACTAATGATAGACACTCACGGTTCTGTTAAGTGGTTAGTGGAGGGTTGGTCCAGATGCAGAACAAAAGCTTACCAAAGCTAATCATGTAACTTGTCCCTTCCATGATCCATCACCACTAATTACTTTTCGTCTCATAAGGTTTTTAATCATAATTCTACTACACAACTTGAAGCATATTATATATAACTATATATGTATATATGGCAATGAACACTTCATCCACTTTGAGGCCGTGCAAGCTGGAAACCTACCTTGCAATGAGTAACTGAAACAATATAAACCATATATAAATACAGCAATTTTTATTGTTAAAATCAATATACAGGTATCAGTATGTGAAGTTAAATATAATAATATTTACGTATTTCTTAAATTTTATTTTACTTTACTTTTTTCTTAATATAATTTTTATAGATAGATAGGTTTTCTATCATTATCATGTTATTACTAGTTTTTTTTTCCTTCAAAATTTATTGAAAAAGCATCATCTAGCCAAAAATAAATAGAACCGTTATAATTTGTGATAATAATTCTATCTCAATCCAAAGAAAAATGTATATATATATATATATATATATAATCATAGATAGTTAGAATATATAAAATATCCAACTTTTGATATAGAGACAGACGACAGTCGTAGGTGTGAAACAAATACGTCACTAATTTTAAAATATTTGTTTTTTTCCAGCAATTTTAAAAATATTTGTGTATCAGATATGATAAGTACATATTATATGCTTGAATATAGGTGTAGAGAGGTTACAATGAAAATATATGCGAGAGATTGAACACAAGTATAAATTGAACTTGGTAAAAGTAAATATTAAAAGAATAATTACCAATCAAATTATAGTTTAAAGAATAATGAGAACAAATAGAAACATGCTAATGCGTGTGGAGAATATGTGAGTGATCAGAGATGTACCACTTGAAAATCATAAATTAATAATTAAGGAAGAAAAAAAATTCTAATTGGTCTGATGATAAGATAATTAAGTGACATGACAAAAGGGAAAGATAACAGGCCAAGTGTAAAACGCATGTTTAGAAAGTTTAAATTATTGAGAGAAAAAGAGATGATTAGTTGTCTTCGAGTACCTTTCATTAATATATAAAATTGTAGGAGTGGAAATTGAGGTGTACCTCTTTACTTTGTCAAGATGTGATAAAGGGGCATAGGTTATTGTATGATGGTGCAAGAGCTAAAATGAAAAGATGGAAAGGTCATGTAAGCCTGTGCTGCTGCATTCATCACAGTATACTTCAGAAAAGGAACATGGTATGCAAAGCAAGGCGATTCCCACTATTATTTTGCTTCAATCATTAGGATATTGCTATGATCCTAAAAGATCCTTCCAATTATATATATGATTCTTAATCTGTTAATCATTGCACGATGGCCATCTATTCTTGTCAAAAGATTTCTGGTTTCTTACCATTTGTATCAGTACATGGGGTCCTTGTACTGTCGTACATGTAACAAATAATAGTAATTAAGTGGTTTCAATGGGGCAAGAAATCTAGCCAAGACTTAAATTATAATCCAAACACACTTGCGTCCACTAGGGGAAGAAAAACACAATTATGAATATCTACATGGGAGTGTTTTCGTGATAATGACTTCACGGTTAGAAAAATTATAGTTTAAATTCAAATAAAGCCAAAAATGTGGCCAGGAAGTAACAATAATAGTTTGTAGTTTACCAAAGTCAATCATGGGATGAAGTTTATCCAAATAAAATAGTTCATTATTCAAACTAGCTAGTAGTAAAAATGATATCGAGACATTAGTTTTTTAATCCAGTAACTAGTCAGTCTCAAATAGTGCCACTCGTTTTTTTTTTTTTTCTGGGTTCAAAAGCCACTTGTTGTTTGAACAAAAGTATTATTTTATATCCTAGTTCTAAAGATGAAACTATTAGACTAATAATTACTAGCAATGTTTCTCAACAAACAAACTTAAAAAAAGACTTTGCAATAGTATTGCAACATTAAGAAATTAGGATTTTTAATTTCGACATTAAAAAATGAATCATTTTAATAAAATTTGAACTTTGTATATTATTTTTATTTAAAATCAAAATATTATTTACATGTGAGCATGAAATGGGTTGGATAATAATAACACCCAAACCTATACCAATATTTTTTTTTTTATAAACAAACAACTCATGCTTGCACAAATTATGTGTACATTATTAACAATCGTTGATTTGAGTGATGTTAAACTTAATCTCTTTAAATAAAATCTTGTATTTAAGTCTTGTAAATGAATAAAACATGATTAAGAGAAAAATTTTCACTAAAAGTACCCAATCAAGTTTTTTGACAGGAATTAATTGTCAACAAAGTTGGTAGATGATTCACACATGATAATGACAAAAAAAAAAATGTGTCCATTACTAGATAAAATACTAAGAAATGTTTAAATTATGTGAAATTTGATATGCATAATTATATAGAAGAAATATTAACCGTAAGGATGGATTTGCTAGAAAAAGTTATTAAGTGATAAAAATACAAAAGTTTAACCTTCAATTGTATACCATTTCTTTTATATATAATGTCAAATGATGAGTTATTGGAATAATGACGAAATTAATATATGTTCATTGTTTAAAACATAACATTTTCTTTCCTAAAATATATATATATATATATATATATATATATATATCAATGGAAAATAACATTAAACCCAAGAATAATAGGCTAGCGTCTGAAGGGAGTTGGGCTAAACATATATGTACCAGCCCATTTCATGTACGCACTGAGTTTATTAATTTGACTAAACATCTATTCACTCACGCACACAATAAAATCTAAACCTCTTGCAAATGAGTTGTGATTAGTGATAACTAAATAATTGAATTAGAAGCATCAAAGAAACTGTGAGTCAAATTGGAATTCCTTTGATTTAGATTTTGAATTAAATTTGAAAGACTTGGTGTTGAAGGAATTCAAGTTAAAAATTTAATATGTATTTTGTTAGTAAACGACATTCTAAAAGTAAGTTTATAAGAATTAGTTTATTATGATAAGTTGAAATTATTTTTAAAATATAAGTATAGGTAAATTTTAAAAATTTAGTAGGTGCCTTAAAATTTGATCTTGAGCTAAGAGAGCACTATATTTTTAGAGGCAAGATAACCCTATTAAGCTAGGGGAAAAAGAAATCTCTGCACGAAAGTTTATTTCACGTATGAAAGATAAAATTATATGGGAGATAATATATATATATATATATATATATATATATATATATATATATATGGGTTTAGCTAATGCATTGTGCGTGTGTGCTGGTGGGGTTTAGATAACTTATACAAGGTTTTAAGTTTAAATCATATTTTCATGGTTGTACATACACAAAATAATAATAAGTAATGATATGATTAATATGTCATTAGTTTGAGTAATATCATACTCATATCCTTAAATAAAACTTCTTATTCAAGTCTTGTAAATGGAATAAAAGATCCTATAAAAAATAATTAGTCAAGTTTCCAACAGAAATTAATTATTAATAAAACTGATAGTATAAATATGTTATTATGATAAAAGAAAGTGATATGATCACAAACAAACTTTTAATATTGATTATCCATGTATGGTGGTATAGGTAAGTTTCATTTCTCAAAATAAGGAGAGTTCTCACTTCATTTATAGCTTTTAATTTTGATTATTCATGTATATTTTTTACAGCTACTTTTTATATTGATTTAAATGATATTTTCTTTCTATTTTTTTCATTTGTATAAAATTTTGCATTATTCTTTTTTCACTAGTTTGAGACTTTGAGTAACTTTTTTTGTTTAATTTTTTCAGCCATTTGCATATTTTTCTCACTTATTTGAAGGATTTTATCTTATGTACTCATTTTTTAAGTGACGAATTAACCTTAGAATTTGGTCAGTATTCATTTACAGACAAACTGCATCTGGGGTTAAGGTAATTCAAGTGACGACTAAAACTAATTCAAATTAACAGCCGCCACTCACGTGTGTGGTGCATAAATTTGTCGTTTTTATTAGAATTAATCTAATACAGTAGCATTCAATTAATGCAAATACTGTACACCCTTAGACATAATTCAATTAATCGTCATGTGAAAGGTTTCTGTTGGTCTTCCATTGAGAATATTGTGTTCAATTAATGTAAATATATACTGTCTTTTATGGAGATGCAGTAATTAGTTTATAGGGAAATAGAGACCTATTTATGAATATATGGTATTTATATTATAATTAATAGTAAAAATAAGGCATATTAAAATAATAAGAGATACAAATTATGAAATAAATAATAAAATTTAGTATATTCTATAAATTTAATGCTAAATAAAAGTGCTAATGACGTGTGACAAAAGCAGAAGTATGCAGTAACTCATGGTCGAGATGAGATGTGATCGTGTGATTCGTGGATAACTTTTCACATGGAAGAACTTTAAACAGCTCAGATGAATTTGTACGCATGCACACTGAATCCTGATTATTTAATTTAATTTTACAAATTCAAACTCCCAGAGTTGCAGTAAAAGTAATTAAAAAATATAAATAATGGAGATTTCTGTTAAATGCTAGAGTGTACAAATTTCTTTTGTATGGATAGGAAAGAATAAATTAAAGGCTAGAAAATATTAAAATAATGAAAAGATAAAATAAGGAAAAAATATTTTTTTAAATATTTAATTGGATGAAAATGAGAGAAAGAAAATGATTAATGTTTTATTTGGTTAAAAACAAAAAAAAATATTAAATAAATGTTGCTTCTTCTTATAATGCCTTTGGTTCAGGAAAGTATTGAAGCGAAAGGCACTAGTTAGTATTTAACGTTCATTAATCATTATGATATTTGGACGAGTTTGAGGTTAATCTCTTTTATATTTTAATTAATAATTTAATTAAGTTTTTAGTCCTCAAAATTTTCAGTTTTAATTTTTTGTTCCTAAATTTTTTTGACTACTTTTAGTGTCAGTTAATTTTTTGTCAATAATTTTAATCCTTCTAATTTTTTTTCTCATTTTTAGTTTCTCATTTATTTTCATTATTCAAAATTATTCCTCAAATATAAAATAAATAAAGAATTAAAAATTGATAAAACATAGACTAATTTGAGTAATAAAAATAAACAAGGCCTAAAAATTAATAAACAATTTTAGAAAAACAAAAAATATTAACGAAAAATAAATGAAAGACTAAAAATTGTCATAAAAATCTTAGAAGGACTAAAAATTGAAATATGAAAAAGTGAAGGGACTAAAAACTTAATTAATTCTTAATTTATTTTTATCTTTTTATTTTTATGAATTGATAAAACATGATAGTCACGTACGTTGAAATCCATTAATTGTACCACAGTGTTTCTGGGTTTAAGGTCGTAATTAGCAGTGTAGTTCCTTAAAACGACACAGCATATATCATAGTTGCTTCGTTTTATGAAGCCCGCGGTGAGACGCCATATATGATTTTTCGTTTATATAAAATAAATCTAGGGATCATATATATAAACATGAAGCAACGCGCAAGTGGTTTTGGTTCGACCAACAAGTTATTAGTTTTGGTAATATGTATTTGATTTTTTTGAGACAAGGTATCAAATATGTTCGAAAAGTCATTTTAGTACTTTATAATTTGGTTTGATTAGTTTATATGTTAGTTTAATTAAAATATATTTCTCTGGTATATAAACTTATTGTAATAACTTTTACTAAGTTACTTCAATTAGCTTTTAATTTCTCAACTTTTTTAATTTTAACTAATTTATTGGTAATTCCTTTTATTTTTGTTTTCATTTATTATTGCATTATTTATTTTTAATTTTAATTAAAATATTGGTCACTAAACAAAAATTAATTAAAAAATTAAAATTATAGAGAAAAATAATTATTCTTTTTGTTTAAAAATAATATTATTAGAAAATTATTCACGTGTTAAAAAAATTAATTTCAAACAATATAAGTTTATTTAATTAAATTATTATATATTTTTTAAAAAAGGAAACACAAACAAATAACAAAACAATTAGGACCGACTATTACTTTTAAAAGTATTAGATTAATGTTATACTTAAGAAAGGGTTATTCAAGTAAAACAAGACATTGTCTTACTTATGAAGGAGTGAATCAAGCAGAACAAGACACTGTCTTACATGTGAAGTCACAAGTTTGAGTTCGTATTTATCTTTTTGGGATTATGTAAATGTACATAATTAAATTTCCATGTAAATACTCTTTGAATTTAGAGGTTTTTCTTAATTATTTGGAACACCATCGATCTTCTTCCTAAAATTTTTACCATATCATTTTTTAAATTACTATCCTAATTTTTAAGACAATAAATTATTAAAAATAAATTCAAATATTAAAAGACACACATAAAAGTTATCAATTAGATTATAAGTTAATCTTATCAAATACTTTAATTCAATCAACAAATTTAGAAGTCTTCGGTTTTTCAATTCTCAACAGCAACAAAATCACAAAAAAGCAACGATTTCCAATATTAAAAAGGCGACACTGATATTTTAACTATTTAGATTATTTGAAACCCACAAAGTAACTTTGGATACAAGAAATACGAGGATGAAAACTTTTCCAACTTTCTTTCATTTGAGCATTTGGCATTCAGGAATTATAAGGGTTTTCTTGATTTTTTAATACATGTTTTAACAAATAAATTGTTATGGTGCGATCACTAGAACGTGAGGAGCGTGTTCGTAATCATAAATGAGAGAGAGAGAGAGAGAGAGAGAGAGAGAGTTTTAGAACAGAAATAGAGAGAGGAAGAGTGAGGGAGAGTTATGAAAAGAATCAAAGTTATCTTATTCCTTGTCTGGATATAGTATTTATAGACCGTTATTGGTCCTTGCATGAAAAAGTTAATTATGTCAGGCGTTACTTATTATTTGTGTTTCAGATCCTACATCGTTGACTTCATATGTCCCGACTTATTTACTTACATCGGTCCTAGCATGTCTAATGTCAGAATAATCCTTGTAATAATAGTCCCCAAGTTGTTGTTGCTTGGTAGAAGTGATACTGACTTAAAAGTATAGAGACAAATACCTTTCCCGTAACATAAATAACCAATAATATAGATTTTTTTACGTTCATAATAAATCAAAACCAAACTCTAATAACAAACCTACAGGAATGAATACGACTGGCCTGGGATCCATTCAGATAACTGGCGAGACAGAGAAATCAATGTTGCAAGGTCAATCTTAAATTAATATAAATACATATAATACAGTGGACAAAAAAATGGTCAAAGGTTTCCTGTGGGTAGCGTTTGCCTGCCCCGTACATCTCGGATAGGGATAGGATGATTGAAGTTGTTCTTATCATTAATCCATCAATTATCTTATTCACATGGATGTACCCCACATGACATCCTCATTTGTCTGTCGATGTATCTGTTTATATATCTCATTCTGTTGATCTGCATTTTTAATTCGGAGTCAATATATGTAATTTGCAGGTTAGGGGTATCATGTTTATTCGCTAGCTATGAAGGTACGACTACGCTAGAAAAGGAGATGAAAACACTAACAACCCTTATTTTAATTCATTCTTGGCTTGCGATCATATGATGATGGATTGATGGTAATTGAATTCAAGACCTTCGTCCTAATCAAATCTCATCCTCTCACTACGTGATTTATACTAATTGGCTCGTAATGCTGTACACTCTTAATTATAAAGATTTTGGAGTCATTCAGATTAAATTAATTCATGTGATTGTCTGGTAAATAACGAACAAAAAATATGTATAGAGAGACAAGAACAATAATTTATTTGGTTATTCACCCAATTATAAAATTTGACTATCTTACATGTTTATGTGCTTACGAGGAAAGATACTTATCATGACTATTATAATTGGGCGGTCCAAAAACATTGCCAAATTTTCTATAATTGATAAATATGGATACAAGGAAGGGAGCGAGGTTTGCTGTTTTGGATTTCAATATATATATATATATATATATATATATATATATATATATATATATATATATCTACTGAGTGGTCTATCTATTTTGCAATTATAATTAAAAACAGAATTATAAATATAATTAAAACATTAAATTGTATTTAAATGGTAAAATTATATATAGTCTTTGGATAATCAAGTTAAAATGAGATGTATAGTAATACATGAATTTTGTTTTATGCTTGAGATATTTTTAAATGTTAAAATATATTTTCAGTGTTCATTTTATTTATTTCAGTTTGGTCTCTTAAATATTAAAAAAATTATTTTAATTTTTTCAAAGTATTTTTATTTGATTAAATTGGTCTTTTCTCATTTTTTTCACTAACGATGATAATATTAATTGATGTGACAAACTATATGAGGTTGTAACAAAAAAAAAAATAAAACTTATATGAGATGACATTTTTTAATTTGTCATGTGTCATTGAGTTAATCAAGTTAGCAGGATGGATTGATATGAAAAAATCAACTCAATACACTTTTAAGATATTATGGTGAAATTTTTAGACTTAAGATCGAGATGATACTGAGGCAAAAACAAGATAAGAAACAAAAAATCCATATATTTTAACCTATTTTAAAATAGAAATCGAGACATGATAAAAAGTTAAGAAAGGTAATTAGACATAATTCAGGTACTTTAAATATGAGTTAATTATACCCCTAAAGAATGTGGGAACATTATATTTTGAAACAATTAAATAAAAACCAGCGAGATTATGCAGAAAGCTTTCACATGATGATTGTGATTTGAGAAATGGTTAGTGGATTAAACTTGGATTTGAAGAGGGCACGCGAGTAAGAATCTGACAGAGGGAGGGAGTGGGGGGTCCACCATGAACTTGGTTAAAGAAAGGTTGGACAAAGAGCATCTTTAGGTGCATGGGTTTTCTATTTACGCAGGGCACGAGACGAGAGAGATGTTACTCACTTACACTTGTGAGCTGTGAATTGTGAGAGCAGTTACCTCATCTCAGCTGTGAATTGTGGCGTTTTCCACTTTTACGTCTTTTTCTCCAACTTAATTAACACTCTGGATTATGCGGTCAACCCCGTGCCCTCCACCCACCCTTACACCCTGTACATGTACACTTTCTTTCATCACCTAGCTCCATTATATCTTATGCATGTTACCTTCAAATGCACACTTTCATTCCCTCGCTAACTATATACTATAAGCTATACACTACTCATCGTAAAAACTATATATCAAGTATCTCCTAATTAAGTTGCAGCAGTCAGTTATATCCTAGGTACTGTGATAATTACGAAGAATTAACGTACGGGTTTATTTGGATTCACTGGTATATAAAAAAAAATCATCTAAACATATGGTCACACACAAGTACACTATATAAAAAAACCGCACGCAATCAGTTTAATATATATTGGATTAGACTATAGTCTTTATCTAATGAACAATAAACTATTATAGTAAATATAATATTGACAGTTTATATTAATAATATAATTAATAGATTAATAATCTCGCTAATATATGATACATCAGTATAAATTGATAATGTTTTCATTATATAAAAGTTATAATGAAAATATTAGGTTAGTAAATGACTTTATCTTTTTTATACATACATACATATATATATATATATATATATATATATATATATATATATCATGCGCATACATAATAATTTCTAAGGTACGTATTAGTGAGCGATCTTTGGCTACTGTTATTTTATATTGTTGTTGCATGATAAAAAAAAGTGAAAGGAGGTAGTACTCTTGGTCCGTCTTTTTCAAGTTCGACAAAAGCCCACCTTGTTGCAACTGCAATTATGTACATTATCTTTCTTTTCGTAAGACTCATCATTTCCTGGTAGTGGCAGTGCACCTAATGTTTGATGTCTTGTTAATGTCGATTTAATTTCAAGTAATTAAATTAAAACGATCGAGATTGCCTCCACTCTCCTTAAAGGGCTTTAAGCCGCCGATTGTCCCAAAGTGTGGTGCATGTGGGTCACTACCTCTATCTCTATCTGCCCCTTCCCACGAAACAACCCATATACATGTACCTTCCTTCCCATTCTCAATCTCATCGCATTTCCAACAACATGCAACTCTTTCCCATAACCTAAATCTTTCTATTGTTACCTCTCGCTCTAGCACTAGCTCGCAGATATATATCCTACTAGATAGATAAATCAATTTCCCAACTACATCAATTCAATTATGTTAGAACCTGCTCCAATATAAGTTAAAGCGTTTATCTTTTTGCTTTATATATATATATATATATATATATATATATATATATATATTAAAAGTCTTGCTTCTTCAATTCTTGCTTTCTTAATATTTTAATCCAAATCCCTCATTGCTTAATTATTAAGAATTATTGTAAACCTTTTTATGTTTAAATCACTGGACTATACTAGCTAGAGATATAAGTAAATTAAGGTATAAAACAGACCTTTGAAGTTTAAATCACACGAGTCATGACATGATTGGTAATTAGGCAAATCAATGGTAAAATTAAACTAGAGGGGTAAAAGGATGGAATCCACAGGAATAGACCCGAGAAAAGCGGGGGAAGATACACGCGTCATGGTTGGAGCAGGTGGACCTAGCTAGCTCTCAACCTTAAGGTTAGACTTGGTTAATTAAGATATACTATATAAAGATGGAATTTGCAGACGACCCAAGTGGTGCATGTGGTGATTCATAGAAAATTGAAGCACAAACAAACACCCTCAGACTCTGTGTGTACATATGTGTGTGCATGACACTAGTCCAGTTAAGTTTTAATTGTGCCAGCTATGGTTTCATTTTCATTAATATAATCAATTCTGCCACGTATGATGTGACCGTAATTCCCGTTTGTGATGTGGATATTCTCCACAAAACGACAAGAAAGCTACTCAGAAACATAATAAAATTTAATTACATGAATTTATAATTATTTTGTGTTTTCTTCATAACATTACAAAAATTAACACGAGAAAGATCTTAATCTTTTGATCTTTCCATTAGTTTAATTAATAACTTCGTGTCTGTTAACAACATGAAATCGAATTCAGACCTTTGTGAACGGTCCTGATTACTAGGACATGTAGTTGACAGTTGATAAATGTCCGTTCGGATGAATTTTGTAGTTTTTTTTTTCAAGTGGCATTTTTATATTTTGATTATTTTAATAATGGGATAACAAAATTAAATAATGTTTGAAAACTTTTAAACTAACTAATCTAGAATTAATCTATTCACAAAATTTAATTTAATTTGTATATAGTAAATGTTCAATAATAAAATAAGATATAAACTGGTCCCAACTTTGCACATGAAAGAATTCTTCTATTGGTTGATGTACTAACTAATTGAGCATGATTTATGGTTGTTAGTTGTGTGTATGTGTTCTTTTTAGATACGATAGAGTTTGATGTTGATTAATAGAGATAGAAAAGGGCCCTTAATAATTTTGTTTTATCTTACCGATTGTGTTATTGTTTCTGGGGTGAACACAATATATTCTAGCCAAGAGGCAAAAGATTAATTTTTGAGGTATTAAACTTTATTTAAGTAGTTTACCTTTTATAATAGATGTTTTTTTCTATATACATCAAGTTTAGAGATTAAATTCCTTCATATATATACTTTTTTTTTTTTTTGCATTTACATCAAGGT